>LOEQ01001986.1:499761-517139 GCA_001685075.1 Bramus lutescens | reverse complement strand
CATTGGCCATAACAGATAAGGAAGAAAGGAAAAGAAAGACAAACCAAATAAAGTATGGCTAGGAACTCATTGATCGAGGAGGCTTAGCCAGACAGCGTTAGTCTGCCGACTTGCCAAGGATCTGCTGGGGGCATCGCTCCGGGAAGCTCTCACCCCTCACCTGTCGCCGACTCCCACCATAGAGACATTCTGTCACGCAGGTGCTGGTGTAGGCGTGGCAGTGTGCAAGCATGCATTCATGCCATGGTGCATGGGTGGAGGTCGGAGAATAACTGCAGGAGTCAGTTTTCTTCCACCACGTGGATCCTAGGGTGGGACTCATGGTCAGACATGGTAAGTGTCCTTTAACTGTCGCACACAAACACCATCTTAAACATTTTTCCTTTTTTTTTAAATTTAACTTTATGTTCTTCACTGTTTTGCCATGGGTGTCAGGTTCCCTGGAACTACAGTTACAGTTGTAAGCTGCCATGTGGGTGCTGGGAATTGAACCCGGGCCCGCTGGAAAAACACCCAGTGCTCTTAACTGCTGATGAGCCATTTCTCCAGCTTCCTTAAACATTTTTTTCATTATCTTTTTGTTTGTGTATGGGTGTGCTAATTCCAGAATGCGTGTGCAAGTGAGAACAGTTTTGGGGAATTGGTTCTCTCCTTTCATCGTGCAGGTTCTTTGGGAGTGAAAACGTGGTCAGGTTTGGCAGCAGGTGCCCTTATTCACTGGGCCGTCTCTCCAGCCACCTTAGCACTTGTGAGACGCCGAGGCAGAGTGTTTTGTTTATTGTGTAAAATATTCTGAGCTTGATCCCCAGCATCACATAAACTGGGTTTATGTTTTGCTTTTCCTTACTTTCATAAACTGAGTTTAGTGGCACATCCCGATAATTCCAGCACTCAGGAGGTGAAGAGGCAAGATTTATCTTTTTGGACAGTAATGAATTTGAAGCTATCCTGAACTACTTGAAGTCCTGTGTAGAATTTATTATACCAGTCAAAGACAGCCAATTGCTGCCTTGCTGGCTAATGAATTTGGTTTAGTTTTGTATTTTGTAGCCTAGGGCTTGTCTTACTCCTGACAGTCCTTCTTTGGCCTCTTAAGTATTGGGCTTAGAGCACACACCATGACTGACTCAGGGTTGTTCTGAATATCTAGGCTGTGTGCATTGAAGGGGCATTTGGCTTGATGTTACAGTAGGTAAGTAGGTGGGTGGGTGGGTGGATGATAGATATGCACACACACTCATTTTGTTAACTTATCAATTGACACGTCTTATTTCCACCTTATGCTGCTGTAAATGGCCCTGATAGGTCTGAATCAACCACACCTACATAATTAATTTTGTTTTGCTTTTCCTTGTATGAAAATTTTTTATGGCACTCCATGCTTTCTAAGGATAGGAGGTAGGGTATAGGTTAGCTTTCACAAATTCATTTCCATGTACCACCAAAACAAAAACTCTAATGATAATGTAAGCAAAGTAGAACTTTATACTTCTGGAGAGGCTTTGATTCCTGAAAACTATAACCAGTGGACTGGTTAATTAGGTTACATGCATTTCTGTCTCCTAAACCATCTTGCTGGTTCCCAAGTTTGTTTATGTGTAGTGTTGTGCAGGTTACATATAGAGATGCTTGCACACCAAGCCTGATGGCTTACACTTGATTCTGGGAGCCCACATGATAGGAGAGATCCAGCTCGCATAGGTTGTCCTGACTACCACACATTGATGTCAAACTATGTAAATTTTTTTGTTGTGAAGACACAGTAACTGAGGCCGGAGAGATGGCTCAGCAGTTAAGAGTGGTTGCTTCTCTTGCAGAGGACCTGGGTTCAGCTTCCAGCAACCACATGTGAGCTCACACCTCTAACTCCAGTTCCAGGGTTTCCTAATCTCCTCTTTCTGGTTTCTGCAGGCAGTAGGTGCAGATACACATGCACACAAAATATTAATTTCAGTAGAAAAAAAAAAAACATGAAAGTCTCTTCCCCGGTGGTTGCTTGAACAAAAAGTCAAGTTCTGTGGTTTGAAAACTGTAGGATAAAGTGCAAGTGTTTTGAGTAGGAGCCGCCTTAGGCTTCTGTACAAGTGGCAGGAGGATCTACCAGGGACCTTCTACTGCCAGCAGGGATGACCTCACCCCACACACTGATAGCATTAATCTTTTCTACTCGTCCTTCTTCAGGCTCTGGTGTCCTGCTCTTTATTTTCCATGCAAACTTTTTGGGTAAAGAAGTTATTGCTCGGCTCTGTGGACCATGCAGTGTTCAAGCTGTAGTTTTAAATGATAAATTTCAACTTCCTGTTTTTCTGGTAAGATTTTCTGTAGTTAATTGAAAATTGTGATCAAAAGTCATGCGACTTGACATTTTCTTAAGGTCTCTTGGTGCTTTGAGTGCCTTGGTATGGGTGTGCCCACCATACATACACACAGATGCGCATACGAAAGATGTTTTCATAATAGTAACACTTGGATAACTCCCATTTTTAATAAAAGAAAATGACCAAAATTTAAAAAGTACTTAAATTCACTTTAATGCCACTAATATATATAGTCCTAGAACCAATATTCTGAGAATAAATTCTTAGCCCTGAGACCTTTTACATGAGGCCAGAATAAAATGGTTGTGTTCATGCCCGTTACCTAATGTTTTGGTTTGATTTAATTGAAATAAAGCTACCAACAAACCTTCGATTCCTGATACTCTTACATGATTGCTTAATTCTGATGCACCATCACTCCTAACTTAAAATTTCACATTTTGCCATTTGTGGAATTCTTTCCTGGTGCCATTGTTTAATGAATTTCTTCTGTATTAGAACCTTAGATTTTTGTGTTTTTTAGTGTTTGAGATAGGGTCTCAATATCAAGGCCCTGGTAGGCCTTGAACTTAACATTGTTCCAAATGCTGAGAGGAATGTGATCTTAAAATCAAATTACACTACACTGACTCAGAACAAACAAACTTGAGGGTGGGATGTGGGAGACTTGAGTGGGTAAGAACATTTGTGTACATGCATGTCACAGTGGGTGAGGACAAGTGATTGACTGGCCAGCCTGATCAGTGAGAGATCATGTTTCATGGCATTAAGGCAGAAGGTGATAAATTTTTTTGACACCACATTCAGCATATTTAAAAAAAGCAAACAACCCTAATCAGAAGCTGAGCCATCAAGTCTGAGGCCAGTCTGGACTACACAGGGAGATCCTGTCCCAAAACTTAAAAAGAAAGAAAAAACCCTCAGTTACTTGGTCTCCACTGTAAAAGGTTCTAGGGTTTGTAGATGTCAAAGATGTGAGTCTGACTTTTCTCTCTTTCCCTCTAGGATAGTCACTTTGTTTACTCGTTCAGCCCTGTTGCCGGCCCCAATAAGTTGTTTATAAGGTTGACGGAATCACCCTTTGCCAAGGTGAAAATCTTTGCTTCATATTTAGGGTAACTGCTCAGGGTCCAGAAGAATCCTCTCTCCTAGGGCACCTAGCTGAAGGTGAAGTCTGAGGGCATCCCAGTCCTGACTTGAGTACTAATCTGCCATTATGGCTAGGCACGATCTCCATGTGAATGGAAGCTGGATTTTTTTTTAATAGTCACTTTTTAGCTAAAAATAGCAGCAACCCAATATTCTTCCATGAAAGGTGGGAGCTTTCATGTGTACTAACACTCGTTTTCTTTTTAGGTCAAGTTGCTAATAGGTGCATACAGAGTGCAGCTGCACTGACCTAAGGACCGAGACCGGGGCTGTGTGGAATCCTGGCACATCTGAAATGTTCAAATATCGTTTCCCTATAAACTTGCAATTTATAGCCTGTTTGTTGCCTGGTAGGGCCTTTATAATGCATAGTCTATATGTAAGTGTTTGTGCCATTGTTGAAATGTTCAATGTTCTGCATAGCTTATTTCCACAATGTGGAACAGTACATATGAGAACTATTTAATTAAAAACTTTTGAACTTGAAACTTTCTACTAGTCTTTTGAGTAGTCTTTGAAAAAACCAAGTTGAGCTATGGTGGCTCCTGGCTAACTCTAGACTCTAGTTCAGGGTCAGCCATGCCTACCCACAGCATGCACCCTTTCCAAACAATTCATTAATGTGCAACTAAAATGAATTGGATGCTCTTGGAGATGGGAGTCAGCTGCAGTCACAGCATGGAAGCAGGAGAGTACATCAAAGTGTCTGAATAAGACCTGTGCTTTGTTTTGTACAGTGAATTACACTGACCAAAGTGAAGAAAAGGAGGCAAGGAAGAAGCTCAAGGACTTGTTTGGCTACATAATGAGTTAGAAACTTTACTGAGAGAACCTGTCTGACCTGGGCCATTCAGGTCTTTTTTTCCACAAAGCCTGTGACCTGTAAGAGACAAATCTTTCATCAGTAAGTAGGAATGTCATACATGTACACACAGGCATTGTTTAGACAAGCTCTTCCTACAGAATACCTGCCGGCTCCATCCTGTAATCCTGCTTCAGGATTGTCTATTTGTCTGTCTGCTTTTTAAGAGGCTCAGCCTTGAATCCCAGCATTCAGGAGGCAGAGGCAAAGGCAGGTAGTTAGTTCTCTGTGAGTTCGAGGACAGCCACGGCTAAAAAGAGAAACCCTGGGAGAGTGGGGAAAAGTTTCAGTCCTAAAGAAAATAAAATAATTTGTTGAACTAGAATCACCAAGCCTTGAGCAGTAAATAATTTTTACCTGTGTAGGTCTTCATAAATCCATTGGCTATATATACAATATACCTAAAGATAGATTTTTCCCCCTTTTTATTTGAGCCCTGTCTTGGAATTCACTATGCAGACCAAACTGTCCTCAAATTAAGAGAATCTGCCTGTCTCCAAGTTCGCCACCAAGCCCTGTCCAAGGTTGCGCCAAGTCATACACTCACCATACACAACGGAATGACATTTTCCTAGTTTGTGATGAGAGTAGACTCCTACCACTTTTGTTAGATTTAAAAGTACATCAGACAGTAATTTAGCTTCCTTTATGTTCTTTCTGTATTTCTTTTCTGTTTCCTTTTTAATCTATACTATAAAGCAGGTGCTTTAATGACAAGTCCACTTACAGGCTTTTAAAAAAATGTATTTTATCCCTCTTTGAAGGCCACATAGGCCATGCTGTGGTGGCACAAGCCTTTCTTTGATCCTTGTGTGTCCTGCATGTAGGTGCTTCTTAGGTCTCAGGCAACACCCTCCCTGCTGGTCAACAGCAGCACACCTGCAACAGGCAAACAGGACAGGAACAAGAGAAAACACTATCACGGGTTTTGACACAACATTATAAAAATCTTATATATTGTTAGCATAGCAAAACAGGAAATATGATTCTTTCCTAAGCAGATGGGAGAAGAAAGGAACCGTCATTCTTAGCATACATTCTACAACATTTCTAAAATCATACTTTCCAAAGGAACCTAAGGGAAACGTCATAAAGCTTGTACCTGAGCAGCAATCCTGCAGACAAGTGCATGTCTTCAGACAAATCTGTTCCAAGAGACTATGGAATTTCCTGCCACAAATGAGAGAAATCTGAATCAGCTCATACAAGACCCTTCTCTCCTCTAGACCTCACTAGACATTTCCAGTCTAGATATCTACCTACTCAGGCTTCACAGTGCTATTTCAGAAACACTAGAGCAGAGCTCCTGAACTGCAGCTTTCTACCTGGCAATGAGAAGGTTCTGGCCCATTTTGCTCTGAACCCAAAGTCTGGACTCATTCCCCAAGATCAAGGACAGAGATGATTGTGGAGAGGCAGTATTGTTAATATCAAAGTGAACATTTGCCAGACAGCCATTTCAAGAATTAACAATGTGGGGGTGCTTCAGCCAAGGTCTCCAAGGAGCCTCAACCAGTGGTTAATCTAGCTTGATGGTGAGATGAGTTTGGGGCCACACAGAAATTTCTGTACTGAACTTGGTCGTATATAGCAACATAGAAAAATCTTTAACCCAAAGAAGAAAACCCTGTTGTTCTCTCTCTCTCTCTCTCTCTCTCNTACTGGTCTCTTCCCCCTTTTGTACAGCATACACATTTATAACACACACACACAAGGTCTCCTTATGTGTAGACCTGGCAATCCTGGAACATACATACACATTCCCCCTTACTTCTCTTGCTCCATTATACCTCAAAACTACACACATTATACACAAAAGAATGCAAGAAAGCAATCAAGAGTGTTCTCAAAGACACGGCATGCAAGCATTGTCTCATGGACACAGGTGGCATTGTAAGGTTTCAGCTCTAAACTGTCTTCCAACAACAAAACCTAGTGGTGTGGCACGTACCTTTAATCCCAGCATTAGCAGGTGGAGGCAGATGAAGTTGAGGCCAGATTGGTTTTAGACTTCCAGGCTAGCTAGGGCTACATAGTAAGATACTGTCTCAACCAAAAGAGAAAAAAAAAGGAAACACTAGAACTCTGACTGGGGCTGTAAGCTCTGGGTTCAAAGCCAGAGGACCACCAGGTAAAATGGCTGGGCAGTGGTAGAGCATGCCTTTAATCCCAGCACTCTGGAGAGAGAAGCAGAGGATTTCTTGGTTTCGAGGTCAAGTTGGTCTACAAGAGTGAGTTCCAGGCCAGCCAAGGCTTCGCACAGAGAAACCCTGTCTCGAAAACAAAGAATTGTACACCCTGTTCCCCAGCACTCTGTTGCCTGAGGTGAAGGAATTAAGAGATGAAAAGAATACCCTGGCAAGAGACTGGCTGCTCCTCCAGAAAGCCCAGGTTTGATCCTCAGCACCAACACAATGACTCACAGTTGCCCGCAACTCAGTTCCAGGGAATCTAATTCCTCCTCTGGCATCTGTAGGCACAGGGCACACATGGTACACAAAACGGTCATACACAAAAATGGAAGAAAAGTTGTAAACTAGTTTGGACTACATAGTGGGTTACATAATAAGACTGTCTCAAACTAGTCAAACACCAATGCTGACTGTTATCTATGCCAAGGGTAGTTAAGTACAATCCATGGGGAAGTGCCCTTCTAAACAAAGAACTGCCACCTGACCAAATGCAGCAGTGTGAGCCCAGCATACCTGGCTTTTAAGCTCTTCTACATTAGACCAGTGCCTGGAATTTCAGCAGTTTCATGTTGTCTTAACAACCTAGGAATAGAAAAATAAGATTTTAGCCACTTAAAAATCAGACCTTCTAACCGGTCTCTTAAAAGTTCCCAATAGTAATCAAGACTTCAATAAAAAAAACCACTTGGTGCTGCATGGCCTGCTTTTATTTTGAAAAATTATTTTTATTCAGAGGGTAATTTCTCTGATCCAGAATAATCCCTCTTTCCATAAAGAATACTTAAGATTCAGATTTCCTACCATGGCACTAAACTCTATAAACCTTAAACTCTAAAAGATATTCAAATATATTAACAATTGAAAATTTTTATGGACATTTAGTTTGTGAGAAGACATGCTACAACATAGGTCAGAAGACAACCTCTGGTAGGACATTCTCCTCCACCATGTCAGTTCCAGAGATCAAAGTCAGGCAGTCAGCAGCAAGTGCCTTTACCCACAGAACCATCTTGACAGTCTACTTAAAAGGAAAGCCGGGCATGGTGATGCCCGCCTTTAATCCCAGCAGTCAGGAGGCACAGGCAGGCGGAGCCTGGTCTACAAAATGACTTCCAAGACAGGCTCCAAAGCCTCAGAGAAACCCTGTCTCTGGAGAACTAAAAGGAAAAAAACAGAAAAAAAATTTTTTTTAATTAAGCCTTCATCATCACAGCTCCCTTTCACAGATAACTGGCCCCTTGACAGAACTTTAAAGCCTTGGTATAGGAGCTGAAGAGATGGCTCCAAGGTTAAGTAAGAGCTGCTGAAATCTGGGGTTTGAATACCAGCACCAATATGGTTGCTCATAAATGACTGTAAACTCCAGTTCCAGAGGCTCCAACACCTGCTGGCCTCAGTGGGCACCAGGCACATGTGAACTGTCAATACGTGCAGGCAGAACACACATTTTAAAAACTGATAAACTTGCTGCGCTTGTACCAAGGTCAGCTACAGCTATTGTGCTCCATCAAGAGTCCCTCTTGGGACACTTAAGGTATTGTTCTCCACAGAGCATGAAACATGCAATTACAATCTGCTCCTTGCAAAATGTGTTTGGATAACAATTTTGGAATCATGAATAAAGTAGGGCACAGTAGCAGTGTGATAATCAACTATCAGATTTAGGTTCAGTTTTCCTTTGTTTTGAGACAGGGTTTCTCTGTGTAGCCCTGGTTGTCCTGGACCTAGCTTTGTAGACCAGGCTGGCCTTGAACTCAGAGATCTGCCTCTGCCTCCCTGAGTGCTATGATTAAAGACACAGGCCACCCCCCACCCTGTTTCCTTCTATTTAAAAAAAAAAAGTTTATGTTGTTTACTTCATAAATAAATAGATTAACAGTTTAGACAGATAAGAGTCTGGGGGGAAAAGTCATTATTTGACTAGAAATCTCTTAGGAATTTTGTCTCTTTTTTTTTATTTCCAAAGATTTAGGTAGGTAGGTGTGTGTGTGTGTGTGTGTGTGTGTGTGTGTGTGTGTAGATGTGGAGGGACAGAGACTATGAATACAAAAGATTCAGTTTTAAGTTAGGGGAGTTAAGTTTTAAGTTATATAGACACAGAAAACCAGACCTCTCCCTAAACCAGGAGTGTTTTGAAGTACCACTTAAATCTTAGGCCTGACGTAAGGAATACTGTCCCAAATTCAAATCTGGATGAAATATTCACATTTAAAGGCCTTCACGTTTAAAGTTCTGTACATGCTTACTGGGGATCCACAGAACTGCTGTGTACTTTAATGCTTTATAGAAACCAAGCTTTTGTTATAAAACCTTATAATATTTTAAAGTGTGCCATAAATCAAATCAAACCACTGTATTGGCCAAGTGTGGGTGTCAGTATTCAGGCATCTGTACTGTGCTGCCCTTGGGGTCCTGACAGGCTATGTCCTGAGCTGCAGCCACTAAGAGCACCTCCTGTGGACACTCACTATGTTCCCTTCTAAAACGGCCCTGCCCACCTCCCATCTCTCTCTGTTCCTTTCTCTCTCCATCTCTGCCTGTCTCTGTCTTCCCTCCCACCCTCTCTGCCTCTCTTTTCCCTCTTGTTCCCTCTCCACTAATAAAACCCTCCATGTGAGTTCTTTCTGTTGCATGGTGTCTTTCTCGTGCCATCTTTAAATTACAACAGTAGGAAGGAGCATCTCTAAGGACACAAAGATTTTAAAAGGGCCATTTTATATACTCAGATACACAGTACCATCCATAATCCTATGATTGCAAGAATATTAAAAGATAGATGCCTTCCTTCCAGGAAAAGGCCCACTCTCTACCAATGCACCATTCCCCAGGCCTTTGAGTGGTAGAAAATGAGACTTCCCCACCAGGTATCAGTTATAATACTGTCGTACAAATGTACAAAGAAATAACTGTATAAAACAGATACCACAGCCCAATACTAGGCAGGCTGTTATTCAAATCATATGTGAATAGTAAAAACTCAACACTACTTAAAGGAAAACAATGAAAAATTCTTGCTATAAAGTAACCTAAAGAAAAGGCGACATTTCCTGATGTCAGTAAAAATGACTTTCCACCAGAATGCTCCCTTCTCAACAGCAGGGATTACTTCCCAAGAAATACATGTTTAGAGGTCTTATGTTTTAGGGCTGGGGGCTCTGTTAGTAAATATGACAGGAGAGCCTATGAAGACTAGGCCTCACAACCAATTATGGCCCTTTCCATTGAACAGAAAAGGAAGATCAGTTCAGGGTCATTTTTATCTACATAATGTAAAGCCAGCGTATCTGTCCTAGAAAACAAAGTTAAAATCATATTTGATGACATCAATTTGTAAATTATTATATTTTATGTATTTGCAAGCCTAACATTTCTTTGATCACACCATCAAATATCACCTGTAACCTTTAATGGGAGCTGGTCGGAGAAATGGCTCTTCCAGAGGAAGATGGTGGCTCACACCCACCTGCAACTCCAGTCATAGGCACATGTAGTACACAAACGTTTAATCATAAATATGACAGGAAAAGATAAATTTCCCCTATAAAATATCTTATCCTACTCTTACTGTCTCAGTAGCCTGAATTTTCTGTTCAATGGAAAGGGCCATAATTGGTCACCAGATCTCTTTGAGTCTGAGGCCAGGCTGGTCTACAGAGCCAGGTTCCAAAGCCACACTAGAAACCCTGTCTCCTAAAACAAAACCAAAACAACATCAAAAATTTAATTCAACAGACAGGGAGCTAGAAGTGATGGGAAAAGAGTCACAACGCAATGCTAGAGCGAGGACAGAACTGCTAAAAGCAGAGCAGAGGGCTGGGAAAATAAGCCTGAGGCTTCACCCACCCCAGAATGCTTCCTTTCTCTTCTTAGATGAAGTGACCACAAAACAAACCCAGACAGACAGAAACTACAAAGGATTTCAAGGTTAACAGCAACCATCTCGTTTCTCACTTGGGTTTCCTTTCTCGTAACTCTGCTGGGCCCCCAACCCACTTCTCTTTGTCTAGGGGAGCAGGTTCAAGGCGCATCAGTACCTTCTAGGCCTACTTTTTCTGTATTAAGTTTTGGGAACAGTCTCACTACACAGTCCAGTTTGGTCTCAGTCTCACAGTCATCCTCCAGAAGACATCACTTTATTTTCAACTTTGGTTTGGTTTTGGCAACAGGGTTTCCTGCAGCTTTGGAGCCTGTCTTGGAACTCCCTCCGCAGACCACCTGTCTCTACCTCCCGAGTGCTGCTGGGATTATAAGGCGTGCGCCACCACTGCCACCCAACTAAACTTTGTTTTTGAAGACAAGCACTAACTACTCTGTTCCAGGATGGCCTGGCACTCAGAGATCCACCTGCCTCTGTCTGCCTTCCAAGTGCTAGGATTAAAGGGGCCCACAACCACACCTGGCTTACTTCCAACATAATGCTGGGCCCATTTTGTCTTCCACCCCTTGTCACGATCTTCCACATGCTGCTGCCACCTCTCACCCTCTTGCTTTTCATCCTGGCCTTCTTCCAGTTTATTCTCCAGAAATAACGACCTAAAAAACAAACTGCCCCCACACCCAGTGTTTTCTTATCTCTCGGGCAAAATCATCACAAATATCTCCAGTGACAGGGAGGTGTATTATACTTTGAGCAGAAGTAGGTAGGGGTAAAAAGTCTTATTTGAACCCATATACAAACCAGCCCACAAGCAGTGATTTGGGTTGTCAACTTCATTACATGGGAGCAAATTAGAAAAGAAACATCTAAAGAGGCTTCCGTGATGGGAATGACCAAGAATTTTGGAAATGCTTTGCAAAGATCTCTACTGATCTTAGGTGCTAAACTGGTTGGGATAATAGAGAATAAAAAATTCCCATCAGTTAGAATAGACATCAAAAGGAATTTACGACCCAAATACCTAAGCCGCTCCACTGTTTATTCTATGAACACATTCGCACAACACATGCCCACATATGGTAGAACAGGGGCACACGTTAACTGCCCAAAAGACCTTTTGAGTATATAAAACAGCCTGAGGTCTGAAATAATAGTCTAAAATATTGCAGAAAAATAATGTACACAGTGTGTACATATGTCCTGAAATAAAGCAAGTGTCCTATGCTTGCATGGGATACACAGAAAATCAGTAATGCTACCCCTGAATAGTGAGGTTGGGAGGCCAGCAGACAGTTTAGGAACTAGTTATGTGGCATTCTATACCTAACTTATGAACAAAGTCTACTCTGATTTTTAGTTTCCACATGCTGAAAACTGACTCATCACAAATAAGAGCATGTATTATAAATACCCCATTCTGGAGCACACTGTGTAACACGAGCAGCTGCAGTTTTCTGAGGGAAGGTCTTCCATGGATCCAAATATGAAACACAGCCTCAACACAGCACCACATTTTTACATGCATGTTTACTGAACATGTCAGCACTGTTCAACTACAAACATTTTACCAGCAAGTGACCTGTGTCTCACCTTTTATTCCCCCCTCCTTTTTGGTTTTTCGAGACAGTGTTTGTGTAGTCCTGGCTGTAGACAAGGCTGGCCTCCAACTCAGAGATCCACTTACTTCTGCCTTCTAAATGCTGGGATTATGTGTGTGCCACCACAGCCCAGTGTGTCTCACCTTTTCATTATCAATAGCTACCTTTTGAAATTCTTACTGTTTAACTATATATATATATATGTGTGTGTGTGTGTGTGTGTGTGTGTGTGTGTGTGTGTGTTTGTATACATGAATGTACTTCCCAGAGGGGACAAAAAAGGGCTGCTGGATTGTCAGAAGCTGGTTGTGACTGCAGACATGGGTACTGGGAACTGAACAGGGGTCCTCTTCAAGAGTAGCAAGTACCCTTCATCATTGAGCCATTTCTCTAGCCCAATTGCTACGACTTTTACTGATGACAATAAGCGAAGATGTTTTCCCTAAGCATCAAGAATTTTTATGTGCATACTTTTAAATGTTGCAAGAACCTTTCCTCATGACATTGATCCTAATTATCATAACTTGACTTTAAAAAGCCAAACATCAGCCCTTCCCTTTCTTTCCCATAGACACCCAACAGGCAACTAACCAAAGTCCTAACCATAATTCAGTAATAATTAATCCATGGGTCTTCTGTGTTACTTGGGCTCCAATCTTTGTGCATGCTCCCATGTGTTCTACCCTGCACCAACTGGCAGATGTTGACTTCTCTACTCTCAGCCTATATAGTCTTAACTCTTCTCTGCCTGGAGTGTAAGGTGCTTCAAATTGAAATCGCCCCAAATAGCAAGTTATCTGAAAACCAAATCCAATGCCTTTAACATTTTTACATCCATGTTGAGTTGGTGTGTACAATGCAAATATGTGAAAATCAGAGATCTTGGGAAGTCAGTTCTCTCCTTCCACTATGGGGGTCACAGAGATCAGACTTCAGGCTTAGCACTAAACTGGCTCTGAACTCTTGCCATGCCTTCCTCCCAAGTTGTTGGAACTAGAGGCACAAATCACTATGCAAGACTTAATCAGCATGAATACCCTGCCAAGAATCCCAATGACTTTTAACAGCAGAAGTAGATCTATCTAGAGTCCCAGTCTTAGTATGAGTTTCTACAGCCTTGTACCTACTTCCCAGGTCCCAACATGTCCTGAGATGCTATCTGGTCATATATATCCCCAAAACAGACGTAACTTACTGGAAAAAGAACAGGCATTTGTACCCACCCAAATTCCTAGACAAAAGGACCCCAGCTCCTGTTTTGTACACAACTGAATCCTTGAGTTTTCCCTTCTTCATGGTATGGAAACAAGTCTCCAGTTGTTTAGTCTCAGTACTGCCTGTTCCTCATTGGTGGACAGTGTGCTACCTCTATTACCTTTCAGAGATCTGGGGTTTCTGGCAGAAAGGAACCTGACATCTATTTCATGCTGCCTTGGGCTTCAGAAGAACACTTGCTGAAAGGAGCTTTTTACTCTGCCATGCCCACTAAGGAAACATACATTCATAATCAAAGACTGCTTCTGGTGGCTTTTGTGAGGCAGGTCTTGTCATGTAGCAGCACAGGAACTCATGATTCTCCTGCCTCAGCCATCTGCAGGCTGACATTAAAGGTGCACACCACTATACACCGCTTATCTTCTTACCTATGCCCAAACAATCGGTATCATTCACAAATATAACTACTAGTAACATCTCAGAGTAATTCATCCTTAAGCCCCGCACAATTTAAAATCATTTATTGACCAAATACTATGTCCTTTTATTGATTCATCAGAGTGGCCTAACAGCCCCAATTATTTCTATTAAATTAATGTTTGCTTCACATTAAACATCCCATGGCACAATGCCTGGAAACAATGTTTTGGATTCTGCAATTTTTAGTGGGAAAGAATTAAGGGATGTTTGTATATGTATAGTAAGTGGGTTTTGTTTTGTTTTTTTGATAGGGCTTCACTATGTAGCCCTGGGGCTACCCTAAATTTCACTGTGTAGATCAGGCTAGAATTAATTGATCTGCTGGAGCTTGCTGCCAGTCAGCAAATGACAGATCTAGGAAAAGCGATTCCTGCAGGTTTTACATACGGAGGGAGCTATGCACAGCATTCTGATGCCCCTACTTTGACTATTAGCCCTTAGTCAGGAGGGATTTCTACTTGTGGCATCATGCCAATGGCCTAAAGTTTCAGATTTCGAATCTTTTAGATTTCAGACTTCCAAGAAAGGTCTAGCCTCCAACTCATGACCATGTACCTTGTATTCCCAATAACTAGGACAAGGTGTATGCCAACATACTTAACTCTAAATCACTTTAACAAGGTAGTCAAATTATTTTGAAGGACCCCAAAACTCGGTATTACCCAGTACAGATTATATATATATATATTACCCAGTTGATTTTGTTTTTGACTGTGATGGTCAAAAGAACTATTTAAGGACAAATAAAAAAAAAGCAAAAACAAAACAATGGGCCAACCATCCCAGCAGTCAAGTGGCCTAATTGAATTAATGCGGCCAAAAGTACTTCTATCCCAAAGGGGCATTCCTGGAACTCCAGCTGTTCTGGATAAAATCAGCTCAGAACTGAGCAGAATAGGCAGGCCTGCCCGTAGACGGGGGACTGGGTGAGGTTAAGAGCCAGAGACAGGATAATATTAAATGACATTGGGTATTAGGGAAATAGTAAAGACATTGAGTTTCTATACAAAATAATCTATTAAGTTTGTAATACTCCACAGAGCTAATTGTCTCTCCAAACCTGTTCACTCTGGTATACAAGAATAAAATATTTAACCATCATTTTATTAAATGAATTAAAATATATTTTACATCTCACATATTATGTATGGCTATGTAGAACGAACTGGTTTTGGCTAACTTGAGTCCACTCATTTCTGTGGAAAAGCACTAAAAAGATATTAAAACCAGTGGAACTTGCTGATGAACACAATATATCAGCAATATAACTTGAAAAGTTCCAAAATCCTTTGCAAATACCACGAGGTACCCCCCCACACCTGAAGTGTAAAGGACAGACCCTGCAGCATGTGCACACTGATGTCAGCTGTCAGCTTACTGTGGAATGTAGAGCAGGCACTAAGATAACTTTACAAATGAAGACCAAACAAGTGATGAATACTCCATAAAGAAAACTGTCAATACATACCATTAAAAACTTGACATCTTATAAAACAGTAAAATTTGTTATAAAAGTTCATTTTTAATAACTTTTTAAAGTATGAACAGTCACAGAGTGAATAGTACCAGGCATTAGCCCAGGGGGAATGCTGGCACAGCTTAGCAGGATATGGGCCTAACACACGACCCTTGGGTTTAATACCAAGCACCACCGTGGAAACCCTAACCCAGTGGCCACTGTTAAGGAAGCAGGCACATGAAACGCCAAGGATATCTGGTGACTTGAATTCTCCAAAGCACTTTTGGTTTTTTTGGTTGTTGTCGTTTTGAGACAGGCAGGGTTTCTCTGTGTAGTCTTGGCAGTCCTAGGACCCACTTTATACACCAGGTTGGCCTGGAACTCAGAGATCCGCTTGCCTCTGCCTCCTGAGTGCTGGGATTAAAGGTGTGTGTCATCACCGCCCAGCTTCTCCCAAGTATTTTAATAATCAACACAAAATACCAATCTGGATATATTGCTGTTTTGCAAGTAACACCGAACTATGAATTACAGATTTTACACTGAGCTTGGTAAGGTTCCTGGGAACTTCAGGCACATAGGTCAAGGTTCTTGCACTAGACTATACCCCAGGAGTAGCTCAGATGGGTTTATAAAATACCCACTTGCTCATGCAAACCTGTTCAAGGACTCCGTCCTGACTACACCCTGACCTTGAAATCATTACAATTTCTGTAAGCAGATCATCATCAGTGTGTGGAGCTGTGTAAAGAATGACCACTGGCATGGTGTGAACTAGCCTCAACAGCTAGACTAACCTTTCACATTTGAGTTCCTAGTTGCTAATCCTTTCCACTTTTAGTTTCAATCTTTTCTTCAATGCAGACAAAATAAGAGGAAACAAACAAAACCTGGTTGGCTTAGCTTTACACTCAATAGGAAAGGCTACTTTTCCTGCAGATACTGTCGCAGGACCAGGAAACTTCTAGATCCTCCAGTCTTCCAGCTTGGGAATCCAACACCAAACACCATTGAATTTTGTAAAACTGACATACAAAACATACACTGTAATTTTAGTTAAGTTTCTCTGATACTGCCAGTCTGATCATTCACTCTCCAGCCTCAGAGAACGATGTCTTGATGCTCATCCATTCAGCTTTTCCCTGTCTTCCACGTGCTTATTCTTATATTGCTTTATTGAAAACTGGGTGGCACATTGGCTCTTCTTGGTCTTAGATAATGATGTATTTGAGAATCTGTTTATGGGTTTTCTTCCCATATTCCTCTTGCTGCCTAGTAGACCTCAAACTCAAAAAAGGACCCAGTGTATTTTATTGTTACAGGCACAGGCTGAGACAAAAATGGTCAATAAGTATTTATTGAAGGAGTACACTATCTGGGATTCTCATTAGCATATTTTTATTGATACTAAATACCCACTCTTCACTGTGTAGATTAGCCCAGGCTGGTCTTGATGAGAGGCAGAATTACAGATGTACACTTTCACACTTATTTTAGGAAAACTCACTTTAAAATTTAGATTACTTTTTTTCTCTTGAAATTCCCCTTAGAATCCTATGAACACTCTCAAGATACCAAACACATCCATGTTCAGGTCCCTAATTAAGCAGTGGGGACTCTGCATAAAATCTATGCCATGTCCTCATATAGATTTTTAAACCACAAGTTACTTACAATCTAATAAAATGCTACATCAACATGAACTATAATGTATTGTTTAGGGACTAACATAAAAACCCCTTTAAGTATGAACCAAATGTTGACTGAATCCATGAATTTGGAGTCTGTAGAGAAAGGGCAACCTGCACTAAATGGCAAGCACTGTGTGCAAATAACTTGAGTACTAATAAAGATAAATAATATGGAGGCCTAAGAACAAAATACATATACACTTACAAAGCATAGAAATGAAGAGTGACGACATACTACTTGAGCAACCTACTAGACAATTGGGAAACATAAGACACGAAACAGCTTAGGGAACAAGGTGGGGAGGTAGTGAACTGAGAAGACTGAGGAGAAATCAAAGTCCTGTAGTTTAAAATAAATCTTTCTCGTTATAGAAGGGGAGCTGATGCATTTGAAAAAGAAAAGGGAGCTGGCTCTAAAGCTACAGAGAGACCCTGTCTCGAAGATCAAAAAAGAGACAGAGAGATGAGGGGGAGAGGGGGAGGGAGAGAGAGGGAGGGGGAGAGAGAGAGAGAGAGAGAGAGAGAGAGAGAGAGAGA
>LOEQ01001986.1:469269-499724 GCA_001685075.1 Bramus lutescens | reverse complement strand
GAGAGAGAGAGAGAGAGAGAGAGAAGGGACCAGATGTTACTCCTTTAAAAGGATGTACTCAAGACTTTGTGGAGACAATTACAAAAAGAGAAATGGTTAGCTGTTGTCATGGTCTCAGTAACTAATAATAATACCTTGAGAATAATTTTTTAAGTTTATTTTTAACATATGTGCATATTTTCCGGCATGTATGTCTGTGAATAATATGCATGCTGTATCCACATGCCAGAAGAGAGTGCTGGATCTCCTGGAAATGGATTTACAGATGGTTGTCAGCTACCATGCAGGTGCCTGAGAATCAAACCCATGCTCTTAACTGTTCAGCCATCTTGCCAGCACCTGAGGATACTATTTATCACACAGGAAAGCTTTGCGGTTTTTTTTAATGCCCTTCAATCCACTGCTGAACATTTGCTTACAGTAAAGGAACAGAAGCTCTTCTTTTAGAGTTATCCTTCCGCCATCGCTCCTGGACTTACCTTTCACACTAGAAACTCCTGGAACGCTTTGCATCTTCCTCTCTCCTGGCAACACCCAGCTAAATTCACTCTGCATTATTTGTATAAGGAATTCAAATACTCCCTACTAACCGTGTGTGTGTGTGTGTGTGTGTGTGTGTGAATATTCAAGTATCCAAGGTCTCTGCTTCCTAGAGCATTACTATGAACCCAGCCAATCTAAACTTAGCTAAAGACATCTACCTAATCTATTTAAATGTTATCATCCTCGTGCCTTCTTCCCAAATTTCCCAAAAGTACTTTTATTTGCTTCCAGATTGTCAGTGCTTTCTTTTTATTAGTAGTATGCATATAAAGGCTCCTGTCCCAGGATGAGTAGGAGGCCATTTTCTCCTTCCATCATATGATCAAAAGGCTTGCACACAAGCACTTTCTGTGTCCTTTTATTAATAACACAGTACCACTTTCCACATAACACTAAACTTGAAATCCTAACAAGGACCTGAGTTTGCAGATTTGGGTACATTCACTAGTAAATACACAGCTGTGCTTGAACTGGTGTCCTTCATTCACAAACAATAAGGGCTTCCTAGGAAACAACGGTAAATCACTATGTAATGGCTAGGGTTCCTACTTTGTTCTTTTTCTTCTTGTGAGACTGGGAACTGAATCATGAGCCTCAACTGCTAAGCAAATCCACTACCACTGAACTGGATTGCTGCCATTTTTGCTGATGTTAGTTTTCTTGCAACAAGGTCTGGTTTAACTCATACCAGCCACTGTAAGGATGATTCTGAATTTTGTGATCAACCTGCCTTACCACACCTGGCAGGCCTGGCGGTGAAATGGAACAAAACTGAACATTATACATACATTTAAGAGAAATTTTGTATGTAGAATCCTTTTTCAGGATATATGCATCCTGTACTGAGATTAGATTATCAAGCAGGCGATAGATAGAATAACAACAGTGAAAAGGATACAGCATAACTCACTGTCAGAGAACTGTGAGCTCCAACTCGTTCCTTGGTCAGTTGGCAAACACCCACTATTTTGCTTAAAGAAACAGATCTTTCACAAATTCAAATCCATAATAGAGGATATTTAAACTGTTTTTTCATGTTTTCACAGGGTAGGGAGCATAAGAGACTTGCTCATGCTCAATAACCATTCTGTTACAACCCAGCACTGAAAGGTCAACCCTGTATCAGCATAATTGCAGATTCTAGGAACACAAATCATGAGATAAGATTTGGCAAAGTCACTGTGTTAAGAAGAATCCTGCCCAGTATAAGAACATTTCAAGTTTCCAAAGGCAAGAGATAAGACTACACAAATAGTTTGATTGAACACAATATATCCAATTATCACCCCAAAAGCTAAAATAAGCTACTTTACATTTTATGGATATTAGCCTTTCTACGTGTAATTCAAATACTCAATTTTCTTTAAAAAACTTCAATACCGAAAGTGAAGGTACAAAAACAGATTTAAAAACTCAGCTACACAGGCTCGCAAGGTTCAAATACTCACTCGGTAGCCAGACAGGACACCGCTGGACAGTGCAGCTCAAGCGAGCTCACCTCCCCATACTAGCCCTGACTCTACCAGCACTGACTTCTTCCAAAAGCGTTGCCCACTCTTAGCTGAAAGAGGGCAGTTGCATTGCTGCTTCCCTCACACCCACACGGTAAGCTCTTTCCACGGCATTTGCTCTTCTCAACTACAACACACATGCCTATGGGGTCCCTGGGAAAGCACTGGCCACAGGAGCAGCAGAGCAGCTGTGGGAGGTCAATTCTGGACTAAGAAGTCCAGCTAATGCCTAACATACTTAACATATATTTAACAGTACACCAATTTATAAGAACATAAGCAGCAACTTGTGATAGGTTATCTTTCTACTCCATTAGTCCAATATTCCAAAGCAACTCACATTATGAGAACCATGGTTTACAAAAACACTGGACCCACTGAGTAACCTCAAAGGGGGTATAAAACCCTGAGGCTTAGTTTACTTTACCCCATTCCCTGTGGCAAAATTAGCAAATAAATTAAACACATTTTATTTCAAGGAAGAAATTAAACATATCAATACATGTCATTTTCCACAACATTTTAATTTCCCTCATTTTTATAAATTACAGTGGCTCCAAATAAATCTTGACATGCGACAACACATAAGCAACAATGTTAACGTGCCAGCTAATTCCAACACATAAACCTAAATTCCAGGAATGTAACAGACATAATCTAAAGCTTCAATGCTCAACAGTAAATAGTTTGGGGCTGCTGTAAGTACAGGTGGGGTGGGGAAGAAAAGCATATTTGGATTCAGATTTCAGTCATCTTGAGGATGGCAAACGCTGATGGTCACGCTGTCTGCTTTTTAAACTGCTGTCATTAGGACCAAGAACACAGCTTTGAGAGCACTTGCATACAGTATACACATGAAACACCTAGGGTGGCCCCAAGAGCCCCTTCCCCATTTTTACCAAATTTTTGTGTTTAAAAGTAAAGAACTGAATTTTGGAGAGATTCAGCTCATTTTAGTATGACAGGGCTCAATCATTTCTTGAATAAAGAAAATTAACAACAGACAATTCACTGTTTACTGTGTCAAGGAACTTAGTATATAAATTATTAGATTTAGAAAAGAGTTTTCTTCTTATGAGTCTATATGAAAATAGCTCATTTGGAAACAGGTTCATTAGCTAACCATCTTTGTGTAGAAAATATTTTAGTCCTTCCTGGGATCCCACGAACAAAAAATTGACTCTTAGAAAAAGACAAGGGAAGTGTGACTTTGCTGTGTTACAAAGCTAGAAACAAGGGGCTACAAAGACAGCTCAGTGTGTAAAACACTGGCTGCTCCTTCAAAGGACCTGGATTCAGGTTCCAGCACCTACATGGTAGTTTACTATCTGTAACTCCAGTTCCAAGGAATCTAACGCCTCCTTTGACCACCACAAGCTTCAGGCACACACGGTGCACAGATATACATGCAAGCAAAATATTCACACACATAACTTTAAAAACTCTTTTTAAAGGCTAGTTAAACAAGAAAGACGATGACTTTCTTGATCACAGATAAAAGAATCATTACAGAGTCAAATTCTTAGGTTGGTGGGGGGAAAAATCACAAAATGCTTCAATAATTAAACTTCTGGCAAAATTTTTTACAATATTTATTAGGTACACAATATTCTGTCTGTGGCCTGCAGGCCAGAAAACGGCATCAGATCTCATTTCAGATGGTTGTGAGCCACCATGTGGTTGTTGGGAATTGAACTCAGGACCTCTGGGAGAGCAGGCAATGCTCTTAACTACTGAGCCATCTCTCCAGCCCTCTGGTGAAATTTTTGAGACACAAAAATTCTATGCAAAGGTGACCTTTGGGAAGTAAGGCAGGTATCTGGATTCCAAATGAAAACACGGTTCCTACATGGATTGTCTTAGTACAAGTTGACATGAGTCCATCTGATATTACAATACTCATTTTTTTTGTTTTATTTGTTTTGAAACAAGGTCTCATATTTCGTGGCCCGAGCTGACCTTGAACTCAGATCCCCCTGCCTCTGTCTCCAGACAGCTGAGCCACCACATCTGTCCAGCCTTCATATCTGAAACAAACTACTGCCAATCTAGTAACCATGAGCTCTCATTATAAAAATCTTAATATACATAATTTTCAATTAATAAACACATACATGCATTTAGAATACATTCTTTGTTGGTCTTAGAAATAAGATTATTTTCCTCTTGAATTCCTTGATGCGTACTATTTTCTAACGTGACTAATGAAAAATAAGGCCAAGAAACAAAGATTGTTTAAAACAGAATACTTATACACTTAGGAAATACGGTTACCAAAGTCAACCCTTTACAAACAAAGCAAAATGCTATCATTATGGGCATGCTTACCAGGATGTAAGCAACAGTTTCCAGTGCCTATTCAGCTGGCATTAAGGACTCCAAATATACCAACTCCAAGGCTGACCTGGTAGCTTGTTTTATCTCTAATACTAGTACACAGACGAGAATCAGCAGTGTGAAATTCTTAATGAGACTCTCAGAATGTACTTATTTAGTTGTGTACATATGTGCAGGAGCACATGTGTATGGAGACAAAAGTACTTCAGATGCTCTCCACTTCCCCCCACCCAAGATGGGGTCTCCTCATGTGGTTTGGAGCTTACCAAGTGGGCCAGGCTGGCTGAGCATCAAGCTCAAGGAATCTACTCTCTGCTCCCTCCTCACAAAATGTACTTTTCAACATAATCATCTTCATTTCGTTAAGAAGGTTTGGAGCCGGGCGGTGGTGGTGGCACACGCCTTTAATCCCAGCACTCGGGAAGCAGAGGCAGGCGGATCTCTGTGAGTTCGAGGACAGCCTGGTCTACAGAGTGAGTTCCAGCCAGAGCTACACAGAGAAACCCTGTCTTGAAATACCAAAAAAAAAAAAAAAAAGTTTGTGAACACAATAAAACAAAAAATGTAAAAAAAAGTGTGACAAAATGTCAATCTAATATGAAGCAAGCCAGGGGCTATGACATTTTCCAATCAGAAATACCATATTTGGCAGGGCTTGTTGACTGTCAACAAATACTCTGGGGTGTATTCGATTGGGAGGACAGGAATCTTAACCTACAATATACTAGGACATTAAGCTATGACCAAAATAAATTTTAAAATTACATAACCCAAAACGCAGCTCTACCTTTTTGGGTGGTGGCAGGGATCAAATCCAGGGACGGGTGCATGTTTCCACCTGCCAGCCCTGTACAGGAGTCTAACACATTAACCAAGTAGGATCAACAAACCACCAGCACCAGTATCACGTGAGAACTTGGTACAAAGAAATGTGTGTTCCTTGGTTCTGCAATTTTAGTGAAAATCAGACACTGGGGTAGAGAACCCAGAATCTGTGTTCTGGAGGCTCAGAGTTCTGTGTTTAGAGAGCCTCACTCAGATCCAAGAAACACTGACAGAGGGACGATCATTGCTGCTGTCCCATAGAAGACCCAGTTTTTCCACCAATTTATCTTTTTAAAAAATGTTCATTTTTAGTCTGCACACCAGCTACAGTCTAGTGCACACAGAGGTCAGAGGCATCGGGCCCCTGGAACTGAAGTTACAGCTTATTATGGGTTGTCAAGTGCGTCCTTTGCAAGGGCAGCCAGTGCCCTGAATAGCTGAGCCATCTTTCCAGCACCTCACTGTGCAGAAACTGTTTGGCTAAGAAGACATCATTTGTAGGCAATTATTTCAATGATCATTTTCATTCTGCTAAATTAATGGGTCCAAAATTAAAATAATGTGTAACATAATCAAATTCAGATAAGTGCAAAATTTTCTAACCACTTGAAAGAATTAGCAGAAGTTAAAGTAAATTCTGGAGAAATTTTTGATACTGCTAACACCAAAAAGTTCAGAAATTACTAACAAATACAGAATGATTTAAGATTCAGTTTAATGTTTCTCATTCATTCATAAACATATCAATTAACATTTAAATCTAAGAAATCAGTGAAATAATTATATAGTAATTGAAAATACTCAAACGAGCTCTAATTATGCTGTCAAAATGCATGCAATGTTTTATATTTTTTGCATGAGATTACGTAACTTGTAATGTAGGTAACCCATAGTCAAATATAGCAAAGGTAATTAGACATACGACTTACACAGTTCTTTGAAAACCCAGAAACATGCAAAATCTCATTTAGCTGGTAGAAGCTAGAACACAGAATTATTTCAAAGACCCAGTAAGAAAAAAAGGATGGAATGTAACGAGTAAATGTGGCTTCTGAAGTTTTCACGCTAATGTATATATGTACCTTAAATGATGTGCTCAATACATAAATTAAATTTAATGTGACTGTCTTTACAACATAAGCCAGAAAAGATTTGGTAAATTACCAACGCTGAAGTCTTCAACACTGTCAAACTGCTTATAAACAGCATTTAAGAAAGGGCCCCAGACATTACCTTACTGACTGAACTTTAAAATATGGTAACAATGTATTCAAATTAAGTATACTTGCACTTAATTCTACCCAACTCTACTAATCCTAATTTTAATTTGAGATCTGAAGTCCTTCACAGGGACTTGAGGTAGTTTCTACAAGACAGGATTAAGTGCCATTGCAAATACTCAGCAGCTCCTGTGAGAGACCTGTTTTATCTTTTTGTGAGTGTGAGTATTCTGCCTGCACAGATGTTTGTGTAATGTGTACACCTAGTGGCTGCAGAGGCTATAAGAGGACACTGGATCCCTGGAACTAGAGTTAATAAAGGTAGTTATGACTGGCCATGTGGATGCTGAGAATCAATCCCAGGTCCTCTCTACAAATCAGTGCTTTTAAGAACTGATCCATCTTCCCAGCCCCTGGTAGTTGTTTTTAAAACTGAAAGACACACACTGAAAATGAACAACTCTGCCTTTAGCTTTTTTAAGTGACAAGTAATTACGCTCTTCAAAAAAGAAGGAAGTAGTAAGTAGTAACAATGGTTATTTCAAGTCATACATGTCTGAAGGGATCATTTTTGAACCTGTATATATATATATATGTATCTGAATACTTGCTACATTGAAATTTTCAGTAACTCAGACCTGGAAATAACGGGTTATTTCTGTTCTTCAAAAGGAAAACAAAAGAGAAAATAAGGCATAAACTTCATCATGTAAACAAACAACAATGAAGAGGAACTTTTAGAGGTGGTCATAATCTAGACAGTTTTATAAAAACAACAAAACAGTAGCAGTCACAGGAATTTTAAGTGTCTTCAATGTTTAAAATTTTATTTTATTTATCTGTTTGTTTTCAAACAGGTTCTCTGTATAGTCCTGGCTGTTCTGGAACTTCCTCTGTGGACCAGGCAGGCCTTAAACTCATCCACCTGCATCTGCCTCCCTGGGATAAAATGTGTACACCACCACAGTGCAACTAAAGCTTTATTATTCAGTAATCAAGAAATCACCCCACAACAAAAAACATACTGCTTATGACAAAGAAACAGTGCATTTGAAACTTAAACAAAAAGATAACTTTAAATTTCTACAAACAAAATAATTTCATAATGAGATATATTTTGATTTGATATATACAAATTAACATACTGTATGACAGTGGCCTAAAAATGTTGGTATTTTTAAAAGATGCATGTAAAATCTTAGCTACATCCATTTATTTCCCACCACCAATAAAACGAAAGAAAATCTTGCCTACAAATGTCTATGTAGAAGGTAAACACAGGGAAACAAAAGATAAATATGCACTGCTTTCTCTTGAGACTTGTTTCCCTTTCATTCAGTGGAACTGGAAAATGAACCCAGTGCCTCAGCTGGGCAAGCATCCACCTAATGAGAGCAACACTGAAACCCTGACCACAGGGCCAGGCTTTTCCTTATTTTGCCCTGGTTGCCTGGCACAAGCTAATAAAGTCCAAACTAGCCTTTAACTTGAAGCAGTCCTGTCTCAGCTTCCTGGGGGAAGGGATGATACTTGACAGGACTTTGGTGGTTCATGAATTTTATTAATTTTTTTCCCCTTAGGAGAGGGTGGAGGGTTACATCTTATGTGTGTGGCACATGCAGTAAGAGACAACATGCCAGATGTTTCTCTCCTTCCACCATGTGGACTCTAGGGCTGGAACTTAAGCCATGAGGCTTGGTAGCAAGTGCCTTTATCCAGTGAGCCATCCTGCCAGTCTTAAGATTACATTTTACTACCCGAGAGGCCCTAACTAAATTAGTATCCAGAGAACATTGAACCACCACTCGATTCTTCAGGAAGCCTTCTCCATTTACCCTAAAAGACACACTCAACATATCTGTATCGACAGAACAGTTTACTGTATCACAACTGGTCTCGTAAGCAGCTGCAAAGCGAAAGACTGTAGGAAAACAGTCTAAGAATGGAGTAGTGAGAAGAAATCTGAGTGCTTGTGAGGAAGAAAAAGCAAACAAGAAAACAAGAGTCTTGTGACCTCTATGGAAAAAAGATATTTCTGCCATGTGCAGCTTGTCTGCCGCAAGCAACTTGTGACAGGACACTTTAATCATATGATCCTCTTAGCCCTCAGATAAGAACTGTCTGATGCTCTGACAATGGCTATTGCATGAGACTTTAGTTCATCTCAAATTTTATCAGCTCAAATTCCCAGGTCCGCCGCCTCTAGAATGGTAAACAAAGGATAAAGAGTTTTTATTTTGGGCTAGTGTCATCTGACACTGCATTTCAGTACTTTTAAAGCTTCGACCATATATCTGATCATATTCCTTCACAAAATCTCATTAGTTTGATAACCTAGCTGCATCCTTTTCCTCGTTAAAATCTGTTTTAACTGTCAATTTAGCTTCCTATTATTAGTCACTCACAGTGATACTTAGCAATTTACATAAAACTTAAAATTATATAAAAATAAGTTACTCTAGTATTCAAAGATATTTCTGAATAAACTTTAAGCTACAATTTAGTGTTTGAGAAACAAGAGCCAAAGCCTGGCCCTTGTCCATATATCATATTGCTAGTAAATACCAATCACAGCTAACATATACTAACATAAAAAAAATTTTGATATTTTACTGAATGGTGCTGAACATAGATTATAGAAATACCCAAAAAATCAAAGAAATTTACAAAATACGGATAATCCAAGCTTTTTTTAAAAAAAAATATCTGTCAAGAAAAAAATTGTGTTTACTTACAAAATAAAAGCAAGAAATTCCAAAACAATGATAAAATTGGATGTTCCTTTATTTTATATGAACTACAATTAGCATATGCATCCTGAACTCTGCAAGACTTTAAACTTGATTATTTCAAGACACACACACAAAAAAATAAGACTACAGTATTCTATCATTAAAATAATGTTAACTTTTGCTGAAAGAATTATGACAGCATACACGACAACTTCACACTAAATCAGAAAGTGGAAACTATTTTCTATATTGCATTTTTCCTACCAGCTTTAAGCAAATCACCAGTGGTATGCTAATTAATGAGGCAAATGGAATGAGACAGCTGTGACATCAAAAGCACTAATAACTGGGTAACAAGGAGTTCATGGGTGTTCCACTTGACTGTCACTCAGAGGCTGACTCTTCTGGGGGAAACCTTCTAAGTACTGACTGGAACAGGGTTTTTCTTGATGTAGGAAAGGAAGGCTGTGTAGACTTTTCTTGGAGCTACAGTTGAGCCTGAACACTAAGCTCTCAGGAGACTAGGATCACTCAAATGTTCTTCAATAAATTACACAATTTCACAGCCTTGGACAAAGGCAGCTTGGTATTAACAAATCATTAAGCATCTTGGAATCTTAACACATAATTAAATCAAATACTGGAGGAAAGATAGTAACAGAAAGATAGTTAAAATATTAAAACAAATCAATTAAAATTGCAATTAAGAACCCATCAATTCCCAAATTAATGTTAGAAGTTAAAACAAGTTCCACTTCCCATCAACTTATACTTATGAAAACTGTAATGGAAATTAGAGTGGCTATTATTTTACAATTTCAAATTTATTATTTTCAAGTAATTGCTAAACACAAAACTTCTGAATATTCCAAGCATTTAGAAAATACTTTCACCCCTCTGCTGTGTCTGAAAAGAATAAAAACACGAAACGACAAAATGAAATATTATTTGGTACAAAAGGTTACATCTTAGTCATGCTTTACAACCAATTGCTGTTATGTAAGATTTAGATTGACTGAAGTCATCTTTCCATGACGTACCTTCCATCAAATGGAGGCAGGAACTATTTACATAAATACCATCTACCCCAGAACATGCTACTCTGCAGACAGGTGTTCTGCAAAAGGACAACATACGAATACACAGAAATTTTATGTGAGAAATACCAGCTATGATCATTAGCTGGTCAACTGGATATGTTAAATATGAGAATCTACATGTACATACGAAAATTTAAATACTATGGAATGAAAACCACAATATGGCATCAGTTTCTCCCAAGTACTGAAAATGAAAATTCAAAAATGGACTTTCCTAGATGAATCTACTCAGATGCTACTGAGCCTACCAAAGGTGGGAGGGAACATGAACCAGCATTTGAACAGTACTAAGATCAGGCAGGGTTACTGGGCAGGCATAACACAAGGAAGAACTTCCAACACAGCAGAGTCAGACTACCTTTTAAAATACTTCTAGAAGAAGAAATGCTTCAGTGGCTAAGCTAATTGTTGGAGAATAAGACCAAATCCACTTTCACTGACATTCTAGTGATGGTGTCTGTTTGTGATTGACTAACTCGTCAAGTGACAATAGGGGAAATGTAGGTGCTGATACTAAATAAATGATTAAAAGATTTAAGATTAAACCAGGAATTATTTTATAATCAAGAGAGATTTACCTTCAAACATTTTTGTTCAAGATTCAAAAGATTTATTTGAAAAACTCAGCACAAAACAAAGAGATCCTTAATAACCTTTCTCAGAATATATGAGTAGTCAGAATCTATATGAAATGTAAGCAACAACTCTAATTTTACACAGTATGGATGATTTATACAATCTGAAGCCCCATGCCTCCCACCCACAGATACACTACAACACTACACTATTGATCCCCACTGACATCAGCTTTCACTAACAGTCTGACTTGGGGTTATTGGAACAAACAAAAAAGCAAAATCATTTCCACTTTCAAATAGGATTAGCTAAAGCAACCACAGCCAAGTTTTATAAAGTCATGAGGGAATACCATTAAGAACATTTTTAAATTAGGCAAAATCATTTCTTTATTGATATTAAGTAACTACATAGATTTTAATAATAATGTGGCATAGTTATTCTTAGCTATGATCACAACACATTTCAACATTCACAATGATGGGCATCTTTATCACTAACCTAATCTACAAAGCTTATGAATAAAGAAAATACAAAAAAAACCCCAAGCTTTACAAAAGAAAAACTTCAATCTATGTACGTTAACAATAAAACCATTTTTTTCCAGGTAACAGACAACATGTAAAGGCATACCATTGAAAGTGTTTTTCTAAACAGCCGGGAATGAAAGAATATTTAGTATCTCCGACGCTTATTAGGGCCTTCAAAGTTGCCCCCTTGACTTCCTCTACCAAAACTACCAGGACCTCCACTCACAGGACCTACACCACTCATTGGTGCCTGTGGAGTTTCAGAACCTGTTCTACTTCCCATAGGCGAACCCATCTGGGACGGAGGTCCTTGAGGAAACCTATCATTGTGCTATAATGACATATATTAAAGTCCATTTGGAACACGCCAAAATATAAGTGACAAGAAAAATTGGCAAAATCCCAAGTGGTGATGTCAGGAAGTTCAGCAGAAAGTCCAGCAGAGTCAGGATCAAACATAGAAGGAAGAAAGGAGCAATTTAATTAGTTCCTGTTTTTAAAAAAATAAATAATAATAAGCAGCATCTGAAGATTTACAAGTTGCAAAGCTATGCCCCATTTGGTGAAAAGAACTGATTCTGACATAAGCAAATGCCTCCTTATGCCCAATCACACTGCTCTGATCCCTTTTTAAAAAGTTTATACTACATGAAACTATGATGTAAAAAATATATATATACACATATATACATATATATACACACACACACATTATCATTTTGCTCTGAGATGGAGTATCTGTTGTAGCCCAGGCTGGCCTTTAACTCATGATTCTGCCTCTACCTTTACCTCCCAGGTGCTGGGACTATAATATAAACATGTGCCATCTGTCCTGGCAAGAAAGATACTTTTTAAAAAGAAATCAGAGATGTAAAACTAAGGAGCAGCATTATACTATTTTAAAAGTAAACATTCTATAAACTTGAAAATCAATGCTTTTAAAACACAAAGCATTAACATGAACATCACAAAAAACTGGGACTTAATATGGAGACATATGAAGTACTTTCCTTTAAAGACTAGTATTAAGGAAATAAGATTAAGTTTCAAGAACTGTTTAAATAACAAATTATTAGGAACACATTAAACATCTGAATCATTTATTCTGTGAAACTTTGTAATAGTTAATCTCAAGTGATGAACAGAATTTTGTCTAAAAAAAACCACCAAAGATGACATTTAAATTAAAGTTACAATTTTAAGTAATGTGTAGGAAAATAGGTCGGTTATGTCTGTTACTACTAATGATTAAATGCTAAAGAGAAACTTAACCAACATACTTCAAGTTTCAGAAGTTACATTGCAAAAATGCTGCCTCTCCTAAATGCATCAACTGCTTTATGTGCCATGTGTCTGTCCTAGATACTATGACCCTGCTTTTTTTTACCTCCTTGTACAATAAATTTTAAAATGGTATCAAGAAAACCAGTGCATACTTCATTTCTGCAATGCACAATGTATTCCTTTTAGTCCTTTCTGATCACCACAGATGTAGAATGATGGCATGTCTAAGTTAAATGCTAGTGCATCTTCCTTCTTAGCCATCAATGGAACTCTAACTTTTGGTATGATAATCCAAACACCAAACACCTTTTTTGAAATCTAGTCACCAATTTCATTTTTCAGAACAACTATCAACAAGCATTACATGAGGAAACATTTTCCTACCAGAAGGCCTCAAAAACAGTAAGAGGCACCTTTCCTGCTAACTGGTATGCAAAGATGACAGAAATTACAACTGAGAAAGTCAATTTTCATGTTTTACCCATACAAAGGTATCTTCACACTCTTGGATCAAGACCAAAAAAATCTGTAATTTTAGTTTACTAATAAAAGCAATTAATACTTTTATGAAGAGAAGATAACAGTGTACCTTTAGAAAGCTTTAGAAAAATAAAGTTTTAGTGTTAACTATTTTCCAGTGAAGAAAAATGGTCTGAAATAGACTACATTATGTTTTCAAAAAACTAAAATCTGTCATTTCATACATAGTAGAGCTTTGTTTTCAAAGGTGAATAGTCTACATAGAAAAATCACAATATAAACATATAGCATTACATCCATACACTCAAAGACAGATGTAAATTAAAAGTACTGAAGATTAACTGTAGTGGCACATATATTCTATATTGAGGTAGCAAAGTAAGTAGTGATGGCAATACTAACATAACATCTGGCCATTTAAAAACTGTCTCAAATAAATAAAAGCTTAACAAAGTTGCTTTCTCTTCATTGGCTATACATCTGTACTGCCAAAAGCAATGATGTCTGGTTATTGTAAGTGTGAAGTTACCTTTGGGGCAGAAAAATGTTTAGTTATAAAATAAAGTCAAAGTAATTTTAGTGATACGTTACCACTGTGCCATTATCGGGTATCATTGGAGTTCCCATATTTGTAGCTCCTTCTGGTCCCATGGCAGGACCAGGGCCCATTGGTGGGCCAGGTATAGTTCCTCTGTTGTTCATATTCATACCCATCATTGAAGGAGGCCCTTGGGTACCAGCAGGTGCTGGGCTAAATGCATCTATGCAAAACAATCTACACTTAGAGCTGTCCTATCTTAGTTTAGTGAACATTAACAACTTTATAACTCATAAAAACAAAATTATCATAAAAATAATTTTCCTTCCTTGAGAATGGAACACTAAACCATCAACAATACAGCATCATATACACAGTAAAATTTTCTTTATTAAAACAAACCTAACAAGAAATAAGTAAAGCCAATGTCAATTTTTTAGAGCAATTGAGACTAAGATATGCAAAGTTTCAAAAATCAGAAATATTAAGTGTAGCTTAATTTTTAAAAAATTACCCTTAATAATTTTACATTCCACCAGCCTTAATAAATTTTTTAATTTTTTAAGGGATGAATTTTTTTAATCATAAAACAACAGAACTAAAAACTAATGCCAAAATCAAGATTTCTTTTACTATTTCAATACATGGCGTGTTTTCAGATATTCAGAACTGACTTTCTTAAGAACACAGTAAGTCCATGGCACAGTACATAATGCAGCTGAACACTGCAGTGTCAAGACTAAAGAGCAGGAGAAAGAAAAAAGTCACACTCCTTGCCAATCCATGGTGTCACATGCTATTGCTCTTTGAACTCTAATCCAAGAAACAACCAACTTCAAAGGAAACAAGTTCCTTAATCCCAACATATTCTTTCTAATTAATCAACACTTAGAGTTAACAATTTCTACTTCCTCAATATGGTTATAAACATGCATATAACAGAAAAGAAAGGCAGATGGCAACATCTACAAGCCCTCTTAGTTCAATTTTTCCTGAAAAGAACAGGTTAAAGGCCTTTGTTTTCCCCTCATTTTTCTTTTAAAGGGAGGGTAGATGGGTGACAAGGTCTTGTGTGTAGCCTAGGGGGTTTGCTGTCACATACTCCTGCCTCAGCCTCTTTGATGCCAGAATTATAGGTATGAGACCACACGGGCAGCTCCCTTCTTTTTATTAGTATTATGAGAGTTCAGACAGTTAATGATACAAGTTGGAACATGTAAAGTAATACTCCCAGCTATCAGTGACGTGGACCTATTTTCAGTCTTGTATCTCCTATCTGTACAAACCTAAGAAATGTTGGCATTATCTGGTATGTCCACTTGTAATACATCAAAAATGATGATGCCACACTATCAACAGCAATAGGATTTGTGTGGTGCAAATACAGGGCCTTGAGCATAATCACTGAGCTGCAACCCTAGCTCATTTATGAAACTTGATGTACTATGACAGTTTTAACAACTCAACAGGATGGGAACTGCAATAAACCATCAAGTCTAACACTGACTGAAGATTAAAGAAATGAACCAGACTTTAGGAGAGTTAAGTGCTAAAAGGCATGTTATGATTTCCTAATAAATGTTGCAAAATTCTATATTTCTTCTGAATTAAGTAATACAAAAGGGTATTCTCATAAAGGTGTTAAGCAAAAGAATGTTTTCAGATCTCTCTGCGCTACCAAAAAATGCTTAAAATTTTACAAGTCAAAGTTTGATTCAGGTAAATGACAATAATTCTTTCTTTGAAATTGAACTTCATAATCTTCTTACTGTTCTTAAAAAATGCATCTATTACCTTATGCATTACCCATAAATTACTATGAAAAAAATTACTGAGTCATATCACCATTGTATACAAAGCTTCAACTCAGAAATCTTGTTATACTAATGATTCCACATGTCCACACACTAACTGCATAGATATGTTCATGGGGCAAGGGCCACGTTTCATGCTTCCTTTGCATACCATAAATGCTAAGTCACATGCTGAAGGCCAAGAAAAGTGACCAAAAGGACAGTAATAAACTATTCTAGATTATCTGACTAAGAGTAAAAGAACTAGAATTACAAGTATTTTTTTTCATGGCTAACTTCAGAAAATATTGATACAATTACTTATTTAAGTTTTATCTCATATGCTACAAATCTTAAGAATATATTAGTTGGTAATGCATTATATGTTCTGATACTATAATTGTTAAAATAGCATGCACATATGAATTATACAAGTTTCAATTTCGTGACGTTTCTATGGGACAATTTAATATAAAATTATGTAAAATGTAATTCATTGGCCAATGATTAAAGTATACCACTTCATATTTTAAGTTTACTAATAAGAGTCATGATATCTATACACTCTTCCCTTACCTTATTTATGATACTATTTCTGACAGCTACACCTTAGTGAAAATTTTAATATCACTACTTTCTTAACAATTTTGCAACTCCTCTAAAGACATGTAAGGCATCTTATTTCCTCAACAAGCCACACAAGACTGTGAAGAAATACTTCCATGCTAAATACTGTAGCCAAGAAAAACATTTAAAATATTTTGTAAAGTAAATAAAAAGGCTCAGTCTCAAACAAAAAGTAACAAATTTTTTAAAAAGGAACTTCAAAATGAACTGAAAATACAACTTAGAAACTGTCAGTTTCCAAGGGAAAATGACACTTGGTTTGTACAATATGACAGCATTGTATTTAAGCAAAATGGTTAGAATTGTTGCATCCTGCATCAAAACCTAGTTTAGAGGCTTCTTTCACAGAATGTATCAAATTGTATTTTTCAGCTATAAAATATTCTTCCTAGACACTTTTTTAATCCATTTATTAAATATAAGAAATATCACCTTCATAATTGGTTCCATGTTTCAAGTTCTCAGCACACAAATACCATGAACAGTATATAGTCCCAAAAGAATTACAAGTAAGTTAAATTACATAAGTCTTTTGCTTCAAATCCCTACCTCCCATGTTTATTGCTCCTCGGGGACCCATATCACCCATTCTCATTTCCTGTTCTCTCTGTAAGTAAACATAGTTGTCAGAGTCAACCTATCGATCTTATGACTTGACATTTCCCATCTAAAATCAAACAGAAAAGAGTGAGTTGGGATATCACTTTCCATAAAATATTCTGAAATTTTCCAACATTATTTACTTAACAAGACTACTAGAAAAGAGGAAATGAAAGGGAAAAGTAAAAAAAAAAGCATCCAAGGCTTAATAAGCATTAAGTGCTTAGAATATTCACTTGATACAGGAAGACCAGGTTACAAATAAATCAGACTACATAAAATCTGCTAGATTTTTAATGCTATCACTCCAAAGAAATTTTAATCAAAGAAACACCTAGCATGAATAACGCCAATTATATTTAACTTCCAGGTTACAGAATTCTTAAGGTTACAGGCAGTTTTCATTATATAAAACTTATGAAAGATCCTTGAGTTTTTATTCAACTAGTCAGGCATTATTCCACCTCTGGTCTATATATACATCCTAAGTCTTCGGTCTACACTAGCAGTCATAAAAAGATTTATGTAATATTGCTTTCCTTTAAATAAAGCAGTGCTTTTATTTAAAACATGAATAAACTGTTTCCCATTTTCCAAGTTCTGAAATGATGCATTGTAGAATTATAACACAAGAGTCAGGTCATATAATTTAACATTTGAAATTTCATTACATAGCTACTTCATAAGAATTATTTACTACCAGTTACTTCAAAATTAAGCCAGTGAAATTAATCAATAGCAATGAAATTGCAACACCACTTTAAAATATTAAATGCTGAAACCATGAAAAGTACTCTGACAAAAAAAGTATCAATGAGTATTTCAATTCAATCCATGGCTGAATGAAACAACAATTATTCTTGGGAAAAGCAACTGTTGTTAAACCTAAATGCTTAATGATGATATAATACTGGAGAAAACAGCATATAAAATCAAGGACCTAAAATGCTATAATGGAAAAATAATTAGCATTAAGTAGTAAGTAACCTCTTTAAAGACATCCCAGAGTGGTGGGGTGTAGGACTCAGTAGCAAACACAGAGTCGGAGGTATGATCCCCTAACACAGGTATGAGGAGGGAAAATTCCGGGCCACTTAGAATCTAAGAAATAAATATTTTAATAAAGCAATGTGAAATGAACAAAGCTACGATACAGCCAAAAGAAATGTTTTACCAAATTATTTAGAAAATGTAAATACAACTTCCTAAGAAATACACTTTTTCTTCTCATAAAATGTGTTAACAGATAGTATCATTAACATATGAAAAGGCAAGAATAAGTAAGGCTGGACATGTAGGGCATGCCTTTCGTCCCAGCACTCCCATAAGGCAAAGGGAGGAAGGTATCTATCTCTGTGAGGTGCAGGCGAGTCACGTCTATGTGAAATTCTGTCTCAAAAATGAAAAACACAAGATCATAAGATCAAAACGATGACCAATCAATCAGATGTTATACAGAAAAAACTTTAAACACGTTAAGTATTTATTAGTCAAGTTTCCTTCTCATGACTTCAGGAGACTGTTATGTTCCAAATCTATTGTCACAAACTTCTACTGAAATACAATAGCACAGTAACATAATAACCTGAAAGTGAGACTCGGAATATTGTCTATTCACAACAACCAAAAGAACTGACAACTGTGTGCTAACTCAAAAGGCAAGAGATCCTTCTCCTATAAAAAAAATTTCTTTTAATAATGTTGGAGATCAAATTCAGGGTCTCAAGTAGGATAAGCAAGAACCTGAGCAATAGCCTCAGGCATGAATAGCTTTTCATATATTTGAAAACAGATAAAAGTGAACATTTTCTTAGATATTAGTGCTGTTTTAACTCTGTCGTTAGTATTCATTATAGTGTAAAAACTGTAACCAACATCTCAACAGTCTTTTAATGGCGACTAGAAAAATGACTCACTGTTAAGAGCTACTGCTACTCTTCCAATGACCTAAGTTCAGTTTCCAGCACCCAAACCAGGTAGCTCATAACCATCTCTAACTTAAACAGCAAGGGATCAGGTGCTCCTTTCTGGTCTCCAAGGTACCTGTATCTATACGGCACACATATATACACATAAATTTAAAAAGAAAAAAACCTTAAAAAAAAAAGACTTTAATTCATGAGCTCTAGAGAGATGACTCAGCAGTTAAAGAACATACAAATGGATGGCTCACACTATTAGTAATTCTAATTTTAGGAAAACTGGAAAGCCTTGTCTGGTCCCTGTAGGCACCTGCACATGTGTGGTGCACATTAATTCATGTAGGCAGGCAGAGACGCACATGCACGCGCGCACACACACACACACACACACACACACAAAAGGAAATCTTCAAGATTTTCATGCAATAAAATAAAATTACAATGAAAACTCGAGTTTTAAAATACATTCAACCCTATCAGGCAGAATGATCTTTGTGTGTGTACACATGTGTATTATATGTAATGTTCAAATGACACATCAAGACCCAACTGGTGTGCTTTCTTGATTCCTTTCCATCTTTTTTTTGGGGGGGGGGTGAGGAAAAGACAGAGTTTCACTGTGTGAACCTGGTTGCCCTAGAATTTGCCATTAGAAGAGACTGGCCTCAGACTCACAAAAATGCAACTGCCTCTGCCACCTGAGTGCTGGGACTGACAGTGCACGACATCATGCAAAGCCTTCCACCATTCTTTTCTTGAAACCCTGGCTGGCCTGGAACTTACTATGTAACCTTAGCTGGCCTCAACCTTGTAGGAATCAGTCTGCCTCTGCCTCCTGAATGCCTGGGATTAAGAGCACAACACCATAGCACCAGGCCCAGCTTTCTTTTTTGAGGCAGAATCTCTCACTGAACCTCAAGTTAATCAAGTGTGAGAGGTTGGCATCTCAGAAACTGAGCCCCAATGTTCATCATGTACACAGACACCAAGGTTGGAATTACAGGCTTACATAACATAACCATTTATGACTGCAACGCCTGGCTTTGTAGATGGGTTCTGTGGTCTTGTGCTTGGAGAGCATGAACTTACCAACTGAGCCACTCCCCGGCCTAGTTCTACAACCATCGAACTGTAGCAGAAGATGTAACAGAAAAAGAGCTAGTAAATAACTTGCTCAAGGCAATACAAAGAGAAAATGACTGAGTTGTCATAAAAATTCTGCTAACAGAATTCTTAAAATTTTGCTATTACAAGATGCCGCCATTCAATAATCCCAACAGTAAAAACCCTAACTAAAATTAACTTAAACTGTAAGATATTGTCTTTTCATAAAAGAATTACAAATTAACAGATGACAAAATAAGAAGCAAAGTACGACTGTTTTCCAAAGCCAAGTACTAAAAGAAGTAATTCCATGGTAGCAGAAAAGTACTTTCGAAAAGTACCCCTTCGGAAAACATACAAAGTAAGATTTAACATTGAAAGTTCTAATACTAAACTTATAATACTGAATTTTATCGAGTATTTTCACAATATCAACATTCATGACATTCCAATATGGCAAAAACAATGGTTATGAGAAAATCCTGGTGTTTCAACACAATCAGGGGACTTGAACCCACTGTGTACTCATATAACTCCTGTATTCATGACATACATCTAACTTAAAGTATGATTATGAAGATCTGAATGAAGCAGCCAAAAAAATCAACTAACTTTATTAAACACATCATAGACTTCATTACTACCCTGTATAACTGAACAGATCACACAGCCTTCTGCTACATTATAAAAGAGGATGATTATTTCAAAAATAGTTTCAATGTGATTGGGTCAGACAATAAACAAACCACTTTCAACACAAAGTAACATTTTTACCCAGAACGTCAACATCTGATCGCTGACATATTGAGAAATAAAGCTTCTGTGTAAAAGAGAGTAAAAATTAGATGATTTGCTTAAAAGACCAGTAATTTTTTTACGCGATGCCTATTTTTGTTCATGATGGAAAGTTCTACTCCAAGTTCAAGGCAGACCAACAGGCTTTAGTTCAAAAGCATTTCTAAGATACTGCCATCCAAGTATTATCCATGTAAGAATTTTTTTTTTTTTTTGCGCTGGTAGGGGGAGAGGGGTTGGTGGCAGGGAGAAGATAAAAGTCTCCCTGTATAGCCCTGACCAGCTGCTAGGAATAAAGGTGTACATAAGCACATTTGACTTCATGGATAGTTTTACAATTCATGAAATACAAAAGCAAGCATGGGAAGATAACTATTTGATATGTCAGAATATTAAACAAATTTACCATTTACTCTACACTTTACAAAAGTTATTCAACATTAAAGACGCAGAGTGAAAATAAGACTCTATTCCTTAAGTATGCATGTAAAATTTTTTAATTTACTCTATACTATCTCTATTTGTATGTGTCATGTGTGTGCATGTCCACAGAAGTCAGAAAAGGATGTTATGGGTGGTTGTGAGCCACCTGATATGGGTGCTGGGAGTCAAGCATGGGGCCTTGGGAAGAGCAGCAACTAAGCACTGGACTATTCATCTCTACAACCTCAACATGTTCTAAATCATTGCTGTAATTTGTAAAATGGCAACTATAAATAAAACTAAAAAACTCAAGTCTTGGGTAAATTTTAATTAGTATAAAGGGACCTAGACGCCATAAAGATTGATAACCCACTGCTTTGTTGCTGTATATCTTTTTGTTTTGAAATAAGGTCTCATTTAGAAGAGCTGAACTGGGCTTTACTAAGTAGCTGAGGCTGGCCATGAATTCCAGACACTCATTCCTTCAATTCTCGATTGATGTAGTACAAGCATATGCCACTAATCTGCTTTAAAAAAAAAACTTTTTTTTGAGAGTAGGTATTTATCTATTACTATTTTATACAGAGAGAGGTGTGTTGCCTTCATAAATACCTATGCACTACTTGATTGCCTGGTACCTGCAGAGGTAATAAAGGGGCATAAGATGACCTGAAACTGGAGTTACAGACAATTGTGAACCACCACGTGGGTACTGAGAATCAACACCTGGTAATCTCCGGGAGCTGCCAATGCTCTTAATTGCTCAGCCATCTCTTAAGCTCCTATTTATCTTTTACCATGTATATATATCACATGAGTGTGAGTTACAGGTGGTTCTGAGTCACCTGACATGGGTGCCAGGAATCAAACTCTGGTCCATTGGAAGAGTATCTCATACTCTTAAATGCTAGCCCATCTATCTCTCTAGACCCAAGAGAACTTTATTTTTAGTGCTTTCAGTGTTCAGTCTGCATATATGCCTGCAAGCCAGAAGAGGGCACCAGATCTCACTACAGATGGCTTTGAGCCACCATGTGGTTACTGGGAATTGAACTCAAGACCTCTGAAAGAGCAGACAATGCTCCTAACAACTGAGCCATCTTTACAGTCCCCTCCCCCGAGAAGAGAACTCTTTAAAGTTTTAATCATCCTTCCTACCTATAAAAACAAAATAGAAAAAAAAAGTCTACACCAACATACATTAGTCTATTCCCAAAGCATGGTAAATATGTTGCTATTGGCACCTACTACCGCTTTTCCTTTAATATTTAAGATAGAAGTATGATTTTAAATATACATTTCACATAATCAAATGGTGTAGTTGTTTGTAGATTTTACAATTATTCTGCATATATTGACTGTGTATGTACATATAAAACAAAGGACTTGCAAAAAACTGGTTCTTTTCTTCCACCAAGTATCCAGGATCAGGGTTCAGGCTTGACAGCAAGCCCCTTTACATACTAAACCATAATACTTACTGAGTACTGAGTATTGCTAGCTTGGTGTGTTTTATTTTAAGGCAATGTAATTTAGAGGAATCATAGAATTTGCAGGGCAAAAGTAAAGTATTTTTTCCTTTGAATGCAATCTCAATGGCCATAATCAACAATCTTAAGAAGTTTGTAAGAATTGTCTAGGGATCAACTTGCGACACTTTTAAACATTTGAACACATGCAACATAGAAAGAAAAGCTAGTTCTGATAGTTAACAAGATCCAATCTTATCCATAAATATTTCTAAACCTAAATTTATAAATATGTCAACCATACCTACAATTTCTTTTCTCTGCTTTAGTAAGGAAATTTGTGTAACAGGGTACTAACCAGTCAAACTTCCATGAAAAAGCAGTAAATAAATATTGTCAGTAAGCAAAAGTGTTAGCTAAAATACTCTTCCTAGGCACAAAGAACAGCACAAAAACTATCATCATGTAAGCTATCAACCAAACAAAAATAGGAAAAGTTTTGCAGAGACTGACTGCTGCCAACCTAATCAACATAGGAAAAAGCTAGAAAAACCTGGCACTCTCCAGTCTCTTCTCTCCCAGCTTGCTTTTCAAGCTAGCTTCAGCCTGGCCCAGATTGACCTCCCATTAAATCAAGCTTCCAGCGTCAGTCTCACGAGTGCAGGGGTTACAGGCTCAAGTCATCATCCCTAGCTAATTTAACACTTTTAATTTATACCATTGAAAATGACATCCAAAATTCCATATAATGCACAATTAGAGGGGTAAATACATGACGAAATGTAAACTCCCAGAATATAACTGTGACTTTCTGCCTTCAATTTGAATACACGCATTCTAAAATACTCATACTACATACAGGTAGTGGTACTCAGTTTTGGGTTTTTTGTTTGTTTGTTTGTTTTGCTTTGTTTTCTTAGAGGAACCGGAGTTACAGGCAGTAGTGAACTTCCATGTAGGTGCTGGGAACTGAATCCGAGTCTACCAGAAGAAAAGCCAATGCTAATAACTACTAAGCCATCTCTCCAGCCTTTATCATCTCCAGTTTTATCATCATTAAATGAAATTTCTAGCACATATCATTAGAGAATCAAAATTTATTAAGAAAGAGGCCAGAAAGATGACTCTGTTGTTAAGAGCACTGGCTGCTCTTACCAAGGACATAGGTTTAATTACCAGCTCATACCATCCATAGGGGATCCAATGCCCTCTTCTGGCCTCCCCAAGCACCAGGCACACCAGACATACATGCTGGCAAAAGATTCATACACATAAAACAAAAATTAATAAAAGACAAAAAAAGAGGAGGAAAAGGACAACAAAAGGATTCAAATAGTAAGAGAATGAGAGAGACAAAAAGTATTCAAATATTCAAAGTCCAATAATCAGTGACATTCCTAAATGCTTCTATAGATGAGAAGCAACTGGAGGAATCATCGGTCGTTACTGGAGAGAAAGCAAACTAGCATAAACACTGTAAAAGAAGGTCTGGTGGTGACATAACTCTATTACCATATGACTCTAATCACATCCTTGCATTTACCCAAGGGAGTTGAAAACAAAACTGTCCATGAATGTTAATAGCAGTTAAACCTTCAAATCAACAAAAATTTCTTCAAATAAATTATGTTAAATCTAGGAAAGAAAAATTATTGCTCAACACTAAAAAGAAATGACCTGTTAAATTTTGAAGATCCAGAGAAAATTTAAATCTTAAATGAGGAACAACAAAACATGAGCACACTAAAAGATCTGGGAGTATAAAGGATAAGGAGGAAAGACTAAAAACAGAGCAAAGGTGTGTGTGTGTGTGTGTGTGTGTGTGTGTGTGTGTGTGTGTGTGTTTGTGTGCAAAAATACTCTGTCCAATATCAGAATGGTAAAAGTCACACATTTTTCAAAACCCTCATAATCGTAACACATGGAATGAACCCTAAACTATTGGCTATAATTGTTATTGATGGGCAAGATGTGCTCACCAAACATCCCATGCTAGTAAGGAGATAGTGGAAGGATACAATAGAGGAGGCATGAGGGAAACCTCCATGCCTTCCCATCAGTGTGGCTAGCAATTTAAAACTACTTTTAAGAGTCTAACAAAAAAGGAAGAAATCAAGAAGGGAAAATCAGAGAGAGAGAGAGAGAGACGAGCAAAAGTTGGATAGGAAACCTAGCCCCCAAAATAAAATTTTAATAATTGATTATCAAGTTTATTCTATTACTCATAAAAATAAAAATAAATGCTCTTTGTCCAATCAGAAATTCAAGTAACAAGTACGGAGATTACTTAAAACATAAGAGTTTTCACTCAATAGTAGATTTTTAAGCTTTAAAATGCAGCAAAATCAATAGTTTTTTAATACATTGTATATTTCTGAGACTGAATTGCATATAACCATATAAAATCAATCTAATAGGTATCAGCAGACAAGAGGGAATACACATTTTACATAAATTAATATGAACACATATATTGCATTGAGAATATTTCAACGCACTTACATGATGATATATATTCATGACATAATTTTCAATTGTCATACCAAATTCACTGAAAAAAATTCTGTTGTGTTTCCTGAGATAGGGTGTTCATGAAAAATCTTCATCTTCCTTTCTCAGCCTAACTACTGGCATTACATACATGTGCCACTGAAAAGATGCTTTTGGTTGCTAGAATATATCAGCAATACTTAATAATTCTTCAAATTTAATTTTTTAATACCAAACTAAGGATATGATGCCAGGTGAAATTATGAAAGATGAACTAAAGAACAAAACATAAATTGTACAAGAGACACTCTGAAATTGGTTCCATGGAAAGGTAGTAATGGAAGAAGAACACAGTATACAGTCTAATGTTATGAAGAATTACACATATACTTCGTGAAGGAGAAAATCTTTCTGTTTGTTTGCTGTTTAAATCATGCCAATAGTTTCGTAGAAGCACTAATATTTTGACAAATACATTTTTTTCTAAGCAGGTAGCTTAGAAAAAAGTAAGATTTTAAAATTTTAGATTTTAAGTACTAAATAAAAATCAGTTATATCAAATTTGAAGTTGCAAAAGGCAAGATTTAAAATGCAGAAGACATAAGACAAAAAGCAAACTTACCAAAACACTTTGTTCTTTCAAATTATTCAAAGTCTTTGAAAACACAATTATAATTATCAGTAATATAAGTTAAGCATATATCACCAGGAGAGTGTGTTTACAAATCAAGGTTTGCAGTGCCAGCCAGCAGTGAATATTAAAATGCTCGTTTTTTATTTAGTTGAATTTAGAATTCTTGACATTTGGGTGATACCACATAACTTTATGCTGTCAGTATTAAAGCTAAAAAACATTTAAAAATATAATCACCAAGTAAAATAATTCCTGCAAAATGGCTCTCCACTAAAGTCACAGAGCAGAAGTAACAAGCTTCTTCAAATGTTACTAAATGAAACATTTGCTAAATCAAAGTATTAATTATATTACAGATATTAACAGCATTTCCAAAGCATGTTTAGCCCAACCATTTCTTTTCTCTAATGCTGACTCTCTTCTCCGCTTAACTCAAAAAAGGTAAATATTTGTTAAAAAAGATCTTACCATCTGAATCAAAAATTAACTTACCATTTCAAATGAAAAGACATACAGTACACCTACAACACAGTAGAATAATAAACCAATTTTATCAGTGAAAATTTTAAAGAGAACCATGAAAATAAACATTTCCAATAGAGAGAATGCTTCTCTAAACCAGTAAGAACACTTTAGCTGTACCTCTTAAAGGTCCTTCCCTATNATTCCTATAGCACAGGAAATAATGGGAATTTTCCTCACCTAAATGGAAAAAAATCTTTCTGTAATGGAAACCAGTCTTCATGTAAGGTGAACAGAATACTCACATTAAAAAGTTAAGTATGCTGAAAATCAAGCACACAGATTAAAAAGTTGACTTTTTAAAAAAAATTATTCATTATGTGATTCTATTATGAAAACCTATGAGTCCAGTAGCTTTATCTCAGTGCCATTCTGTGTTTTTCTAACAATCTACAAAAGACTTAATCTAAGAGACAATACACAAAGGCATGGTGACTCAAAGTACAGCTAAAACTATGATTGCAGATTATCTACCTACCTACTTACTTACCTACCTTTTTTAAACAATTTTATTTTCTTTTATTTATTTTTGCTTTTTTTAATTTATTGCATTTTGTTTTGTTTTGAAGCTATATATTTTTCTCCGCTCCCTTCCCTTCCTCCCCTTCTACCCTCTCCCATGATCCCCACACTCCCAATTTACTCAGCAGATTTATTCAGGAGATCTTGTCTTTTTCTACTTCCTATCCTACCTATCTTAATCTACAACATCTTCCCATGTAGTACATACCCCCACAGTGGCCTCAAATCTGTGATCCTCTTGCCTTACCATAAGAGTACTAGGGCTACAAGCTTGAGCCCCTATGGCCAACACTGGTATGCGCACGTAGGGAATATAAACACAAAAGAACTATTTGATTCTTTCAGCTTACATCTAACTATAACACAAATGCACAAACCCTGACCTCTAAAGACTCAGCATAACAGCAAACAAAAACATTTTAAAAATTAGAATCTAATTTGTAGGCACTAAAAAAAGGAAAAGGCTGGGTTGAACAATCAGAGGTAACATACAAACTGTGTTCATACAGAATCTATACTATAGACAAACTCCAGGAATATGGGGGGCGGCGAGAGAGAATATGCATGTCTGAAACACCAAGTTGTACCTTGATACGAGGGAGAATAACATATAAATAAGATATTTAATAACTTCTATTAGATGTGTTCAGGAAAAAACTTTAATATATGAATCATAGAGCAAAGAACCCCATGTTCATTAGGCTGGCAGCGTGATTCTTCTAACAAAGCTAATTTTGTATCTTCCATTTTTAAAAGTAATTTAATGCTGGGCGTGATGGTACATGCCTTTAACTCCAACATTTGGAGAGGAACAAGTAGGCAGGTCTCCAAGTTTGAGTACAGCGAAGACTATATATATACATATATATAATTTTATGGAAACTTGTACGTAATTAGCTATTAATAAAATCAACATTTTAGCATAATTAAAGAATTAAGTATCTAAGTAAAAATGATCAATATGTTTTACTGGATGTTTTCTTGCACGTACACAACATGTATGCAGTGTCCGTGGAGACCACAAGAAGGCATTGGATCCCCTGGGACTGGAGTTACAGCAGGCAGTGAGCCTACCATCTAGGTGTCAAAAATTAAGATCTAATTTAGAAGAGCGGCAAATGCTCTTAACAGCTGAGACATCTCTCCTGCCCCCAACCAATATCTTCAGTCAGATATATCTAATCATCAAATCTTAAAGAACATTTTCAATATCACCAAATATCATAAGCCTAGTGTATTTTTATTTAATCAGAAATCTGTTTCAATTATGTACCTCAAGATACAGATGGCTTTCTAATTAACAACCTAGACTCTCTGTTCTTTTGTTATGTACACAATAAAAACAATTCCTGAAAATACTGTATACCCTCCCTAATATTTACAAGTTTTTTGCTTATAGAAAGAAACAATTAAATAAGTGAAAGCGTAAAAAAAAACAAACTGGCCCGGCAGTGGTGGTGCACGCCTTTAATCCCAGCAACCAGGAGGCAGAAGCAGGCGGATCTCTGTGAGATGGAGGCCAGCCTGATGTACAAGAGCTTTAATTCTAGTACAGGCTTCAAAGCTACAGAGAAACCTTGTCTAGAAAAAAAAAACAAAAAATTGTCTATTAATTTGGAAGCATGGGTACCAAGAAAGAGGGTAGGAGGGGAAGGGAAAGGAAGTGAGTTGAGTGGAGAAAAATACATAGCTCAATAAAACAATTTTTAAAAAAGCCAAACTGCTTACAAATACAACATTACATTAAGACCATTACAATCACTGTGTCATTTGTTTAGAGTTTTATCAACATGTTCAAGTCTGTTGACTAGCTGACCTGCACGTCAGATCAAAGTTACCTTCAGTACCATCCCTTCAACTATTCCCACAGAATGAAAAGACAGGGAAACTAATTATAACATTCCTCCGAATGTTTGACTCCTTTCCATTCCTCTAAAAAAGGAAAACCTTCTATTGCAAGCCAATCAAATTAATTCATTAAACAATTTAGACGGAAAGAGGAATAGCCATGTAGAAAATACAAAATTACAACTTATTTAAACATGCATACATCATTTCAGAAAATAAATGTGTACCTACCAACCATATCATTAATAAGAAACAAGAGGTGTCATTTCTCCTTGTTAGCTTTAATTAATGACCTTTATTATTCCCAAACCTCCTGTTTTGGCATGCACATGTTACATCAGGGCAAATCAATTTTATAAATAAACCATGGAGGTAAATGGAAAATATCCATGCAAAATACAAAAAAAAAAAAAAAGACTGACATGGAGGCATCAACACAGGAAAGTTAACACTACTGATTGAGAAGAAGCAACATCAGAAGAAAAATTGTTTAAACCTCTACTGACGAAAACTAAAAAAATTTGGAAACCCGAAAGATAGCGTTTGGCATCATCATTTTAGCCGTTGCTTCGTTAAGTCTTGCATTGACTTATAAATAAGACTATCATGAACCTAATTTGGATTCCTCAGGAACCTTGGAGCTTACGATATGAGCACATCTGCTCAATAGGCCTTCTAAAAGCACTGGAAAGGAAACATAAATTAATTAATTTGCATTGTAATTTACAGACTGTTGAGTTTGGATAATCTGAGCCTTTTCTTTAAGATTCCCCCAATTACCATACTGATTTTAGATTAGGAATCAGCAAACAGGGCCAAGTAATAAATATTCTAGGCTTTGCTTGCCATACACTCTTGATATAGTATTACTGTTCACATCTAGTCACCTTAGACTCTGTAGGGCAAAGCAGATGTTAACAAACTAACCATAGTGTTCCAATTCATTTTACAAAAACAGAAAGCATGCAGATGAACATGACCTTCTCTAATCTGCTGACCCCTAAGTGCAGATGAAATCACTAAAATCTTAAAGTACCATTACTTGAGATCATATCTCCTACATATATATAGTATGAAAGACCAATTCATGGTTGGCATCCAAATTCAAAAGGCACTATTCATAGAGAACACTGTACTATTTAAATTGTATATATGAATTCCCAACTCTTTCCCATGTTTCCTCAAACACATTTATTGCTTAAAAACTTGAACTATACTACCACAGTAATTTCAACATATTTAAGTGCATCTTAAACATCACTAAAAAAGTTGTCCAACATTTTAAAATCAAGAGCTGTGTTCCAGCATAAACCTACTGATTCAAAATATTGATGGATCTCAAATAGTTTTCAATAATTTCATGGAGGTATCACACATTGTTACCTACTAATTTAGCAAAACTATATTCCCAAGTACACAATGACAGAATCTTCTCTAATCAGACAAACATAAAATTATTTCTAGGTAAAAAAATGTAAGGATTTACTAGGCAAAGTGGCATGCATACTCTTAATCCTGAAAATAGGGGGGTAGAGAAGTTGGGAGATCTCCTCTGAGATGCGGACCGGCTGTCTAAATAGCAAGGTTCGAGGCCAGTCCAGGCTATACAGAGCAAGACCCTGTCTCTAAAACAACCAAAAAACACAACCAAAAAAAGGTATAGGGAATCACTCTGTGTATCAAGTACTCAGTAGGAACTATGAACCTTAAGAATGCTATACAGACTGTCACTAAACTATTTCTAAGCTAGCTTTAAATTTGTAATCCACCAGTTTCATCCTCTCAAATACTAGGGTTAAGAACACTGGTCTTCCAAAGGTCCTGAGTTCAATTCCCAGAAACCACATGGTGGCTCACAACCTCCCTAATGAGATCTTGTGTTCTCTTCTGGCCTGCAGGCAGAACACTGTATGCATAATAAATAAATCATAAAAAAGAGGGAAAGCATGTAATAATTTTTAAAATAAGAAAGAGAAAGAAAGAAAGAAAGAAAGAAAGAAAGAAAGAAAGAAAGAAAGAAAGAAAGAAAG
>LOEQ01001986.1:448064-458685 GCA_001685075.1 Bramus lutescens | reverse complement strand
GCCTGCAGACATACACAAACAGACAGACTATTGTATACATAATAAATAAATAAGTAAATAAATATTTAAAAAAAAAAAAAGAAAGAAAGCTATCCTCTAACAGCCACAGGACACATGTTTACATACCTACAACTTCCTACCTACCCATTCACCTCCTTTCTCTTCTCTGAAACAATTTTATTTTTTTAATTCAAAGCTAGGCATTATAGTGCATACTATAATCACAGCAATCAGGAGAACCAGGCAGGGGGACTAAAACCAGCCTAGGTTCACAGCAAGACAGTCTTAAAAAAAGAAAAAAAAAAGAATGAAGAAAAATATAGTAAAATATGACTTACATTCCTTGTGAAATCTGGAGCGGCACCCCATAATTAAAAACACATGAATTTTCTACAGTAAAATAAATATTTATACCCATTGAAAAGAACAAAGGTATCACATAGTTACATGAGCTCAGGTCACTCCTTGCCACAAAGCTCATGTCAGACTCTGCCAAAAATGATGAAAGGGGTTGGAGAGACAGCTCAGGCTGCTATTCCAGAGAACCTTGGTCTGATTTCCAGCACCTACATGGCAGCTCACAACCATCTGTAATTCCAATTTCAGTGGATGCAAATGCCCCCTTCTGGCCTCCTTGAGCACAGGGCATGTATGTGATGCACAGACATAAATACATAAATGTAAAGATTTTTAAAATAAAGAATATATTTTAAAAGTTTGGTTTGGGAGCTGATAATGTGATATACCTAGAGTTAGTAGAGTGCTCGCCTAGCATGTATGAAACCCTGAGTTTGGTGCCCAGCACTTCATAGTAGATGTGCCATGGTACTTGAGTGTACCCCTAGTACTGGGGAGGTGGAAGCAAGATTAGAACTTCAAGGTCACAAAAAAAGGGAAGAAAAAAAATAGTACTCAGGAGGCAGAGGCAGCTGGATCTCTAAGTTCGAGGCCAGCCTGGTCTACAAAGCTAGTTCCAGGACAGCCAGGGATATTACACACAAAACCAAAACACCCCGCAAAAAAAGGATTTCAAGATCACCCAGGCATAAGTGAAAACCCATGTCTGCATAATCAAGCTTGGTGGCACATGCCTTTAATCCCAGCACTCATGACAAGGCAAAGGCAGTCAGATCTCTATGATTATCTACATTGCAAATTCCAAGGTAGCCAAGGGATACTACATAGTGAGACCATTTCAAAATATTAAAAAACAGAAACAAAATAAGTGTTGATGTGATGCCTCAACCAGTAAAGTGCCTATTTTACCAAGTATGAGGACCTGAGATCAGATCTCCAACACTCTCAAAAAAGATGGACACACTGGTGTACATCTGTAGCCCCAATAGTGAGGGAAGGTGCATGTGGAGAACAGAGGATGAATGACATCAGGTTCTTCCTTCCTTAATATCTCTCAATTCTTTTTGCTGAGAGGCAGGGACTCTTGATTAATACAGAATTCATTTATTCAGAGAGCATACCCAACTTGCCACACTGATTTAGTTAATGCCTTATTTCCACTTTCGGCATCACAGGCATTTCCACACTGGGATTACAGGAGAGCTGCTAAACCTGGGCAGCTTTAGTAGGTACTGGGGATGCAAACAGAGTTCCTCAGGACTGCACAGCAAGTACTTAGCCATCTCCCCAAATAGAAATCATCATCACATCCCTTTCTTTCTCTTTTTTGGTTGGTTGTTTGAAACTTAAAGTTCAAAGAGGTCCACCTGCCTGTGCCTCCTGAGTGCTGGGATTAAAGGCGTACGCCACCACAACTAGGTAGTATAAATTTCATAACTTATTTCTTTTGTCCACTACCTTATACCAACACTAAAACAGTTTTTCTTTCTAATGCTTATAGATTTATAGAAAAGTTACAAAAGCAAACTTTATCCAACTTCGCATAGCATTAGCATTACAAATAACCACCAAGCAATTGTCAATGAACACAGAAACAATGTTAAAATCAACACATTTTTTGTTTCTCGATTTCAATATTTTAAATTTTATTTACATGTTTGTGTATGTGCATGTACACAACATGCCACAGTGTACACAGGAAATCAGAGGACAAGTTACAGAAGAGTCCTCATCTTCCATCAGGTGGGCTCCAACGATTAGAGGTCCTTCACTGCCTTTAGGCATCATGCCACAAAGTAAATAAAATCCTTGATTCAACTTTCACCAAAGTCCCCATCTATAGCTTCCTTATGTTTTAGGCCTTAATAGGAATTGCATACTACATTTGATTATTCTCTCTTTTTCACATTTATGTATTGGGGGTGGGGTACATATGTGCCACATCTTACAAATCAAAGTCAGGACAACCTGTGAGAGCTAGTTCTTTCCACCAAATGGTTTCCAGAGTTTAAACTCAACTCACCAGGCTTAGCAAGGTCCTTTACTGCTAAAATATCTTAGGAGTTTAATTATTTCTCTCCAATCTCTTACAGTTCAGTCTCTTTTAAGAACTTGCCCCCTTTTATGAAGATCAAGGAAAATTTTATTAGGAGTTTGAAAAATAGGGCAAAGAAGCTATATATCTCTTCAGTTGCTAGGAAGAAGGAAACAGAGAAAGGGACGATATATTGCCATGTTTTTTAGTTTCAGAGCAGTCAGCATCCTCAATAGAGGAAGGCAGGCAGCTGAACAGTGGGAAATCAGAAGCATGGTGGGATAGGGTATAAGTAGAGCCTCAGAAGAATAAAAAGGAAGAGATGTCAGGGAAGCATAACTAGGCTTTGACCAAGTATTCAAAGAAAAACAGAAAACAAAATTTACTCAGAAAAGCCAGGCAGGGAGGGACTAGAGAGATGGCTTGACAGAAAGTTACTGCTCTTGCAGAGAACCAGAACTAGATTCCCAGCACCCATGATGGGCAGTTCACAATTGAAACTCCAGCTTCAGGGACCTGATGTCCTGTTCTAGCTTCTGTGGGAACCCACATGCACTGGGATTACACATGCACACACAGAGACACCTGCACATAAATAAAAGCCTGAAAAGAAATGAAGCAGGCAGGCTGCAATGATACATGATGAAAACTTGCAAAAGATTGCATTATTTACTTACTATTCATTTATTTTTGAGACTGTCTCTCAATTCAAGTTATCCTCAATTTCACAGTACTCTTGTTACCTCAAAGTAACTTTTTTATTTGAGTGCTGAGATTACAAACATGTGCCACCATGCCTGGCTTGAAATGATTGTATGATTGATTTTGTTTTGTCAATTTTTTCTAACTTCGTATTTGCTTCTGTGTATGTACGTCACAGTCCACATATGAGGTAAGAAGTTGTCCTTCCACCTTGTTGGGACTGGCTCTCTCAGTTTTGCTTTCCTACTGCACCCTCCAGATTACTGCATGTCCCAAAAGTCTCTATTCTACAGTGCCTCTGCCTTCCACCTGGAAGTAAAAATGCAGGGATTACAGATGTCTGCCACCTTAACTAGCTTTCCATCTGGGTTCAGGGATCCAATTCAGGTGGTTAGGTTTGCACATCAAGTGTTTTTGACCCACTAAGAAACCTCCCTAGCTCTTTATTAGGTATTTTAAGATAGAATTTCTCAGTGTAGCTTTAGAGCCTGTTCTGGTACTCTCTCTGTAGGCCAGGCCAGCCTCGAACTCAGAGAAATTCACTTGCTTCTGCCTTCCAAGTGCTGGGCTTTAAGGCATGCACCACCACTGCCTGGCCTCATTTTCTTTTAAAGATTTATTTACTTTGAAAAAAGAAAAAATGCTGGATGGTAATGGCACACACCTATAATCCCAGCACCTAGGAGGCAAAGGTATGTGAATCTCCACGAAGTTGAGGCCAGCCTTGTCTACAAGGGAGTTCCAGGACAGCCAAGGCTACACAGAGAAACCCTATCTCATGGGGGGGAAAAAAGATTTATTCATTTAGTCAGGTGTGGTGACACATTTTTAATCCCAGCACTTGGGAAGCAGAGGCAAATTTCTGAGTGCAAGGCCAGCCTGGACTACTGAATGAGTCCAACACAGCCAGGGCTACATAGACAAAAACAAAGGTTTATTTATTACTTTATTGTGTATGAGTGCTTGCTTGCCTATATTTTTGTATGTGTATGTGTACAGATACATGTGCATGCATGCAGAGACCAAGAGGGCATCAGATACTTTGGAACTAGAGTTACAAAGAATTCTGAGCCACCATGTGAGAGCCAGGAGCTGATCCCAGGATCTCTGTGGAAGTATGACATGGTTCTTAACCACTGAATCACCTCTGCAGCCAGTGTTGGCTTCTTTTTAAAGAAAACTGAAGGCCACTGAGTTTGTTCAGAATATACAAGTGCTTGCCCGTATGAGCTGGAGACCCCAGTTTAATCCCTGGACCTCAGAAAATAGAAAAGACTCCAATATTTAATCCACCTAACTCTACAAGATCACCATGGCAAGTGTACACAAACACATTATACATACATACATACACACACACGGGGGGGGTTATTTTAAAGAGAATTTATTATTTTGTAGACAATCCTTTAATTTGCACTCATCTAGCTTTTTCTCCTGACAAGAAAAGGGTTATGCATAGTTGGTAAGAATGTCTGAGAAGATATCATATGCTATATCCTTACTGAGAAATATCAACAAATGCATGATATAAAGTGTCTCATTAGGATAATGGAAAATTCTGACATTTAGTCATAGTGCTGTCTACTAAGAATCTCTACTTTGAATTTACTATTTTTCCACTTAGCCTTAATACAAAAATTAATTGTGTATGTAAATGTCTATGCATGAATATCTATGAAGGCCAGAGCATTTTGTTCTTCTCTCAAGTTAGACAGTGTAAGTTGCTTGACATGGGTACTGGGAGCAATTAAGAGCACTGGCTACTCTTCCAGAAAACCATTCCCAACACCAACATGACAATACAACCATTTGTAATACAGTCCCAAAGAGTTCGGTTCCCTCTTCTTGAATCTAATGGCACTCCACGCATGCATGCATATCATACATAAACATGTAAGCAAAACACCCATACACATTACATAATTTAAAAATAGTAAAAAAAAAAAACTTTAAAGAGAGCAGTAAATGCTCCTTACCACTAAGCCATCTCTCCAACAATAATATACAACTAAAATATTTTTTTAAAAAAATGTATCGGTGCACTGTGTGCATTCAGTGCCTGAGGAGGCCAGAGGGGGGAACTGTATAATTGTATAACTGGAGTTAGAGAAAGTTGTTGGCTGCCTTTTAAGTATCTGAATGGAACCCAGGTCCTCTGAAAGACCAGCCAGTACTTTTAATCTCCAAGCCAACTCTCCAGGATCCACCACATAAACTGTTAATGATGTCAATTTTATTTGTATTAACACTATGCAAAAGTCCTGTTGTTCAAGAATTTTCCCACTTTCACATTCATCAGTAAATCCTATCTTCTAGGTATGGTAAGGCACACCTGGACTGCCAATCATAGGGAAACTGAAATAAGAGAACCCCCATGAAATACATAGTGAAACAAAAAAAAGAAAAATTGTCTTTTCTATAATTATTACTATACTCTTTACTTATCAGTGATTTATCACCTTTACTTTTTAATTTGATACATGAAATTCTACTGCAAAGAGTTGCTTTTTTTCCTGTTATGTATTTAACTGTCCGATACTTTTAGCAGTATGGAACTTATACAAATTTTGTTCTATGGTTTGAAAGCTAATGATCTCATTCTCTGTTTCTGTCTCAACCTCTCTACCTTTCTCCCTCATTTCTCCCTTCTTTTGGTTAAACTGTTGGCCATGAGAAGCTGTCGTGTTGGTTTCCAAGTTCTTCTGACATAATCTACTCTTGTTAAAGTCCCCTTGTTAGTAGGTACTTCTTACTATTAATACAATTTCTTCAAAAACCATGGCTTGTTTTATTAGGGAAAGGCACAAGTAGGTGTGCTCACTGTTGCTGACATCACTGCTTCTAGGGGCTTTTAGTGAATAGTGCTATGAAAACATTAGTTTAATCATAAAATTGTACTTCTGCATCTACCTATCAATACTAAAACCTGATCTCACAGTAGTGAGTCTAATACAACATACACCATTCATCTTGTCTTTCTTCATTCTCCAGTGATAACCTGGGTCTCATACTACAGTTCCTAAACTGTTCAGAATGCTGGATGTGGGAGCACACACCTATGCTCTCAGTAGTTGAAAAGACGAAGGTAAGACAGCCTATAGCATATAGAGACCCAGCACACATTCAAAAGTGCATGCTGCCCCCAATACAAACACAAACACCTATACCCTTAAAACTAGATTATACACAATGAGACCCTACTAAGAACAAGAAAAAAAAACAAGGAGTTGGGCAGTGGTGGCGCACGCCTTTAATCCCAGCACTTGGGAGACAGAGGCCAGCCTGGTCTACAAGAGCTAGTTCCAGGACAGGCTCTGACATCAGGGAAACCCTGTCTTGAAGGGGGAAAAAAAAAACCTAGACTATGGAATAAATGTATGGCTTGTCCTGCATGCATGTGTAACTATTTTTTCTTTTAAAAGCAGTTTTGTGTGTTTTCTTTTTTGTTTTTTTTTTTGAGGTTCGTAAGAAAATTGAGTGGTAGATTGTATTCCCAAATACTTCCTTCCATGCCGAAATCCACAACAACCTACTGTCAACACGTCCATGAGTGACACATTTGTTAAAATCCGTTAACCCCAATAACACATTAACATTCAGAGTTTGTTCAATGTTTCTGTTAGGGTTCAGTTTTGGTATGCATGTTGTAGGTTCAAAGAAAGAAAAAAGGTAGGATTATACAAAGCAGTTTTATTGCCCTACAAATCTGAGTTTCTGAAGAGATGACTCAGAGGTTAAGAGCACTTGCTATAGCCAGGCAGTGGTGGCACCCATCATTAATCCCAGCACTAAGAAGCAGAGAAAGGTGAACCTCGTGAGTTCAAGGCCAGCTTGGTCTACAGAGTTAGTTCCAAGACAACTTGGGCTGTTATGCAGAGAAACCCTGTGTCGAGAAACCAATCAATCAATCAATAGAGTGTCTGCTGCTTTTGGGGAAGACATGGATTCCCAAAACCCACGTGGCGGCTTACGACAAGCTGTAACTCCAGTTCTGGGAATCTGATGCCTGTTTCTGACTTCCACAGTATACAGGTACACTCATCACATGAAAATAATCTTTAAAGTAATTTTCCACATCATCACCTCCATTCTCTAACCTTGAACAAGCACTGATCTTCCCATCTCCTTAGCTTGCTATTTCCTTAGTAATTGGAATCATACAGTATCTGCTCTTTTTAGATTGTAAATAGATTCTTCTACTTAAAAATAAGCATGTAAGGGGGCTGGAGAAATGGCTCAGTGGTTAAGAGCACTGCTTGCTTTTCCAGAGGTCCTAAGTTCAATTCCCAGCAACCACATGGTGGCTCACCACCACCTGTAATGAGATCTGGTGTCCCCTTCTGGAGCGCAGGCAGATATGCAGGCAGAACACTATATATACATAATAAATAAATTTAAAAAAAAAAACACGTACAATTCCTTACATGTTTTCTCCTGGCTTGATAGTTCATTCCTCTACAGCGCATGACAAATATTATATTGTCTAAAAATTTCAGCTTACCAAGTTCATTCTTTTTCAAGGCCAACTGCAGCTATATACTAACTTCAAGACCAGTTTTGGCTACATTCGAAACCAGTCTGAACTACAAGAGACCCTGTTTCAAACCCAAACAAATTAACAAAAGATTATTTAGATTCCAAATCACTTTTTTCTTTTATTTTTTTTTAAGATTTACTTATGTATTGCATAGACAGTGTTCTGTCTGCGTGTATGCCTGCAGGCCAGAAGGGTGCACCAGATCTCATTACAGAGTCACCATGTGGTTGCTGGGAATTGAACTCAGGACCTCTGGAAGAGCAGTCCTACTCTTAGCCACAGAGCCATCTCTTCAGTACCCTCAAATCACTTTTCAATGTGACTATGTTATTCATCTCTATCAGATTCATGTGTTAAATTTTATGTAACAATTAGGATTTTCTCTTCCACACTCTATTTGGTTTTGATTAGTTGTCTTCCTTGCTGGGGTGGGAAGGGGTGATGGCAGTTATCTATAGGATTCATTACTATACAAAAAGCCTAGTGACAAATTGGGATAAAAGAGAAAGCTGGCTTTAAATGAGGTTTTAAATTTGGAAAGAAGTTTCCTTTCCTTTGAGAAACTGAGAAGATCTGGACCGGTTTCCATGAAAACAAAAAACTGTTTACATAAAAAGAAACCATGAGTGTCCATTTCCTGATGAGGAAAAGCACCTCAGGAGCTCTCAAACTGTGAGGTACACTGAAAGTATAAGAGTAGCTCTCAACTGGGCAATGATATTTTGTCAGCATGTGTGTCTGTGTGCGGGCATAGAATCCCCTGGAACTGGATTTACAGACAGTTTTGAGTGCTGGGAAATTAAACCTGGGTCCTCTGCAAAAGCAACTAGTGTTCTTAACCTGAGTCATCTCTCCTACCCCTTACTACTTTTATATGAAAAAAAAAATTTAATTTGTTTCATCTATCATAGCTTTGTTTAAAATATTAACTTATGCCAGGTGGTGGTGGTACATGTCTTTAATTCCAGCACTTGGGAGGCAGAGGCAGAGGATCTCAGTGAGGAGGAATTCAGTGAGTTAGAGGCCACCCTGGTCTACAAAGTGAATTCCAGGACAGTCAGGACTGTTCCACAGAGAAACCCTGTCTTGAAAAACCAAAAAAAAAAAAGAAAAAAATTAACGTATGATTTTTGAAGCTTTGAAGACAGTGATTTTTTTTAATGTCCATACCCCTGAGCAGGGGATGTGGCTCAGTTGGTAAAGTGTCTGTCTACCACACAAAAGCCTAGGCACTGCATAAACTGAACACAGTAGCATGAACCTATACTTGTTTTTTTTTTTTTGTTTTTTTGTTTTTTTGAAACAGGGTTTCTCTGCCTACCAGTCCTGGTGTCCTGGAACTTCTTTTGTAGACCAGGCTGGCCTTGAACTCACTGAGATCCACTTGTCTCTGCCTCCTAAGTGCTGGGATTAAAGGCTGCTTCTGGCTCCCAAGAGTTAGGATTGAAAGGGTGTGCCTCCATCGCCCAGTGAGTCTATACTTCTGGCGTTTTGGGAAAGTAAGGCTGGATGTTCTAGACTTTGAGACCAACATAGTAGACAATAGCAATGACAAGCCAACTCAGGTTACACAATGAAAACCTATTTCAAAAGAAAACTAAAGCAAAATAGCAATCTAAATGTATCTATCTCTGGAAAAAGTCTGGCAAATCACTGAACATTCTTACAATTAATTACATGCAACACTTAACCTCAAAATCTGTGCAAAGAGTGCCCTTAACCAGCAAAAGAATCACAATTCTAATTTCCTATGTGTGGATGAAAAAAGGTTTCTTCAGTATTTTTACTATTTTCACAACTTATAAAGAATAAGAGAATTTTATCAATAAAACATACAATGAAATACATTTATGTTAGGTATTAATTTACCTAAGTTGTATTTGCTTCCGTTTTTGCAATTCTTGGTTTCTGAGTTCTTCCAAGCGTCTGAGTTCTTCTTGACGTCTCATTAGATCTAAAAAAATATTACTACATATTAGAATTTTTTAACCTTCCTTTTCTGAGTTTTCACATCCAAACGTGGAATGTCTATTACTGGATCATATAAGAGCTAAGAAAATACTGGTTCTACTGCTTTCTATTTTTGTTTCAAAGATTTATTTTTATTTTATATGTATGAATAGTTTGCCTCCAAGTTTGTGTCTACAACATGCATGGCTGGTATCCAAGGATGCCAGAAAAGGACATTAGATCCCCTGGAACTGGAGTTACAGACAGCTGTAGGTACTAGGAATCAAACCTGGGTCCTCTGGAAAAGCAGTCGGTGCTCTTAACTGCTGAGATATCTCCCTAGCTATCTGTTTTTGGTTTTAATCCTAACTTTTTGTGGTTTTTTTTTTAAAGATAGGGTCAATCTATTCACAGGAGTCATCTAAGACCATGGGAAAACAAATATTTACATTACAATTCATAAAAGTAGCAAAATGAATTATAAATTAGCATAGAAATAACTTTATGGTTGAGGGTCACCACAGCATGAAGAACTGCATTAAAGAATAACAGCATTAAGAAAGTTGAGAATAACTGCCCTAGAACAAACTAGAACTCACTATGTAACCCAAGGTGGTTTCAAACTCACTACAATCCACCTTCCCTAAGCTTCAAAAGTGCTGGGATTATATACATGAGCAACAACATGTTTTTTTAAGATAATGCTTTGATAAATTATGTAGTCTTGGTTGACCTCAAACTTGGAATCCTCCCAACTCCTTGCAGAGTTCCTACAGGTACACAATACCACATGCAACTTCTATGCCACTTTAAAGTAATCAATAAAGGATAAATATCAGACAATGATCATAAAGTGATACCTAAACCTAGAGTTAATACTTCTATACAGGTGTGGTGTGGTGGCACACTTTAAATCCCAGCATTCAAGAGGCACTCTGGGAGTTCCAGGCAGCCAGAGCTACATAGCATAGAGACCCTGCCTTCAAATAGATTAGATAGATAGATTAGATAGATAGATAGATAGATAGATAGATAGATAG
>LOEQ01001986.1:421803-432333 GCA_001685075.1 Bramus lutescens | reverse complement strand
AGGGCGCGAAGGCGAGCGGGGTTCTTCTCAATGCGTACTTGCTTCAGGTTTCCTCTTAACATCATCGTAGCGACTTCGCCCCGGATGCTGGTGCGGCCTAGACGTCAGTGCACACCCGTCTCCACATGTATCTATGGAAACGAAGCAAGGAAAGCCAGGTAAATGAGGGAAGCCCTGCCTCCCCGCAATCACGCCCGCGGTGGCCGAATGCTCAAAATGGCGCCGCTTCAAACTGCGGTTGGAAGAAGAGACGCGGACTAGAGGCCCGCCCCTCCGCAACGCGCCTGCGCAAACTTCGCGCTCGCGGACCGTTTACAAGCACAGCGCGTGCGCACACGGGGGGCGAGCCGAGCCGTGCTGTCCACTCTGAGGGCCGTCGCTTCCTTCCTAAGACGGTGGAGACTTTTGGGGTAGGGGATTGTTTTCGGTTTTTGCTTTTTGCATCTGGATGTGTCCGTGTCTGGGGCTGGCCTTCAACTTTCGGTCCTCCGGCCTCAGCCCTGGGACACCAGGTCAGAAACTGCATGTAAGGAACAAATTATATGTTGCACTACGGTATGAAAATATAATAATTTCGGGAATGTATTTACCCTTTTGAATATTATGGTAATTATCACTGGACAGGAAAATGAAAATTTGCATGTTTTCAGCACTGGGTAGACTGAGGAAGAAGGATACAGATTTCAAGGTCAGCTCAGGCTGCACGGCCAAGTGGTATAAAAAAGAAAAAGAAAAAAAAAGTCTTCCTGCCTTTTTCTTGAGACTAGGTTTCTCTATATATCCCTGACTGACCTTCTTTGGACCAGGCTAGCCTCCAACTCATAATACACCTGCTTGTGCTGAAATTAAAGGTGTGCACCACCATACCTAACACCACAGGCCACCACCACCCTGCAACTTAACATATTTGTAAACAACGTTTAATGAAACAATACTTCCAGCTGGGTGGTGGTGGTACACACCCTTAATCCCAGCTCGCAGGAGGCAGAGACAGGCAGATCTCTGTGAGTTTGAGGCCAGCCTGGTCTACAGAGCAAGTTCAGGATAGTGAGGGCTTCACAGAGAAACCCTGACTCAAAAAACAACAACAACAACAAAAAATGTAAATAAAACAATATTTTCAACAAATAAAAAAAACTTTTGACATGTATGGTAGCTCTGAACCGTAATCCTAGCCAGCTCTTCAGAAGCAGAAAAGCATGACAAAAATAATAAAATTGTTAAAAATAATTTCCTAATTAAGCAATCCAGTTTTATTTTTTCAGAGCTGCGACCTGAACCTGAGTCTTTGCACATGCCAGCACTTAACTTTGTCCAAAGCCTTACAATCCAATGTTCTGAAACAATTGTGTTTGGGTTTTGTTTTATTTGGGGAGGGATTGTTTGTTTTCTTTTCTTTTTGAGACGGTGACTTCGTAGCCCTGCCTGTCCTGGAACTCTCTACCTCTGCCTTCACCACTGCCTCTGCGGTGGCGCTCGCCCTCAGTCCCAGCACTGAAGAGGTGCAGGCAGGTGGGTCTGTACAAGTTCAAGGCCAACCTGGTCTACAGAGTAGACTAGTTCTAGTACTAGTCTACTAGTAGTAATAGTTCCAGGCTAGCCAGGCTATAAAGAAACACACTGTCTCAAAAAATGAAACAAACAAAAAAAAGAAACAAATTAGTATAAGCAGATCATGAACTTCTATGGGCCACAGACTTAAGCATCACAAACATTCTCTAGGGATGAGAGGAGCAAAACTTTAAGATTTGTGAGCAGTCTGAATCTCTCAACTCAACCCTATCTTATACACTTCCTGCCACATACAAAGAATCCTCAAAGGCCATGAAAACTAAGCTCACATGCCACCCTACAACAACTTCAGCAGCTTCTCATTAAAGTTAATTTTTTTAAGATTTATTTATTAATTACATGTACAGTGTTCTGTGTGCATGCATGCCTACAGGCCAGAAGGGGACACCAAATATCATTACAGATGGTTGTGAGACACCAGGTGGTTGCTGGGAATTGAACTGGGGACCTCTTGAAGCACAGTCTGTACTCTTAACCCCTGAGCCATCTATCCAGCCCAACTTCAACTTAATACTTTTTTACAATATGAAATTCAAGAGTAGGACGAGTTCATTAGGCATCCTGCAGATCAGGAGGTCCAAAAGTCAGGCGCTGCAGGCTGAACCCTGAGATGCTCTCCTGTAGAGATGGGAGTGTCAGGAACGCCTGAAGGATGTGTTTGTGACTTAGGTGGCTATGTCTCCTCTGGGTGTGCTGCAAGCCTGCCAGCTTTGGGAACCTGTTGCGACCCTGGTTTGTGGTTGGTGTGATGTGTGACACCAAGGGTGTGTGATTGTGTGCTTGCCTGACAGCAGATGTTTCTGTGACAGTGACTGTGTCAGCACCATGTGTATAGCACAGGAAGGGTGCTGTTGTATATGTGTGTGTCACTTGGAGGTTGTTAGACATGCCTGGTATCCTGCGCATAACTGGTTTGGCTGTGAAGGTGGGTATGATGGCAGTGGCACTGAGATGGTAGTTACTGGTTTCCGTGGCCTGTGATTTTCGTGTTTTTCCCATCTGGGTGACTATCTGACGCTTGTGTGTGTGTGTGTGTGTGTGAGAGAGAGAGAGAGAGAGAGGACTGACTGACTGAGGGATTGTATATGCTGTTTTCATGAACATCAATAAAGTAGAATTATACCCTTGTTAAAAAAAAAAGAAACTCAAGACCTGGAGAAATGTCTCAGTGGTTAAGGGTACCAGCTGTTCTTTCAGAAAACCTAGCTCCCAACATGACTGCTCACGATCCAGTTGCATGGTTCTGACACCAGGTCCTAGGCACCAGGCATACACATGGTCCACATATATGCAGGTAAAACAGTCATTTTGTGTGTGTGTGTGTGTGTGTGTGTGTATTATAGCAGCTTTTTAAAAATTAGTAAAAAGTATGAAACCTATTCTTTTATTATTCTTAATTAAATTAATTTATTTTACAATCTGACTGAAGATTGCCCCCCTCCCTCCTATCCTCCCATTTCCTCCCCTTGCCTTCCCCCTGAAACCTATTCTTAAATTTTTATCCAAGAAATAAAAAATATGGGGGCTGGTGAGACGGCTCAGTGGTTAAGAGCACTGACTGCTCCTCCAGAGGACTCAGGTTCAATTCCCAGCACCCACATGGCAGCTTGCAGCTGTCTGTAACGCCACTTCAGGAGAATCTGTCATCATTATACCAATGCACATGAAATAAAGTTAAATAAAGTTTTTTTTAAAAAAGAAAAAGAAAAAATATGTTCATGGGACTTTTTTATGCAGATCTTCTTAGGAGCTTTGTTTGTGGCGGGGTCTCCTATACTTTAGGCTGACTGTGTAGTTGACAGTGACCTTGAAATACTGATCATTACTCCTTCACCCTTCAAGTACTGGCATCACAAATGTGTATCATGATAGCAAGCTGCAGAGGTTTGGGAACACGCTTGTACTTCAGATGAAATCAACAAAAACTGTAAACAAAGCCTTGTAGTACTGGTAGGGGATTAAGTATTGTACTTAGTGGTGTGGTTTTGTTCATGGCTTGTTGTTCTATTTTGAGACAGTCTTACTAGTAGCCCTGGCTATTCTGGAACTTGCTATGTAAATCAACCTGACCTGGAACTCAGTGAGATCTACCTGCTTCTGCCACCCAACTACTGGGATTAAAGGTGTGTCTCTAAAGGTAATAGAAACAGAGACACTTTATTAAAAAATAAAAAAGTTACCAGGTGGTTGTGGTGCGTGCGTTTAGTCCCAGCACTCAGGAGGCAGAGGCAGGCAGATCTGAGAGAATTCGAGGCCAGCCTGGTTTACAGAGCGAGTTCCAGGATTTCCAGAGCTATACAGAGAAATCCTGTCTCAAAAAAGAAAAAGAAAAGGGTATTCCCAAAGACGGGAGTGAGCTTCAGAATGGGAAGGGCACCGGCTTGGAAACCTAAATAGCATGTAATTGCGATGAAATACTACTCAGAAACAGACTACTGGTCCAAGTAGCACAGTGACTCACTTTGTAGACCAAGCTCAAATTCAGAGATATACCTGCCTCTGTCTCCTGAGTGCTGAGATTAAAAGTGTGTGCCACCATGCCCAGCTATCATCTCCTTCTTCCTCTCCTTCCTGCTCTTCCTCATCCTTTTTGTCCTCTTCATTTTCCTGCTCTTTGCAGCCCTGACTACCCCTTTTTTCCTCTGCATCAGGTTTCCCTTAGCTCTGTAGGCAGCAGTATTCTTTTCATCCTTTTCCTTTAGCATCACAGCCTTCTTTCCCTTGGGCTACTTCTTATCTGCAGTAATGTTGTTCCATGTTAAATGACAAAAATTTTCCTGAGGGATACAACATACATGTTTACTCACCCCAGATAGGGAGCCCACAACAGGCCAAAGCACAGATACCACCAAAGTCCAACTTGGTGAACCAGAGTATTGTTGGGGTTACCTACAGGAATATGGGTGAGGGGACACTTGTAGGAGCAGAAATGACTCGAAGATGGTTGTATCACCAAGGCTCACTTCAGGCTGGGCGATAGCTCACAAAACGAGGAACCTAGAGCACAGTGCACAGCTTGCAGGCAGCTCAATAGGTTGAAGAGTGTCCTTTCCGGTCCCTCAGTTGATCTAAACCTCTTCCAGTCAGCTCAGCTGGTGTCTGCTTCTTCCAGGCAGCAGGTCTGCTCTCAGTCTTCTTTGTAGCCCTTCAGTCTCCCAGGAACTCTCTGAAGCTCCTTTGAGTTGTTCGCCTTTCTATTTAAGGAGCATCCTGCAGGATGGAGTGTTTCAACCTCAGAGGAAATTGTCACAGAAAGCTCATCTCTCCCAGTTTCTTCACGATGTCATCAATGACGAGCCAGGATGTGCTCGCCTGGGCTTGGGGCAGTATTCAGAACAGAGCAAGAAGAAGGCCTAAAAAAATTATTGGGCACACTATGGTCCTTGCATTTCTTTTCTTTTCTTTTGTCTCATCTTGAAAGCAGAATATAGGTTTTCTTTTTTTATTTTTCGAGACAGGGTTTCTCTGTGTGTGGCCCTGGCTATCCTGGAACTTGCTCTGTAGACCAGGCTGACCTCAAACTCATATAGATCTGCCCACTTCTGCTTCTGACTGCTAGACTAAAGGCAAACACTACCACTGCCTGGCCATAATTTCCCATTTTTAAAAGTTTCATTATTATTATTATTTATTGTTATTTTGAGACAGGGTCTCACTATGTAACCCTGGCTGTCCTTGAGCTCGCAATGTAGACCAGTCTAGCCTCAAATTCACAGAGATCTTCCTGCTTCTGCCTCCCAAGTGCTAGGGTTAATGTGTGGCCACTTTAGATTTCCCCTTTTCTTCAGCAGACCTGGTCTTCCACCTCTCTGAGAGTTTCTTAGAGCACTGAGAAGTTGACAGAAGCATCTGGGTACTTCCTGCGCTCCCGGAAAGGAAGGTAGGCACAGAGAATGCGTCTAATGGCATGGGCCTCTTGGCTCCTTAGGCTCTCCTTTGCCTGTGTTTAGTTGGTTTCTTGAAGGCACAGAGTGGCCCAGGGCCCATCAGGCTCTCACTTGCTGGGCTCTGTCTCTGGAGTTCAACGTGGTACAACCCCTGACACTTTCTGAAGGCAGCCTTAAAAAGCTAGTAATACTGGATCAGTAGACATACTCAGGCAGAAGACTGCTTTTTGTTGTTGGGAAATCATTCTAGCAGATGATTGAAGGAAAGAGCTGTCATAGAGGAACATAGCTTCCAGATAAAGAGCAGGAAATTAAGTCAAGACAAAAGTAAGTTTCCGGCTGTGGCAGCGCATGCCTTTAATCCCAGCACTCAGGAAGCAGAGGCAGGCGGATCTCTGTGAGTTTGAGGCCAGCCTGGGCTACAAAGTGAGTTCCAGAACAGGCTCCAAAGCTACAGAGAAACCCTGTCTCGAAAAACAAACAAACACAAAGCTGAGTCTTCCCACCAAACTAACATAAGATGATGTCCCACAGACATGCTGAGTGACCCTTCTCCACACACATGCAGAGTGACCCGTCTCCACACACGTGCTGAGTGACCCGTCTCTGCAGTCGTGCTGAGTGACCCATCTCTGCAGTCGTGCTGAGTGACCCGTCTCCATGGACATGCTGAGTGACCCGTCTCCCACAGACATGCTGAGTGACCTGTCTTCAGGTGACTAGATTTTGTCAAACTGACAACACTTAACCATCACAACTGAAAACACATGTTGGTGAAAATATAATCATAACTTGTATTTAAATCCTCCATTCATACTAAGCAAGGGAACAGGTGCTTTTGTATTGTATGTATGCGTGTGCAGGTACACGAGTCTTCATGTAGAGGCCAGAGGTCAGTCTTGGGTCTTTCCTGAGATGCTGTCCATTCTATTTTTGAAACATGGTGTCAAATTGCTTACCCCCATAAGATATCAATGATAGACCAAAGAAACAATATTCCAATTCCAATTTAGTAAGTCAACGAATTTATTGGGGCTATCTAAAGCAGTATGGATGAAGGTTTAGTTATAGGAGCATGGGTGACTCAAAGGCAGCTGTGTCACCCAAAAGCCCAGCCCAGCCTGGGTGACAACGCATATGAAAGCTGCATACTTAAAGCTCCCCGTAGGATCTTCTCTTCCAGTAATATATATAATATGTATGTATGTATATGCATATTATATATTTACTGTACCTATATGGATATTACTATAAACACACAGAGAGGGGTGTGTGTGTGTGTGTGTGTGTGTGTGTGTTTCTGTCTCTCTCACTGGGACCTGGAGATCACAGATTAGATGAGACTGGCTTATAGGCCACTCCATCCCAGGAATCTGCCTGCCTCTACTTCCCCACCCCTAACTAGGATTATAAATGCATGCCACCATGTTGGTTTTTCATCCCAAGTATTTTGCCCAGTGAGCTATCTCTACTCCCATGACATGGCCTCGATATGCAGCCTATGCTGCTTTTGAACTCAGTAGGCAGCTAAGGTTGCCCCCAACAACCTTATGGCAATCTGCTCAACTTCCCAAATCCTGGAATTGCAGAATGCCACCATACTTGACTGGGACTCACAGTGCTAATTTTGTTTGTGCTTGTCAGTGGAAAAGTCAACACAGCAAAAAGGTAAGTTCCATGCTATGGTGAAAACATTTTTGATGTCTGACTCTTTGAAAAAATATTGTTTTCTTTTTTTGGTTTCGAGTCAGGGTTTTTCTGCGTAACACTTGCAGTCCTGAACTCGACCAGGCTGGTCTCAAAACTCAGAAATCTGTCTGTCTTTGTCTCTGAATGCACTACCACACCTGTCTCCTTAAAATGTATTGATGGCTTTCATGGACCATCCAAGGGAGGATGACTCTAAGTACAAGGCCGTTCTTTCTGCTATGTAGTAGAAAGTTGGAGACTAGCCTGGAATACATGAAACCTTGTCTCAAAAAAATAATATAGATGGACCAGGTAACATGGTTTCTAGCACTTCATAACAACATCCCATTAGGACTAGAGATGGCTCTGTTTTTCCAGAGAACTTTGGTTCAATTCCCAGCACCCACACAACAGCTCACAACTGTCTATAACCTCAGTTCCAGGAGACCTGACATGCATGGCAAACACTAATTCACATAAAATAATTAAAAACTAACATCCCATTAAACCATCTCACTTGTTTTATGTGTGTGTACTTAAACACACACATACTGCAAAAGGGCCCCAGACCTTAGCACAACTGACTCCATCATGAAATATCATTCAGGCTGTAAAACTCAGCACCTAGACAGCACCATCTACCAAAATTAAGACAAAGACCTAATCCATCAAAGTTCATAGTTATAGGGACGTCTCTTAATGTATTAACCTTGAGCTTTGACTTCTGCAAGTCTGCTTCTGGAGAACTGTTCTTGATAAGTGAAGTATGTCAACACAGGACATGGTTTTTGTATTTAAAAGCTCACCCTGAGAAAGACTTGGGGCTACAAATACCTAGAGTAGTTGCCAGCCAGCTATCAGCTAATAAAGATTTTGTATTGGCTTAATCCCATGTTTGAGTATTCTTCTCTGGTGAAATCCCCACAACAATATTTATGTATGTATGTATGTATATGTGTATGTTTTGTTTTGTGAGACAGGGTTTCTCTGTATAGCCCTGTCGGTCCTGGAACTCACTCTGTAGACTAGCCAGTTGAGTAACTTCAGTTCCAGGGGATGTAACACCTTCTGGACTCTGCAGGCACCAGGTATACACAATATACATACAGGCAAAACACTCCTACATGTAAAATAAAACTAAAAGAAATGTCATATTTTCTAAAGTACCGTCATAGGCCTCTGAGAGTAACATGACATTTTGGAGACATCTCAAAGCTATATGTATATTCAAATCAGTCAGCTTCTACTTCTATATCTTTTGGTTTTCTGAGGCAGGGTTTCTCTGTGCAACAGCCCTAGCTGCCCTGGAGCTAGCCCTTATAGACCAGGCTGGCCTCAAACTCACAAAGATCCGCCTGTTCTACCTCTGTATCTTATATAATACAATAGCTCATGCTTGACTGGAACTCATTATGTATCCCAGGTTGGTCTTGAATTAATAACTATCTTCCAATCTCAGCTTTCCTAGTGCTGGGATTACAGGTATAACTGATTTAGATCCAATCCTGAATAATTAAAAGTAATTTTTCTTTTTTATGATTTATTTATCTTTATTTTATGTGCATTGGTGTGAAGGTGTCAGATCCCCTGGATCAGGATTTTCATACAGTTTTGAGCTGCCATGTGGGTGCTGGGAATTGAACCCAGGTCCTCTGGAAGNTTATTTATCTTTATTTTATGTGCATTGGTGTGAAGGTGTCAGATCCCCTGGATCAGGATTTTCATACAGTTTTGAGCTGCCATGTGGGTGCTGGGAATTGAACCCAGGTCCTCTGGAAGAGCAGTCAGTGCTCTTAACCGCTGAGCCGTTTTTTCCAGCCTGTTTTTTTGTTTGTTTTTTTTTTGAGACAGGGTTTCGTATACCCCAGAGTGGCCAATTGCTTCTACCTCAATTATTGAAATTACAGGCCTGCTGCCAAACAGGCTAATGCAGTGTTGCAAGACCAAACCCAGGACTTTTTGTGCTACTCCACCAACCAAAACTACATCCTTGGCTTGAAACAAGCTACAACTTAACAACGATTTAGTGGGTATTCTGACAAATGCTCTCATGCAGTAGCATTATTGAATGTGCAAGTGTTCCCATGCAAAAGGAAGTATCACTTAGGTCATTGCTAATAAAGACACTGTTTCACAAGAAAAGCCGTGTCTTAGGGTTTTATTGCTGTGAAGAGACAAGACCCCACAACCACGGCAACTCTTGTATTTAATTGGGTCATCATGGTGAGAAATATGCAATGTAGTCAGACATGGTGCTAGGGAAGGAGCTGAGAGTTCCACATCTTGATCCTGAGTTTCTGAGACCTCAAAATCCACCCCTTAGTGACACTTCATCCAACAAGGCTACATTTTCTAATAGTGTCACTCCCTGTGGGTCAAACATTTAAAAAGGAGTCCATGCAGGCCATTCCTATTCAAACCACAAGCCCCAAAAGGTGGAAAAAAGACCAAACAACTCATACATCCTAAGAATTTAATAAATGATAAGATTAATATCAGAAATCAGAAGCAAAGGAGAAAACTATCAAAACGTAGATAGCTGTCTAAATTTTTAGATTTGCTTATTCTTCTTTGGGAAAATATGAAGTAACAGATGATGCTGGTGCAGCAGAAGGGCATGGAGAAAGAACCCTGGGGTGCAGGATTGGGGGAGGCTTCGGGAGTTGCAGTAGAGGTCGTGGCTGTGGTTCAGGCTTCCAGGATTGTGGAGGTGAAGCCAAAGACAAGGAATAGAAACACATCACAAAGCTAGGCTGTCTAGTCAAGGACATGAAGTCTGTTGTGGGGTATTTGTACACTGTGTGAAAATTATGTTGCTGTGATTGGTATAACAAAGAGCTGAACAGCCAATAGCCAGGCAAGAGAAGAAGTGGGATTTCAGGCAGAGAGAGGAAGTCAGAGGGATGAATTTAGAGACATCAGGGACACCAACGGAACAAGTCAAACATACATGGCAGGAAAAAAATAACCAAGCCATGTCATAGAATATAGATGAATAGAAATAGAAGAGCTAGTTTAACAGTATTTGTGGGCTGGCAGTCCCAACAAGAAAGCTTACTACCAAAGTCCTTGGAGATATCGAGATCTCCCTGTTCTCCCAGCCCATTAAGGAATCTTAGATTACTGACCTTTTTCCTGGGTTCATCCCTAAATGAGGTTCTAAACATCATGCCAGTGAGGAAGCAGACTCAGGCTGGCCAGCAGACCAGGTTCAAGACTTTTGTCACTTTTTTTTTTAAAGATTTATTATGTATTGTGTGTATGCCTATATTCCAGAAGAGGGCACCATGTGGTTGCTGGGAATTGAACTCAGAACTGTAGTAATGAGGAGAGCGGGCCTGCTTTTCGTTCCGCCCAGCTCCCACACGGCTAGCTTATACCC
>LOEQ01001986.1:380536-394520 GCA_001685075.1 Bramus lutescens | reverse complement strand
ATGCAGAGTGAGGTTGGATATTTATTTAGTGGGTTATGGAGAGGAAAGGGGAGAAGGGAGAAGAGCAGAAAGAGCAGAGAAACAGAAAAAGGGAACGGGAGAAGTGGGGAGAGACTGAAGCTGCCTCTTTGAGAGGGAGATGGAAAAGGAAAGACTCTGGCTGGAAGCCAAAGATCAAGTTGCCTTGGCAGATGGGGGAGTGGAGGGAGTGAGTGGGAGTGGACGTGGTTTGTCTCTTAAAGGGAAAGGACAGATCATTACAACATCTACATGGTAGAATTGGATAAACAACTCCCACAAGTTGTCTTTTGGCTTCCATACATGTTCTATGGCATGTGTGTGCAAACATACACAAAACAAGTAAATGCGATAAATTCAAAACAAAAACATAGAGTATAGTAAATAAATAAACTGGTACCATCTTTTCTGTCAAGAGTTTATTATCCTTATCAGGTATTATGTGTTGTAGACAATTTTATATGTTATACTTGTGTGTGAATGGCACTGCAGAATCAGAATCACTACAAAAGCATGAGTTATACAGTTGCTCTGGATGATACAGCTGGAGAGTCATTAGTGACAGAACGTTTTCAACTTCATTATAATCTTAGGGATTTGTATATGAAGTCTTTCACTGATCAAAATGCTGTTTTAGGTAGCCAGGAAGATGGCTCAGCAGTTAAGAGCACTAACTTCTTCTGCAGAAGACCCAAGTTCGATTCCCAGCACCCACATGGTGACTCACAATCAACTTGAACTATAGTTCAAGATCTAATGTCTTCTTCTGCCTTCACGGGCACAGTAGGCATGTGATGCACGGAAATACATGTAAGCAAAAAACCTACACACATAAAACATTTACACACACATATATTTGTATAAATATGTGTTTCTGTGTAAATCATGAAATAAGTTTTGATGTGAATATAGAGAAATGGGAGCTCTTGAACACTGGTGGTAAGAAGGTAAAAGGGGCATCATCTGAAAAACAGCATGGCTAGTCTTTTTTAATTTTTTTCCCATTTTATTGAAAATAGATTTTTTCCCTCACATAATATATCCTGATTATGATTTCTCCTCCCTGTACTCCTCCCAGCTCCTCTTCACTTCTCCTTTCATTCAGATCTGCTCCTGTTCTATCTTTCATTAGAAGACAAACAGGCTTCTAAGGAATAATAATATAAGAAAAATATAATAAGATAAAAACATAACGTATTACATCAGAGTTGTGTGAAGAAAAAAGGACCCCAAGAGAAAGCCTAAGTATCAGAGACTCACTCATTTGCACGCTCAGGAGTCTCAAAAAGAAACCACTAACATGCTGGGCAGTGGTAGCCCTCACCTTTAATTTCAGCACTCTGGAGGCAGAAGCATGCAGACTGTGAGTTTCAGGCCTTCCTGGTCTACAGAGTGAGTTACAAGACAGGTTCCAAAGCTACACAGAGAAACCTTGTCTCAAAAACAAAACAAAACCCAAAAAACAAAAAAAGAAAAGAAACCACTAACATATTATGCCTTATTCAGATGATCTGGTGAGGAGCTACACAGGCCTTGTCCATGCTGCCTCAGACTCTGTGAGTTCATACAGCATGGCTTTTCTTCAACACATTAAAATCAAGTTAAAATGGCAGGCACGATGGCACATGCCTTTAATCCCAGCATTCAGGAGGCAGCTACAGGCAGATCTCTGAGTTCTAAGACAGCCTGGTCTATAGATTGAGTTCCAAGACATCGGGGTTCGTCGGGGTGACACAGAGAAACCCTGTAGTAAACAAAGTTTTAAAAATGATGATATGGGCTGGCAATTCCTCTTCTATGTATATACCAAAAAGAACTGAGAGCAGAGGCACAAAGGTATCCTTATACATGCATTCATTGTCTGTCACTGTTGACGTTAGGTGAAATGTGGCTATAGCTGAGTCTCTACTCAGTGTATGTGGTATAAATATATACCGGATCAATAGTCACCCATTTACAAAAGGGAGGGGGGCTTCTGACCCTGTTATAACATGACAAAACCTGAAGATGCCACATTAAGTGAAATATGAATCACACTAGAACATGTACTGCAAGGTTTCATCCTTACACGATATTTAAAGTTTTCATTTTCAGAAAGTGAAAAAGGCGGTGGTGGCTGCCTGGAGGTAGGAATGGGTGCAAATAGACAGAAATCAACTACTCAAAGGAAGTGGGGGAACCGAAGTTACAGTTTAAGTTTTAATTACTATGCTTTAGAGATCCACGAGACAAAAATGCCTCTGATCTGCGAGCCCCTTGCCCAAGGACGGATAGTTCTGAAATGCTGGAAGCTCTTGTTTAAGGGAGATAAAAAGACTCGTGGTTTCCACGCCCCTAAACAAGTTTGGTTGACCCATCTGCACCGGATGTACTTGATCACATGAGGGTGGGAGGTGCAGTAGCAGGAAGAAAGTCAGGAGGTTTGCTTGCCCCGGATTGGACCTGATAGGAAATACTTTAAGGCCCTGCAAACCATGACTCAGGGTCATTTTCTGGGAAACCCAAGATGGGCCTGGCTAGAGGGTCCTTCAACCTGGCCAGTATTTAATTAAAGCTTGCTTTGGCTTTAAACTGTGGTAGTGGTCTTTGAAGTTTCTGCTCCCCAATAGGTCTCTCCGCCCACACAATAATAGGGATCAGACCAAATCAAACTGAATTAGAAAAAGCCCGGGTTTAATGGATACAAATGCTCCGGATGGCTTTCCAGCCCCCACCCCATCCCCAGGGAGGAGACCGGAAAGGAAGACGGGAAAAACCAGGTGTTTGTTTGGGGGGGTTAAATACCCTTTGGGAGTGGTCTTGAGTATCTCTGGGGAGGGGTTATCATTTGGCAAGCTTTCTTGGGGGCGGAGTCTGGACTGAGGCAACTCCCAGGGGATGGGGCTTGTGGTGGAACTTCCACCCCAAAACGTCCGGACTCTTGATGCAAGGGGTTGGAGTGAGGCCTTCACCCAAGCAGTCTTATGTTTGACTATTATACTTGGGGGCCTCATTCCAGCCCCTGGCACCCATCTTTGGAATAGAGCAGGAAGCTCCATTTCAAGCCCCTTCCCCTGGGAGTTGCCTTGGTCCGGACTCCAAGCGGTGATTCCTCCCCAGAGAGGGTCAAAAAAGTTCGCCAAGCAGTGGCCCCCTCCCCAAGGTGGTCTCTGGATTTTGCGTGGTCTCCCCTTCTTTCTCTTCCCCTTGCCATGCTTTCCGGGTGCCATCCAGTAGCACTGCATTAAACATGGGCCTCTTTTATTTGGTCTAATTTGGTCTGATTCATTTGCATCAGCAGGGAGACTCAACTAAGAAATATTCCTAACATTGACTAGTGGGATAAACAGAAGGAAGAGTGGAGACAGAGTTGCAAACCAAGACTGGAGCTTTGTGGAAAATGAGCAAAATACCAATAAGTCTTTATCAGTAATTTCTTTAAAATTAAACAAATCACAGTTGTTAAGTTTAAATTCCTGGTTAATGGGAATCCGCCACTGCTGATGTAATAAGCCAATCAAACCGAATTAATAAATCCTGGTTATTCCAAGCAAAGCATTCCTGGGTGGTCCCAGGGGAAGTTGAGGAGACTGGGAGGAGAAACCACGAGGTGGGGGCTTTTAATACCCTCAGGGATGGAGCCGCTGGTGGTGGGCTTTCTCGGGGGCAGAGTCTGCACTGAGGCAACTCCAGGGACTAGGGCTTGGAGTGGAACTTCCACCTGAACATTCCAGACTCTTTGGAAATATGGTGCCAGGGGCTGGGGTGAAGCTTCCACCAGAACAACAATCACCAATTAAAAGTCGCAGACCGGCATCCAACTGTTGGGTCCTCAGACTCAGCCCCTGGAGAGGCTTGAAGATGGCTCCTCCCCCCTTGCCTTGGCAGGCCTGCATTTTGAAAAGTACTCCTAGGAATTCTGTACAGCACCTCCGACTCTATTAGAAAGGCATAACAGGGCTCAGCCTGGAAACAGCCATTTCTGGTTCAACCTGTTTTGTCTTCAGAGAGAATGACTGCTCCCAACACCAAGTCAGCTCAGAAGACCAGGCTGTGGGAACAACAGCTTTTCCACCTCCTTCTGGTTCAGTAAACAAATATTGACTTTAGAAATTGCTTTGCTTCTCTGGATTTATTTTCATTTCTTTCACTATTTATTATTTATCCTGAGAGACTAGGAGTTAGACAGCTAGGTAAGCAGACAGATAGGGAGAGGGGCCATGACCAGGTAATAAAGGTGTCAAATTTCCAAGATGTGACCTCTCTGGACTCTATGGACCTCATGTGACCTTCCCCTGTGATTCCTATTATCACTTCCTATTACCTAACTTACTGTGGTCATGTGAAACATTTTTTAAAAAAGGACCTAGAGGCTGGTCTCAAACTCAGAGATCCTCTTGTCTCTGTCTCCTGAGTGCTGGGATTAAAGACACGTACCATCACGCCAGTCTAATTTATAGAAATTTATACATTACATTTGTTAAGTGTGTTGATTTGAATAGGTATGGACCCGATATAGTCATGTGTTTGAATGCTTGGCCCATAGGGACTGGTACTATTAAGAAGTGTGGCCTTGTTAGAGTGTCATGACCAGCCAACTTCTTTGCACATTTCTGAAAAGGGGAATGAGAATTGAGGAAAGAAAAAGACAAGAGACAGAAGAGAGAGTTCTGAGGGCATCCAGTGAATACTGCAACAGCCTCAAGTTTATTATTCATAGTGCTTATATACCCCAATCACAAGGGGAGAGCACAAGACTTTCATGATACAAAGAACAAACAAGTGTAATTACCTCCTTACATCTCAAAACACCTAGTAACCATGTCCTAAGTCAAGCATCCTTTTGTTAGGCTTTTGAGGAGCAAAACATTCAGAAGCCACACCTTTAGTCAAACAACCTGTTATTTGTCCTTTGAGAAGCAAGAAAGGGTTTGAACTCTCTGACCTTTAGTCAAGACAGAGCATTACTGACAGAAGAGGGGGAGTGATGTGGGATTCCCCTCTGTATGCTGTGAATACCACTGGTTAATAAAGAAGCTGGTTTGGGCCTATTGCAGCACAGAGTAGGGCAAGGCGGGAATTCTGAGCAGATAGAGGAGGAGAGAGTAGACAGAGTCAAGGAGAGGCCATGTAACTGCCACAGAAGACAAACGTTGGACAATGGACAGAACCTTACCAGTAGGCCACAATAACATGACAATACACGATTCATAGAAATGGGTTAATTTGGGATATGAGAGCTAGCTAACCAGGTAGTGGTGGTGCATGCCTTTAATCCCAGCACTTGGGAGGAAGAGGCAGGCCTCTGTGAGTTCAAGGCCAGCCTGGTCTACCAGAGCTAGTTCCAGGACAGGCTCNNNCCAGGACAGGCTCCAAAGCTACAGAGAAACCCTTTCTTGAAAAAAAAAAAAAAAACAAAAAACAAAACAAAGAAAAACGATAGCTTGCTAACAATATGCTTAATTGGCTGAGCAGTGTTTTAATTAATAATAATAAAAAAGATGGAATGGATACAAAACTGTGGACTCTGACATTGTTGAAAGAGTGTCACTAGGGAAGAGGGGGCTTTGAGGTCTCCTATGCTCAAGCTATGCACAGTGTGATACAGTCTCCTTCTGCTACCTGTGGATCAAGATGTAGAACTCTCAGCTCCTTCTCCAGCACCATGTTTGCCTGTACACTACCATATTTCACATCATGATAATAATAGACTATACCTCTGAAAATGTAAAACAGCCCCAATTGAATGTTTTCCTTTATAAGAGTTTCCTTGGCTACAGTGTCTCTTCACAGCAATAAAATCCTAACTAAGACAGTAAGTAAATCAAAAGTAGTATCAGAAATAATATTAAAAATTATACTAGGAATAGATTAAACGTACTTTATGGATACAAGTATTGGGTTACTTTAATCTTGGAATAATATGTATTAGCATAAGATTTAATGAATGACCTTAGCTGCATGAATATGTAACTGTCAACCACAAACATTTTCCTTCACTTTTAGGACCTGATTTGCAAAATTTAAAATTACGTTTCAGGTATCCTTTTCTGTTTAATAAGATTTTCCATGGAAAGTTTGTTATAAAAATGTTCATTACCAAAATAGATAACCCACAAACATGGGTTAGAAACCTATCAACAACGAATCAGAAAGAAAGAAGAAATCTTTACAAATCTATTATTAGTAAGGAGATTAAACTAATTGCTAAAAAATGTGGGCAAAAAAGAAAAAAACAGAAATTCTTGGATCTTTCAAATGTCTTCACTGATAAATTCTGCCATACATTTGTGGAATAATAAATCAATATCAATATTCTATAGACTCTTAGAAAAGGTTGACATGGAAGGACCACTTCTCTATTCTTTGAAGCTAGCAATACTTGGATGTTAGACAAAGTTAGCAGCATAAAAAAAATTATGAACCAAAATTTCTAATGAGTACTGATACAAAAATATTTAGCCAAATACTACAAAATAAAATTCAACTGCATCATAAATAACTGGAAAGATGGCGGCTGCACAATGGGTAAAAGTGCTTATTGTTGCAGAGGACTTAGACTTGGCTCCCAGCACCTGCATGGTAGCTCACAAACTCCAGTTCCAGTGGACCAAATGTCTTTATCTGACCTCCTTGGGCACCAGACATGTATGTGGCACATTGATATACAGCAGAAAAAACTGTTATGTCGTGTAGGAGTTCCTTCTGTTTGTGTGTTGCTTTCATTGGTTAATAAAGAAACTGCCTTGGCCTAGTTGATAGGGCAGAACTTAGGTAGACAAAGAAGACAGAACAGAATTCTGGGAGGAAGAAAGCAGAGTCAGAGAACCACCATGAAGCCACCAGAGTCAGACATGCTGAATCTTTCCTGGTTAGCCACTGCCACATGGTGATGCACAGATTAATAGAAATGTGTTAAATCAAGATGTGAGAGTTAGCCAATAAGAGGCNTGTAGGAGTTCCTTCTGTTTGTGTGTTGCTTTCATTGGTTAATAAAGAAACTGCCTTGGCCTAGTTGATAGGGCAGAACTTAGGTAGACAAAGAAGACAGAACAGAATTCTGGGAGGAAGAAAGCAGAGTCAGAGAACCACCATGAAGCCACCAGAGTCAGACATGCTGAATCTTTCCTGGTTAGCCACTGCCACATGGTGATGCACAGATTAATAGAAATGTGTTAAATCAAGATGTGAGAGTTAGCCAATAAGAGGCTAGAACTAATGGGCCAAGCAGTGATTTAATTAATACAATTTCTGTGCGGTTATTTCAGGGCTAAGCTAGCTTGGCAGCCAGGACAAACAAGTGGCCCCCTCCATGCAACAATTGGCGACGTGATGGACTAAATCCACTTAAAAACCTGAAAGAGCTTAATTTTAAACACAAAATACAGAGTTTAACACAGCTTTTTGCTGTTTGCTGGCAGCATGTCATAGCTCCTTTAAGAAAGATTTTTCTGACTCAGCCACAGTAGAAAAAAAAGTGTCAGTTTAAAAAATACTGGCTTTCTGGGCTGTGCCACCAGCGCGACCTCTGACTCCTTTGGGAGACAGAGTATTTGGATGGGATTTGTGAGCAGATTGCTCCGGTTTGCTTGTTTGCAACTTGGATGGACTGTATGTCTGGAAGTGATGCGGTGTGCGTGGCTAGGAGGCGCAAGCATCTCCGCCACGCAGGACTGAGCTGGGCAAGCAGGCACTGCTGTATTACCTATGCAAAGATGCAGCTTAAGTTTTTAAGAAGCACTTAGCATTTTAAGAAGTGCTCCTGGACAGTAAAGAATTACAGATACACAGTAGGACAGATTCAGACATAAAAGACCTATAAATGAGTTATACTATTGGATAAGTGTACATAGGCTTGGAAGAGAGTAGAAAAGAGTATAGAGAATCATAAAGTTAATGCTTTAAAAAAAAAGGGGTAAAGTCTTTAGAGAGACAGAGTAAGACAGTCATAGAGCAAAGGAGCAAAAATAATTTATTTTTCTTTTTTTGAGATAGGGTTTCTATGTAGCTTTGGGGCCTGTTCTGGAACTTGTTCTGTAGAACAGGCTGGCCTCAAACTCAGAGATCTGCCTGCCTCTGCTTCCTCAATACTGGGATTAAAGATGTATGCCACCACTGCCTGATTGCAGCACAGAATTTTTTTGTGTGTGTGTGTGTGCAACACATGATCTTAACTGCAGAGAAATCTCTTTGGTTCCCCAGACCTGTAATTCTTGATAGCCCACAAGAGGGGTTGCTTTGCTCCAAACTGCTACCATTGCAAAAGAATTGACTCTCCCTTTGTAGCTGTTCTTTATTTTCATTGACGCCTGTGATAAGGAAAAATATCCCCCGGTTGTGGGTAACACTACCAATGCAATAAACCAGTCAGGGCGAATTAAAGACCAGGTTTTAATCTGAGCCAAACATTCCTGGGTGGTCTATGTGCGTCCCTGGCTATCCTGGAACTCACTTTGTAGATCAGGCTGGCCTTGAACTTAGTGATCCACTGGCCTCTGCCTCCCTAGTGCATCTCTAGGCACTTTTTGTTTCTGTTTCAGATGACCACAGTAAGTTGGGCAAGAGGAAGTAATAATAGGAATTACAGAGGAAGGTCACATGAAGTCCATAGGATCCAGAAAGGTTGAAAAACAAAACAAAACAAAACCCGGCTGGTTAATGGTGGAGCACACCTTTAATCCCAGCACTCATGAAACAGAGACAGTCAGAGATCTCTTTGAATTCCAGGACAGCCCAGTCCACTTGGCAAGATCCAAGACAACCAGAGCTACATAGAAAAACTGTCTCGAAAAACAAAAACAAAGGAAACCAACCTCGTTACCAGTGACCTAACATCGGAGTTAGGTCTCCCTTTCTCAGTCACGTTCTCCTGGGTGTTTTAACCCAGGACTTGTACAACACATCTAGACAGGTGTTTTTCTGTATTACATCCTTAGTCTTTAAAAAAAATTTTTCTGCTTTTGAGATAGGGTCTCCCCAAGTTACCTAGACTGGCCTTGAACTCTTATTTCTTTTGCATCTGCTATTAGATTATCTGGCATTACAGTCCTGGGATACCAGGCCTGTCTAGTTCTATAAACTTCTTACCTAGACTATGGGTCAATAAAGCCATTTGGCTCAAAACAGTGGCGGCTATGTCGAGCCCAGAGGGAAACAGCTGTGTCATAATCATTCCTCCTTCCCTACTGTGGTGGAAGTCACATTACATCCTGCAAATCCTAATTCTCTGTTAAAATATTAGGGGATGAAAACTGAAGGATCAGAGAAGCAGAACAGCCAACCACTAGGGTTCTTACCTCTACAAAATCCTCAGACTGAAAAGGGTTGAGTTCATGTCTCCTCCTGCCTTATATTCCTCTCTCCACCCAGGCATATCACTTCCTGTCTCCACCACCCTATCTCCTGTCTTCTCCTCCACTGCAGGAATTATAGGCGTGGGATCCCAAATGCTGGGATCAAAGATGTGGACTCTGTCTTTCTTTTAGACTGGTTAAATCTCACATAGCCTAGTGTAGCCTTGAACTCCTGATCTTCCTGCTCCCACCTCTCAAGTTCAGGGATTAAAGGTGTGTACCAACACTGCCTGGTTTTTATGGTTAACTAGTGGTTAGTGCACAAAATATCACCATAACATTAGATTATCTAGGTGAAAGATTTCTTTTTTAAAAATAAATTTAAAATGTTATTTTGTGTGTACATATGTGGCATCAGATTCCCTAGAATTGGAGTTGCAGGCAGTTACAGGTGGCATGAGCTATTACATGCATGCTAGGAACTGAACCCAGGTCTTCCACCAGAGCCTTGAGCTCTCTTAACTAAGGAGCCACAGACCTTTATAGTGTCTATGCTTCTTGGTTCTATGGTCTGGTCTATAATTTTGGAAAATAGCACCTATTTTTTGCTGAGTTTCCACATATAGAGGCGTAAGACTTTGACTATATCACTTTGAAACTTCTAGAGGAAAGCCACTCCCAGATATAGGAACAGGCAAGAGTTTCTTTTAAAGGACCAAATAGCACAGGAAATGATTCTAAGAACTGACAAAAGGAATTGCATGAAACAAAAAATTTTCTACACATTAAAAGAAACATTCAACAGCATTAAGAAAATGGCCTACAAAATCAGGATTTCTTTGTGTGGCTCTGGCTGTTCTAGAACTCACTCTGTAGCCCAGGCTGACCACAAACACAGAGATCCGCCTGCCTCTGCCTCTGGAGTGCTGGGATTAAGGCGTGCACAACCATGATCTGCCTAACAAACAATTCTCGAAGGAAGAAATACAAATGACCTACAAAAACTTGAAAAAGTATTTGACATCCTCAGTCAAAAAGGAAATGTAAATTAAGACTATTTTGAGGTTCAACTTCACTCTCATTAGATTGATTTTCATCAAGAAAGCAAATGAGGCTGGAAAGATTGCTGGTTAAGAACATTTGTTGCTTTTGCAGAGAACCAGGTTCATTTCCCAACCCAGCTCACAGCCACCCATAGCTCTAGTTCCTGGGAATCTACCACACTCTTTGTCCTCTGTGGGTGCCAGGCACCAACATGGTACATAGACATGCATGCAGGCAAAATCACTCCTACACACACAAAAAAGAAAATTAATAAATCTTTAAAAAGAGGAAAACAATGACAACAAATGCCGGCAAGGATGCAGGAAACAGAAGCCCTCATTCACTGAAGAGATTTAAATTTGTACAACTTCTAAGGAAATCAGTATGAAAGTTCCTTTAAAAACCAACAAAAGAGCCACTGTACAGCCCAGTTACTCCACTTATTACTATATGCCTTGTGGACTCTAAGGCAGCACTAAAGGTACTTGGACATCCCGTGTCCATGGCTACACTATTCACAGTAACCAGGAAAGAGAACTATAGAGATGTCCATCAAAAAGCAAACAGATAAAGAAAATGTGGTACTGTATTATACATACAGTGGAATTTTTTTGTCAGCCATATGTATATGTATATATTTAAATTTTTTAATATTTTGTTCAATGGTGTTTTGTCTGCATGTATGTCTTTGGGTTTAAAAAAAAACACACACTGTGTGTGTGTGTGTGTGTGTTTCCTGAAACAGGGTTTCTCTGTAGTTTTGGAGCCTGTCCTGGAACTAGCTCTTGTTAGAGCAGGTTGGCCTTGAACTCACAGAGATCTGCCTGCCTCTGCCCCCAGTGCTGAGATTAAAGGCCACTGCCTGGCTAAATTTTTTGTTGTCATTTTTGTTTTTTTTTTCCCCGAGACAGGGTTTCGCTGTAGACCAGGCTGGCCTTGAACTCACAAAAATCTGCCTGCCTTTGTCTCCAGAGTGCTGGGATTAAAGGTGTGTGCCACCACTACCTGGCAGTGCACGTCTTTGTGAAGGTGTCAGAATCTCAGAAACTGGAGTTACAGACAGGTGTGAGCTGCCAGGTGGGTGCTGGGGATTAAACTTGGTTCTTCTGGAAGAGCAGCCAGTGCTCTTAACTGCTGAGCCATCTCTCCAGCCCCAATAAATAATTCCCTAAAGAAGACTTGAACTAAATATATCCTTAAAGCCAGCAAAAATTAGAACAGCTTTCTACCTTTGCCCTCCCAAGGCCACATGCACCCCATACCAAAAAGATGTCACCCCATTTGAAAATATATCTGGGAGACCTTCCCCAATCGAGAGAGAGAGAGAGAGAGAGAGAGAGAGACTCTGTCTCTTTTCTTACTTTTTTCCTTTTTAAACACAGGATTACACTGTGTATCCCTAACTTCTCACAACTGCACAGACAGGGAGTGCCAGGATTAAAGGCATTGCACCACCACACCCTACCCATTATAGTCTTGGCAAGTGTTTAACCACTGAGTTATTCTCCAACTTTGATTTGTACTTTGTTCGATTTTTAAAAAATATTTCTTTTATGGTGTGTGTGAGTGTGTGTGTGTGTATGTGTGGGGCTCTGTGTGTGTGTGTATGTGTATAACACATTGAAGTGTCCCAGGAAGCTACAAGAAGGATTTGTAACAGATATTTGTGAGCAGCCTGACTTGGATTCGGGATCTGAGTTTGGGTTCTCTGAGCCAAGAGTGCTCTTAACCGTTGAGCTATCGCCCTAGGCCCTAATTTTTCTTTTGAGATAGACTCTCATTTAGGGTAGGCTGACCTTGAATGTACTATGTGGTTGAGGATGAACTTGAACTTCTGATCTTCCTTCTTCTAAGACTTTCCAGGTTTAAAACCATTTTTAATTGCTTTCTTTTCAAATTAACATGCAAAGTTTTAGTATTATTATTACAAAGTTTTAGTATTATTAATATTTGTGTCCACTCCTCTACCCATAGTGCCTTCCCCTTTCACTGTCCCCCCTTATACCATTGCTCTTCCTCCTCTGAAATAACCCTCCCTTCTATGTTCATGTCATATGCATTCTGTTACAGACTTGCCCCACTCTTCCCTGTTTAGACATCTTTCTCCTCTCTCATGGTCTCCATTCTGCTTCTCTCTCTCTCTCTCTCTCTCTCTCTCTCTCTCTCTCTCTCTCTCNNNNCTCTCTCTCTCTCTCTCTCTCTCTCTCACACACACACACACACACACACATTAAGATACATATGAGAAAAAATATATGGTATTTGTTGTTCTGAGTCTGCCTTATGTCACTTGACATAATTATTTCCAGTTCCATCCGTTTTCCTGAAAATGTATGACTTCATTTTTCTTTATGGCTGAAAAACATTCCCATTCGTAAACTACATTTTCTTCATCCACTCATCTGTTTGCGGACATCCGGGCTGGGTCAGCTTCCTATCTATTGTGAATAGTGCTGAGTTAACTTGCATGTCCACGTGATCTGTTGATCTAGAATCTTCGGGTATATAGCAGGTGTTGTATAACTGTTCCTATAGTAGTACTACTGTCAGGTTTTTGTTTTGTTTTGTTTTTTAATACAGGGTCTCGTGCAACACAGGCTGGACTCAAACTTACTCTGCAAGCAAGCATGAGCTTGAATTATTGAGTGCTCTGCCTTCAGCTTCCTCGTGCTAGGACGACAGATGTATGTCACCATGCCTGGAGTAGGTTTAATTTTTGAGCAGCCTCTACACTGACTTCTATCATAGCTACAGCAGCTAACACTTTCAGCAGCAGCGAATGAGCGTCCATCTTTCTCTACAGCCCGCCCATCTCTGCTCATGTATATTTGTGGCTCTAAAGTTTATTTTGTGTTCTGATAGTCATTTCTTTCTCTAGATTAGAGAGATTTTCTGCTATAATTTCATTGAAAAGATTCTCTATGTCTCCAGTCTTAATTTTAGATCCCCTTGTATCCTTTGGACCCTTAGGTTTGGTCTCTTGATCATACATTACCCCAGAGTCCTGGGAGCTATGATGATGTACAACTTTTCCTTTGTTGCTGTTTGAATGTAGTGTTTCTTTGTCCTTGCCTTCCATAACTGATATTCTTCTGCTTGGTCAAGATTATTGGTAATTCTTTTCACTCACTTTTCTTTTGATTCATTGAATTTTCATCTCCAACATTTCTATTTGTCTTCAAAATTCCAGTTTTCTGTCAATCCTTTTCTTCTATGGTGCTGATCTTTGGTGATAACCCATCTTCTGATTTTTTTTACCTCTCTGTTACTATATTTCCTTTCTAGGTCCTGGATCACATTTATCACCCTGTTTGTGTCAGGCAAATACACACATCCCTTTGAGGAAGTGATCTTTTTTTTCCTAGTAAATGATTGATCTCTTCTTGCATTTTACCTATTTTAGTATCTTTGAGTTCAGTAGTTGAAGAGGTCTGATCATTTGGAAGAGTCGTGCTACCTTGCTTTTTCTTACTACCTGTTTTTCTTTTTTTCTTCTTTTTTTCGGTTTTTCGAGACAGGGTTTCACTGTAGTTTTAGAGCCTGTCCTGGAACTAGCTCTTTTTTTTTTAATACTTATTTATTTATTATGTATACACTATTCTGTCTGTGTGTATCCCTGCAGGCCAGAAGAGGGCACCAGACCTCATTAC
>LOEQ01001986.1:324364-339175 GCA_001685075.1 Bramus lutescens | reverse complement strand
GGGGAGGGGCCCGTTGGCCCTCCCTCCTGGTGTCCGCACTCCCACCCTCTCTGCCTGCCTGAGACCCCAAGTTTTTGAAGGCGAGCGGCGCCGCCTGAGTCTCTCCGGGTCCTCTTCGTCGCTGGTCTCCTCCCCGGCGCTATGCTGCGCGGCTCTTGCTCCGCACGTATTGTTTGGCTGGGTCTCTAATGGCGGACGGGGAGGCAGCGCTGCCGGTCGTGGACTGCAGGGGGGGCAAACCTCGGGCCCAGGGCAACTGCTTGGGGCAAATATGGGCACTATCAGCCCAACGCAGACGTGAACTGTTTCTTACCTGTAAATTGGTGCTGAGTTTGATTGGAATGACGGTGGGTGGTAAGATTTGAGGAGTGCAGGTCCCCTTGCTGGCGTCGGGGCAATGTTTGCCCTCCACCCCCCTCCCTTTCCCAGGAGCCCCTTGATGCCCTCAGGTCCCTTCGCCTGGAGATTGTGGCTTTCACATACGTTTTGGCCTCGAATAAATATTTCGCTTCACTTGTTTAGAAGTGGGCTGTTTTGCGTGGGTTCGGGGTAATCATAGAGGGCCGAACCTCCTTGACCTCTTCAGTCCCTTCTCTGCCTCCTCCTGGTGAAATAGACTTGGTGCTCCTACCAGATTGGGTGTTGATCCATTTTTCTTTTCCCTTTTTCTCTTATCCCAGGACCAGAAATTTCGTTCAGCCCTATCTGGTTCATCTTTGGCAGAAAGTGAAGAAAACACCCCCATTGTGAGTCCTTTGCATCCAATTTGTTGCTTAATACAGAGGACATCGTCAGCTTTATAGGGGTTCAGCTATGGTACTTGGCCCTCTTGGTTGTTTTCAGGGGGAGGAGTCTTCGCTTGGGTGGCAGCTGCTCCCGGGGCGAAGCCCGAGTGATGCCTGGTGAGGCAGCTGGGAGTGGGCGCTGCTGTTTCCACCGCTGCAGACATCGCTTCTGCTGCTGCAATACCAACCTCAGCAACCAGACGACGGGCTTCTGCAGCTGCTCACGTTACTGGGGAGGAGGGGTGGTGTGAAGGAGGGCATATTTCTGGTGCCCTCTAGAGTTGCAAAGTGGGAATTAACGTTATTTCGTTTGAAGTGCACGCAACCATATTTGACATTTTTCTTGTCGTAATGGTTAATTGATCTAAGATATTGGAAAACCAGAGAGAGCTGCTTAACTTTTTTAATTTCTGGTCTAAATGACAAAATTTGGTCCTTTACGGTGGATGTATTTCTAGGTATTTTCATGTATTTGGTTAAGAAACCACAAAATATCTGTTTCTTTGGTATCTATCTACTGTTTCACCTCATCAAGTAGAAACTGTTCGGAGCTGTGTAGTCTTACTCTTTGTTCTCTGGTGTTGACTGATCTTCCATTAACTCACTCTTCTTAATTGCTAAAGTTTTTATTGTGTGTGCCTGACATTTGTGTTGGGTGCGCATGCCGCAGCACCAGTGTATAGGTAAGGATAGATATTGGAGTTGGTTCTACTCTTCGAGGCTTGCTGGATTCCATGGAGCCAGCTCAGGTTGTTAAACAAGCACCTCTCTCCACTTGGCCATCTTTGTCACTTATTTTGAGAGGGAGTCTGATGCATCCCGGGTTGACCTTGAACTTTTGTTGCATAGTCTAGGTGATTTTGAACTTGACCCCTCTGTCTCAACTTCACAAGTGCTCGAATTACAGGTATATGCCTTCTTGCCAGGTTTATGTGGTGCCGGGAATCAAACCCAATGTTTCCAGCATGCTAGCAAGTACTCTACCAACTGAGCTACATCCCTAGTCCCAAACATCATTCTTGAGCCCAGCACAGTTCAAGTTGTAATTTGTAGACTTTCAAAGGTGTGTTATAATAATTGGTATTTATAGTTTCTTTTTTATTTATTATGTATACAATATTTTGTCTGTGTGTATGCCTGAAGGCCAGAAGAGGGCGCCAGACCTCATTACTCATGGTTGTGAGCCACCATGTGGTTGCTGGGAATTGAACTCAGGACCCTTGGAAGAGCAGGCAGTGCTCTCAACCACTGAGCCATCTCTCCAGCCCCTATAGTTTCTTTTGATATTTTTTGTGTGTTTGAGTATTTTGTTTACATGAATGTATGTGCACAATACATGTATCTAGTGCCCAAGGATGTCAGAAGAGGGTATTGGATCCCCTGTAACTGGAGATGTTGTAAGACACTGTGTTAGTGCTGGAAACTGAACTTGGATCCTCTGCAAGAACAAGTGCTTTCTTTTGACTGCTGAGCCATCTCTCCAACCTAATGTTAAACTTTTTTTTTTTTTTGTTTTTTGTTTTTCAAGACAGGGTTTCTCTTTAGCTTTGGAGCCTATCCTGGAACTAGCTCTTGTAGACCAGGTTGGCCTCAAACTCACAGAGATCTGCCTGCTTCTGCCTCCCGAGTGCTGGGATTAAAGGCGTGTGCCACCATCGCCCGGCTGTTAAACATTTTTAAACGTGTATTAAGTAATTCAATTTATAGAACTTGATAATATAGCTAATATTTTTCCCTTTTGAATATCATTTTCATTCTTAATTTGCAGAGGAGGAAATAGACATAGAAAGATACGGGGTAATATTTAGTAAAGCCAGGTCTGAATTTGGCAGCATGATTGATGGTGGAGCCCAACATCCACATTCATGCTCTACCTTAAGATTCTCATGACATCTCAAATTTGAAACTGAGTCAAAGTGATCTTTTCCTTCTTGGAGGTAGAAACATAAAAAGTGCTTGAATCCTGTTGAATGTCTTTTTAAAAAATAAGAGAATGCCAGAGGTACCTGGCTCATGCCATTAATCCCAGCACTCAGAAGGCAGAGGCAGGTGGATCTCTTGAGTTTGAGTCCAGTAAGATCTATGGAGTGGGTTCCAGGATAGCCAGGGCCATACAGAGAAACCCTGTCTTGGAAAAAATAAAGGGGATAGGAATACACTCACACTTAACTTGCATTTATTTATTTAATTAATTTGGACTAGGATTGTGACCCAGACTGGCCTTGAATTCACTGTGTAGCACAATATGTCCGTGTGCTGTTCTTTCTTCCTGTTTCCTAGTTGGTGATGTTACAGGCATGTGCCACCATGGCCTGCTTCATTTAGATTTTTTTTTACTGCCTCAACCAATAGAGGCTGTTTGTAGCAGTATTATTTTTTGCAGTATATGTCCCGATTAGTCTGCAAATTTTGTAAGAATTTTATTATTGTTATTACTATTATTTAAGACGAGGGTTTACTATATAGTCCTGAAGCTCATTTTGTAGACCAATCTGGCCCTGAACTCAGATTCACCTCCCTCAGCATTCCAGGTGCTGGGATTGCAGGTATGCGCCACCTGACATGGCCTGGCTTTGTGTTCCTCATTTGGTGAGTCAGTTCTTTGTCAGGCACTTTGGTATTCCATAAAAGCTGACAGAAGATCGTTTTCAGCTTGCATGTATGTGAGCCTTTCAGAGCATAGATTATATAACTTGGTTCATTTTGTAGTCCCTCTGTTTTGCTTGTTTGAGGTACAGAAGTATGCAAGCAGTGTTGTTGGGACAAAGTGCATCTTTGCCTTTAATAAGACGCTCTGGTATTACTGTGATAGAAAAGAATATGTATGAAATGATGGAACTCTTTGTTGTCAAGAGTTAGTTGTGGTATATTTTAATTTTGTCTCTTTATGCATTGCTATCTCCTATTTCATTGATACCATTAACACATATTTTATTATGTTAAAGGGACTTAAAAGAAATCTTAGGCATATTATTTGCTTCTTTCTGTGTGCCTTTAAGGATTATAAGAAAAGCTTAGACTGCTAACCCAGTCTGAGTGCTGGGATTCCATTTGTGAGCTACCACAGTGGTATCTTGAGAGAGAGAAAGAGTGTCTGCCTGTCTTGCTATCTTTCTCTTTCTGGAATATCTTTTATTAGGAAACAGATATCTTGGAGTCCATGTTTAGTAAATTTTTATTTTAACTTTAGTTGATTAATTTTCCTTCTAATACTAGCAGTATAGGATGAAGATTTTACAAATTGAACACACTCATCTAAAAGGTGTGCAGATCCGAATACATACAACTCATAAAGTTGCCAGTGAGAGAAAACAGGCTGTTAGATAAGTGCCCAAGTTTGAAGTATGCAGTTCAGAGCAGCAATTACAGTTCATTATTTTTTTGTATACCATCCAGGAAATTCTGTTTTATGTGTTTGGAGTTGGAAATTGGAAATTTATACCTGTAGTCCATCTTCCTTTCTTCTTTTTTCCTCCCTTTCTCTCTCTCTCTGCTTACCTGCCTTTCTTTGACCAACAATGGGGGATTAATCTAGGGCCTCATGCTAGGCAAGAGCTCTACCATTGAGCTACAACCTCAGCTTGTGTTATCTTAGTTTTAGAACAACTGCATTATAGTCATTTATTCATTCACTCATTCATTCATTTTCAGCATAACAATAGCAAGAGCATTTCCATTGCTTTGTAAAAAGAGAGTTGGTCAAGCTGAACTTGGTGCTGAATCCTGGTGTGGTGGTGCACACCTTTAATCCTAGCACTCTGGAGGCAGAGGCAGGCCGATCTCTGTGAATCAGACGTCAAGGGAAGTTGGGGTGTGAACTGGAAGCAGGAACTATGTAGGAACACTGCTTCCTTGCTTACTTTCTGACTTATTCCCAGGCTCATGTTTATCTACTTTTTCTTCCCTCCTGTTTTCTTTCTCTATTGCTCTCTTCATTTTTTCAAAGCGGGGGCTTTCTCTATATAACAGCCCTGACTTTCTTGGAACTTCAATTATAGACAAGGCTCTCCTTGAATTCACAGAGATACACCTGCTTCTGCCTTCTGAGTGCTGGGATTAAAGGTGTGCACCATTATGTTGGGTTTATCTAGTTTTCTTTCTTTTTTTAAAAAATATTTATTTATTTATTATGTATGCAGTACTCTGCCTACAGGCCAGAAGAGGGCATCAGACCCCATTACAGATGGTTGTGAGCCACCATGTGGTTGCTGGGAATTGAACTCAGGACCTTTGGAAGAGCAAATGCTCTTAACCACTGAGCCATCTCTCCAGCCCCTTATATAGTTTTCTTAAATAATCCATTATGTCAGATATTTTGATCACATTCTGATGTTCCCTAGACTGCCAATACAATTCGCTTTGAATCAGAGGGTGAAGATAGCTACCAGCTGACCAAAACTAGCCATAGAGGTTTTGGGGGACTGAGGACAGAAAGACACATGGGGAAAGGGCGGGAAGAGAGGGTCTTGTCCTTCGATTGAAGAACGAAAGAGAGGGGGTCACTAGTTGCTTCTCTGCCACTTTTCTGATCATTCAGTTCAGGTTTTTACTGTAATATTTGACTTCCGAGTTTTTGTTGATAAAGAATAATTAGATGAGCTTTTTTTTGTTTGTGTCTTCCCCAATTGTTCTCTACCATAGTTTTTTTTTTTGTTGTTGTTGTTTGTTTTTTTGGAGACAAAGTTTCTCTGTAACTTTGGCTGTCCTAGAATTTACAGATATTCGTCTGCCTCTGCCTTCGCCTCCCAAGTGCTGGGATTAAAGTTCTTCTGAGGTAGTCTTTCACTATTTTTTGATAGGGTGGTGGTTGTATCTCATAGAGACTGTGATTAAAATTTAGTCTGAGATACTTATCAAAAGTATCAATTAGCTGGGTGTGGTAGCACACACCTGTAATTCCAGAGGCAGAGGCAGGCGGGGTTCTATGAATTCAAGGCCAGCCTGCTCTACTTGAGTTCCTGCTCTACTTGATTTCCTGCGTCAAAAGTAAATAAAAAATTAAAAACAAAAAGACATTATAAGGGGCCTGGAGAGATGGCTCAGTGGTTTAAGAGCACTTCCTGCTCTTACAGAGAACCACACACTATGCTGTACATAAATAAAATATCTTACCCAAAATATAAAAGGTAATATAAGCCTTTTTATCTTTTTCAGGGTAATAAGATAAGTGATCATTAGACTCTAAATTTGTATTTATTTAATACAAGTTTATAGTGGTATTTTATTTATGTTTTAATAAATAAAGGTTGCCTGAAGATCAGAAGGGCAAAACTAAGCCGCTAGAGGTCAGGCAGCAGTGTCACACACCTTTGATCCCATGATTTGGGAGTCAGGTAGATGAATCTGTGAGTTGATCAATGCAGAAACAAATCCAGGTGGTGGTGGCTCACACCTTTATTCCTAGTCATAGGGAGTCACATACCTTTAATTCTAGCACTAGAGAGAATATAAAATGGGAGAGAGAGGTTTAGTCTGCTCAGTTTGTGATCAGTCGCCCAGTCGTGGTAGAGGTAAGACTTCTAGTGGCTTGGCTGCTTTGCTTTTCTGGTTTTCAGGTTGAGCTTCAACATCTGACTCTGGGTGTATATTATTCGTGCTACACAAGTGGTTCTTAAATTTGGACATCACCAGAAGATCTTGAGAACTCAGTTTCAAACTGGTTAATCAGAAACACAAGTTAAAACAAATATATGGCTTGCAATCTGAAAGGGAAGGTGCATGAGTTCTCAACCTATTGGATCTGATGGTGTCTCTAGGTAGATGGTGTCAGAGGCTATCTTGCTGGTGTTCAAGGAAGCCCTCTAATTTGGTCACAGGTTTTCTGTACTGATTTTTGAGTGGGAGTATTGGAGAAACTTGAGCGTATCTTTTCCCCCTTTAATTGATTTTCTCAGCGTTTCTATTGCTATTAAAAGAGACTATGACCATGGCAATTTTTTTTGTGGTTTTTTGAGATAGGTTTTCTCTGTATCTCTGTATCTGTCCTGGAATTCACTCTGTAGACCAGACTGACCTTGAACTCACAGAGATCCACCCGCCTCTGCCTAACTGAGTACACCGCAATCGAACCATGGCAACTCTTATAAATATTTAATTTGGGTGCTTGCTTACAGTTTCAGAGATTCAGTCTATTACGGTGAAGAGCATGGTGACATGCAGGCAGATTTAGTACTGGAGTAATTGCTGAGACTCCTACATCTTGCAGGCAACAGAAAGTTTACAGAGACACTGAGTATAGGAAATCTCAAGGCCTGTCCCCACACCAACGCTTTTCCTCTAACAAGGCCACACCCACTCTACCAAAGCCACACCTCCTAATAGTACCACTCCCTAAGAGGTTGTGGGGGGCCAAATAAATTCAAACTACCACCTTGATCATTCTTTTTTCCTCCCCCATATAGTTAGTTGTCTTCCACTTTTTTCTTTAAAAATTCCTGTGACAGCCAGGTGGTGGTGGTGGCAGCACATGCCTTTAATCCTAGCACTTGGGAGGCGTGCACCACCACCATCCGGCCTTAACATAAACAAGTCATCTTAAGTCACTAAATCATCTGGAGCTTCTATTTTATTATTTTTAATTATTTTGTTTGTGTGTATGTATACCATGCTTTCAGAAATCTGCCTGAAGCTGTTATAGACAGATCAGTCTGACATGGATGCTGGTAATGGAACTTATATCAACTACTGAGCTATCCTTGTGTTGATCTTATGTTGTAGTTCATACCTGTATTCCTAGTACTTTGAAGGCTGGGGTAAGAGGATCCACCAGTGTTTGAAGCCAACTTGGACTACATAGTGAATTCTAAGTTAGCCTGTGCTTCAGAGTTAAGACCCCTTCTCAAAAAGTTACAAACAAAACCATGTATTCCTGTAAAATACGTTAAAATAAAATTTACTGTTTCTTTTTGTCTTCGCTGTGGTGAAGATCAGACTCAGGGCCTCATGCCTGTTAGGCAGGTATTTTACCATTTTGTATCTTTTTGTGTTTGAGTTATTTTACTTAGTACAATATATTCAGAGTTATTGTATGTATCCAAATTTAATTCATTTTCAAGGATGAGTACAACTCTGAGCGTATAGTACAACTTTTTTGCTTATTTATAAATTTAGTCATTAACATTGTTTATACTTTTTGGTACTTATAAAAATGCTCCTATGATTGTTTTAGTACTATCCATTTGATTCTTTGCTTTCAGTACTGTTGTGTGTGTGTGTGTGTGTGTGTGAGAAATGAATAAAATCAATAGGGCATATTTTATCTATTTAGAACAACTGTCAAACTTCCACCATGCTATAGTATTTTACAGTTAATTGGCATGTATAGAACGCCTAGTTTTAGGGTATCCTTGTTACTTGTTACTTTTCTTTTAAAAAATTATGACAGACTAGACAGAAGATGATTCAGTGATCAAGAGCATTGGTTTTGATTTCCCAGCTCCCATATGGAGGCTTAACAACCATCTGTAACTCCTACGCCAGTGGATCATCCTATACCCTCTTTTGACCTGGGGACGGACACCAGTCATGTGCATTATGCACAGACATAATTGGAGGCAGAACACACATATACATAAAATTAAAAAAAAATCACCTCAGTGGGCACAAGGAAGAAGATATTATCTCTTTTATTAAAGTTTAAATTTTTTACTTTAATTTTTTTATTTTTGACTGGGTCCCAGTCAAACTTTGTTGGCCTCAAACTTGCTGTGTAACTAAGACTGGTCTTCAAGGCCTGACTCACCTACCCTTGCTTCCTAAATTAACCAAATGCTGGGATTATAAACATGTGTGTCCTCTCCCCTTTAGCATTTTTCAATTCTCAGGAAAACCCATGTAATAGCCCTCCTGCTGGAGAGAACTTGGGGTCTTATGGAATGTTAGTTAAACATTCTATCACTGAGCTGCATGTACCCTCTCTATGTTTTATCACCCTAATTCTTTTTAGAGGCAAAGTCTCACTATGTAGTTCTGGCAAGTCTGGAACTTGCTACATAGACCATCTCTGCTAGAAATGTATACAATGTATACACATACAAGTATAATAACAACTTTTAAAATATTGAGATTTCTTCATACATTGAGCTTTTTAAAAATTTTTGAGACAGCACATTGAAATTAAATGTGTACGTCACTATATTTCTTTTAAGAGTACAGCTCAAAACTTGTAATACTGCTGGGCTGTGGTAGAGCACGCCTTTGCTCCCAATTCTTGAGTTCAAGGCCAGCTTGGTCTGAGTGGGTTTCCAATAGCCAGGGTCACACAGATAAGCCCTGTCTTTATAATGTCCTCCCCCACAAACAAAACAAACAAACCTGTAATTTTAACACTTTGGAGGCAGAGGCCCTAGACTGTGTGAGACAAAGCAAAAGCAACGAGAGAGAGAGAGGGGGGGGTGGAGGGAGAGAGGGAGAGAAAGTGTCTTAGTGTTAATGTCAGCAGTAGATCTTTGGAAACTTTCTTTTGATTTTGTAAAACCAGAACTAATATTTAAGTTTCCCATTTCTTATTCTTGTAGCAACCATTTTACTTTTCATTTAGATGAATCTGACCATTGTAGGTGGCTCAATTTTTTTTTAATAGTACTCCATTCTAGGGCCTTCTGTATTGCAGCTTGAATGGTTTTCCATTTTGTAGATATACTATATTTTGTTCATTCCGTGGTAAACATTGGATTTCTTCAACCTCTTAGCATTTTTGACTAATACTACTACGAACATAGATGTACAAATGTCGCCTTGAATTTCTATCTTCGTGTCTTTTTGGACATGTATCCAGTGGTACAGTTGCTTGATCCCATAGTAATCAAATAAAAAATTGCTTAAAGGGCCTTGGACAGTGAGGTGGATCAGCAGGTAAAGGTGCTTACCCTTAGGACCTGGGTGTTAGAAGGAGGGAACTGAGTTCTGACCTGTACACATTGTATGCATTTTTGTGCACGCATATCCATAGACGTACACACCCACGTACATGCACACTCGCATGCACACGTACAAGTATAATACAACTTTTAAAATATTGAGATTTCTTCATACATTGATCTTATTTAAAATTTTTTGAGACAGGGTTTCTCTGTGTAGTCCTGACTGTCTTGGAACTAGCTTTGTAGACCAGGCTGCCCTTGAACTCAGATCCACCTGCCTCTGCTTCACAGTGCTGGATTTAAAGAGCATGGAGGTAGTAAAATGTAGCTCAGACTGGCCTGAAGCTCTTGCCGAGATTACAGATAATATACCATCAAGTTGAGATCTCTTGGTTTCATGTACATTTGCCTAATGACTGATAATGTAGGAGAATCATTTGATTTGGTTTTATTTAAGCATGGTGTTCATTTAAAAAATATTTTGGAGTATTGTGGAACCTACCTACATTTATTTCTATATTCTTGGTATTGCCTTTATTTTCTTGGTAATAATTCTTTGCACAAATACTGTAAATTATGATCAGTCTAATGTTTTTTCTTATCTGTGTTTTTGATGTCATCCAAAAAAAGAATGACAAATCCAGTGGCATGAAGTTTTCTCTCTTTCCAAGAGTTTTAGGTGGCTTCTATTTAGATCTTAATTCTTTTATTTTTGAGATTTATTAATGTATTGTACATGGTCTTAAGTAAAGGACCAGTTTTGTGATTTTTTTTTCTTCTTACCTTCAGGTCATCTTTATTTTTGTTTCCATATATGAAAGAAAGCACAGGAACAGTTATGATTATTTAACTTATCATGATTTCCTCTAGTTCATCCATGTTCCTTTAAATAAAACAGGATCCTATTCTTTGTACTAGAATGTACTTTCTGTATATTATATTCTTTTTCTATTCATCTAGTTACTTCTCTCTCTGTTAAGGACTTTTGGATCTGCTTTTGTTATTTTGTTTTTTGAGGCAGGATCTCTCTGTAGTCTTGGCTATCCTTGAGTTTTATAGACAGACCGTGCTGGTCTCTAACTCACTGAGAGCCTCCTTACTCTGCCTCCCAGTGTTGGTGGTAAAGGCCTGTGCCATCAAGTATAGCATGGATTTGTCTTTGTAAAGATTACTATAAGTTGCCTGTAAGGTGTTTGCCAGAATTATATATTCAGGTAGTTATGGATTAAAAAGGGGAGTTTGGAAATGTTCCCCCTTTCATTATTTTTGGGAATGGTTTAAGAATGGTTGTTGGTTATTTTGAAATGTTAATAGAATTCATAAGTAAAGTTATCTGTCCTAACCTTATTTTTTTCCTGAGATGTTTCTGATTACTGACTTATTGGCTTAATCAACTTGCCTGTTTTAGATCTACTCAGATTTTATATTCTTCCTTCCTATGAATTTTAAGGATTTTTTCCCCCCATTTTTTATTCACCCTTGTTATCCAGTTTGGCATATAATAAATTGCTCATGGTAATCTTTAAAAATTTTATTTCTGTAAAGTTGATAATTACATCCCCATTTTTTAGTATTTTGAGGCTTCTTTTCTTCCCCCAAAGAATCGATCTTTGTTTTTTTTTCTATTTTGTTATTTATTCCTACAGTATTTTTATTATTATTATTTACTTTCTCTTCTTCCATTATGAATTTGGGCTTAGTTTGTCCCCTCTCCCTTTTTTTGCTGCTGTTTCTCTGTTCCTTACTGATTTAAGAGGTTTTGTTTTTGTTGCTTGTTTTAGTAGATAAGGTCTCATGTAGCCAAGGCTGGCCTTAAGCCTTCCTGCTTATAGTATATATATAGTAATAAAGCACTCATATCCTTTAAAGCCAAGTTGTCTTTAACATTTAGAATGAAGATCTTCCATTTACAAAGCCCTGGGATGATTTTATGAATTCTTAATTCTTAAGTGGAAATGTTTATCTGTGTATAGCCACTGTATTACCACTAGTATCTAGCAGCACTGCTAAACACTCTTGGTAAGTTGAGCTGTCACTGTAAATTTTTGATTTCTTGACCAGTTAACAGCTGCTCAGTTTATACTTTTCAACTGTGTTTGGAATAAAGTTTTTTTTCTATCACCAGCTATACATTTTTCTATTGCTGTCTCTCTTTTTATCCACCAGCCTCTGCTTCCTGAGTGCTGGGATTAAAGGCGTGCACTACCACTGCCTGGCAGAAGTATTGTCCATCTTAAAGCTTAAAATTGATCTAAGTATTTTAGAGATTTTTCTCAAGCTTTTATTTTCTTTTTCAAGTCAGAATATTGTTTCTGTTCCTTACAAGCATGCTGCTCCTTAGTTTCGTTAGCTGCTGCCTTATCAGTCATCTTGTCAATGTGTTTGTAATTGGTCAGGCTTCTATTTTATCTTCATAATTATACCCACATTATCTCTTTGGCTACCCACTAGCCCTCTGGATAGTTCTTCTCAAAATTGCTCATTATGAGTCTTGAAACAGCTGGGCAGTGGTGGTGCTCACCTTTAGTCCCAATACTTGGGAGGCAGAGGCAGGCAGATCTCTGAGTTTGAGGGCAATCTGATCTACATACAGTACAGGGTGAGTTTCAGGACAGCCAGGGATACACAGAGAAATCTTGTCTCGAAAAGCCTAAAAAAATAAATAAAAAGAACTCAACATTCTGATCTCCCTCCTTTAGAAGAGTATGCAATTTTTGTTTTCTTGTGGGATTCCCATAGCTAATATGAGCCATGGCCAATTTCTTGTAGCTTTGTTGCTGTTTTGTGTTGTGCTTTTGTTTTTGTTTGTTTTTAGACTAGTTTTCGCTATGTAATTCTGGGTATCCTTGAACTTAGCCTTATAGACCAGGCTGGTCTCAGAATCCCAGAAATCTTCCCACTTCTCTTCCTGCATGCTGGTGTTAAAAGATGTGTTTGGCCCCAAACCAAACCCAGTTGTCTTACTTTTTCTTAAGCTCTTAGACTTCTTAGCTACTTCAATCATTGTTCATTGAGAGATGTGACCCGCTCAGAGATTCTGCTGCACTGTCATGGTCTCTCAGTCTTTCAGAAGGGCTTAAGCATCAGCAAATGCTTTCTCAGTTGTGCAGCTCATTTCCAAAAGAATACCTCAATTCTCCAAAGAAGAGCTCACTGCTTGGCACCAGGTAGAGGAGGTTTCCACTTATTTGTTCTTTTCCTAGTCATGAGCTGAAAACTGAGGCTTGAATGCCTAAGCCAAAAACTGCTCTTGTTTTATTTTTTAATACGAGGCTCTGGTGCCAGGGTCTCCTGCCTTCTCATTATAGGTTCTAGGGTTACAAGGGATCTGAACCCAAGATTTTGTGTATGCTAGGCAAACAGTCTACCAACTGAGCTATATCTTCATACTTTTTTCTGCTTTAAACATTTTAATTTTATAACCAGATAGGATAGTTTACACATGTAATCTTAGCACCTGGGAGGGATAAGGCAGGAGAATTGCCACAAGTTCAAAGCTAGCTTGAGCTACATTTCAAGTACCGGGCCAGCTATCTCAAACATAAAAACTAAGCCCCCACCACAAGTTAGCTTAAAAAAATGAAAATCGTGTGATCCAAAAATTAGGAATTTGGTAAATGTTAAACATTCTCTACCCCTGTCACCCATTAGTTGAAGTGGTAATTGCATTTATGTCTTCTATCTTAGTATCTCTTTGCACTTTATAGTTTTAAGCCAGGTTTTTAAGATTTTCACCACCAGGGACTGGAGTGATGGCTCAGATGAAAAAATGTTTGTTCCACAAGTGTGCAAGTATTAGGACCTGAGTTCATGCACCCACATAAGCTGTGTGTGGTGGAACGTGTCTGCCATCCTAGCAGAGGAGAGGTAGAGATAGCAGTAGCTCTGAAACTTGCTTGCCAGTCTAGTCCATTTGATGAGCTCTAGGTTAAGCAAGAGATTCTGTCTAAAAATTAAGACGAAGGGGATAGAGAGATAGCTCAGAGGTTAAGAACACTGACCTCTTTCAGATGTCTTTAGTTCAATTCCCAGCAACCACATGGTGGCTCACAACCATCTATAATGAGATCTGTTGCCCTCTTCTGATGTGAAGGCATACATACTGGAAGAACACTGTATATATAATAAATAAATCTTTAAAAAAATTAAGGTGGAGAGATGACTCAGTGATTAAGAGTGCTTCTTGTTCTTCCAGAGGAGTTTGTTCTTAGCACCCACTTTGAGCAGCTTACAACCACCTGTAACTCCAGCTCCAGGAAATCTGAATCCCTCTCTTGGCCTCTGTGGGTATCCACACATATGTGGCATGCACTTAGGACACATACATATAAATAAAAATAAAAATAAATTTTAATTTAAAAAATAAGATAAAGAGCTGCCTTAGGGTTTCTATTGCTGTGAAGAGACACCATGAACATGGCAACTCTTATAAAGGAAAAACACTAAATTGGGGCAGCTTACATTTTCAGAGGTTTAGTCCATTATCATCATGGCAAGACATGGTGGCATGCAGGCAGACACGGTGCTGTATCTGAGAGTCCTACATCTTGTTTGGCTGCAGGAAGTGAACTCAGTCACTGGGTGTGGCTTGAGCATAGATGAGACCTCAAAGCCTACTTCCACCGTGATACTTTTCCTCCAGAAAGGCCATACCTCCTTCAACAAAGACATACCTCCTGATAGTGCCCTTCCCTATGAGCTTATGGGGGCCAGTTACATTAAGGTTACAACAAGAGGCACTGAGGAGTAAATGGATGTTGGCTTTTGGCCTCTGCACACATTTATGCATGCCTGTATATGTGCACACTCATGAATGTGCTTACCTACAAATACCTGTATAGTTATTGTCTCTTTAGGTAATATCCTCTGAAAATAAAGCTGTCTATAAATCACTTCAACTTCTCTTAGGTCTACAAGTCTACCTGCAGTGTATGCTCTCTAAACCCCCCACCTGTGCTGGGTCCATTGACCTCTATTGGTTCTAAGGTCTCAATTTCTTGAGAATTATGCTGTATCTCTTTTTTTTTTTGTGCACACAATCTCATCTTCACTTGTATTCTAGTTTTTTTTGTTTTTTATTTTTGTTTTTTTTATTGATATTTATTGAGCTTTACATTTTTCTCTGCTCCTCTCCCTGCCTCTCCCCTCCCCCCTTCAGCCCTCCC
>LOEQ01001986.1:286075-299948 GCA_001685075.1 Bramus lutescens | reverse complement strand
AAAAACAAACAACAACAATAAAAAAGCAAACCAAAACTAAACCAAAAAATCCCAAAATATCTGGGGTTGTTTGATATACTTTTTTGCATTTGGAGTGTGGATAATATCAAAAGATAATGTTTGGTTGACCACTCTGAAGGAATAGTTTAGAGGGTACTCAAGAATTTTGTAGGTAGCACTAGTAGGTTTACCTATTGTATGTGAGAATTTCAAATCAGTGCATAAAGAAAGCCATGATTCATGAGTTAATTCATCCAACAGTTCTATTTTATTCCAGGTACTGTGCTCTAGGTTAACTTATTTATTTATTTCAATTTATTCTTATTTTATGTACATTGGTGTTTTACCTGCCTGTGTGTCTGTGTGAGGGTGTCAGATCTTGGAATTATAGACACTTGTCTGCTGCCATGTGGGTGCTGGGAATTGAATCTGAATCCTCTGGAAGAACAGTCAGTGCTTTTAACTGCTGAGCCATCTTTTCAGCCCCTAGGTTAACGTTTTAAAACTATATTAAATATGTATGCTACAGTAGTTACTACAAATAACTACCATTTAAATTGAGGTTTTTAAATTCAGTCAAGTGAATGAATATTGTTTTCGTGAGTTACACTCATTGAAATTAGATAATAAACTTGTTCAACACTAATCTTTTCTAAGTTGAAATTAAGCCAATTGATGGATAAAGTTACTTTAGTGGTGCATAATCTTTCTAATGGTTTAATTTCTTTTACACCAGAAATAAAGGGATAATTAATTTGTGAAGAGAAGGATAGGGATGATGGCCTTGTGCTTCTCAGATACTAAAACTACCTTTATCCCTTTTGATGTTAGGTATTCTGGACTTACAGATAAGATAATGTCTTTACTACTTTATTTCCCATCCTTGTTTTTGAAAGTGTTTTACACTATAGCTCAACTATAATTGGTTAAGAATCAAAGCCATACCCCGTTCTCAAACTTCCAGTGCTGGGATTGTAGGCTTGAGCCAATATGGCCAATTTAACTACTTTTTCCATTTACTTTAAACTTCTCTAGGCTATAGTTTTATGCTATATATATGAACATCAGTGTTTTTAAGAAACAGCTTTGAGTAACACATCTAGATAAGGATATACATTTATATACAAATAAAACAACATTGACATATAGGGGATTTTTTTATCTCTTAAGCAAGCCGTATAATTTGATGCTCAATTGTGCCACAAGTACATGTGCTCAACTATGTTCATAGCAACATTGTTTGTTATAGCCAGAACCTGGAAGCAACCTAAATGCCCCTCGACCAAAGAATGGATAAGGAAAATGTGGTACATTTACACATACTACACAGTAGAAAAAAAAATATCATCTTGAAATTTGCAGGCAAATGGATGGAGCTAGAAAATAACATTTTGAGTGAGGTAACCTAGACACAGAAAAAGTTATCACATGTACTCACTCAAAAGTTGTTTTTAAACATAAAGCAAAGAAAAACAGCCTACAAATTACAATCCCAGAGAACCTAGACAACAATGAGGACTCCAAGGAGGCATACATAGATCTAATCTACATGGGAAATAGAAAAAGACGAGATATCCTGAGTAAATTGGGAGCACGGGGACCATGGGAGAGGGTTTAAGAGGAGGACAGAGGCAGGGAGGGAAGCAGAGAAAAATGTAGAGCTCAATAAAAATCAATTAAAAAATATATACTAAAAAAAAAATAAAAACACAGGGTGCTCTTCCAGAAGACACGGACGGGTTCATTTCCCAGCATCCACATGACTGCTCATAGTTGCAGTTTCAGGGGCTCTGGCATCCTCACACAGACATCAATGGATATAAAAATCAATAAATCTTAAAATAAACAAGATAACAGAATATTACTCTTTTTTTTAAACTATTTTAACAAAACAGCTTATAAGCAAAATTTGCTGTTTCTCAGAGTTTCGGAACTTAAAAATCCAATATGGCTCTTGCAAGTTTGTGGCTCAAAGACCTGTTATGTTTGACTAGCTGAAGTTCAATGAAGTAGTAAAAAAGGCATGTAACGTTTCAGTCATCTGATAGTAAAATATCCTTTTACGTTTTCTTTCTCTTTGCCTGCCTGTCTTGCCTTCCTTCCTGCCCCCCCCTTCTTTGTTTTTTCTTGGGGCAGTTTCTCTTTGAAACAGTCCTGACTGTCCTGGAACTCACTCTGTAGACTAGGCTGGCCTTGAACTCACAGGGATCTGCCTGTCTGCCTTCCAAGTTCTGGGGTTAAATTAAAGGCTTGCAACCACCACTGACTGGTCTTTCTTTTTTTCTTTAAACTAACTTTACTTGTATTGTACAATATGGTATTTAAAAGTGATTGTTTCTCCCTCTACTTTTTCTTGAATAATTAGCCACTTGATGCATGCATAAGGTTATGTTTAACCTGTATATGTATGGAGAACATACCCAAAAGAATGATAACTATTAGTGTATTTAGGTTAAGATTCAGAGGGGGAAAAAAAAGCTGGGCGTGGTGATTGCTTATTCTTTTAATCCCGGCACTCAAAATGCAGCTCTAAATAGCTAGTTCAGGGACATCCAGTACTACAAAGAGACTGCCTCACACAAAGAATCAAGTAAAAAGATTTAAGTCTGTGTATGTTTATATATCCTTCTTATCTTATTTTGTGAATTATTCCTGTATGATTATCAGCTTTTGCTTTTTTTGTTGTTATTTTGAGGCAGGTTTTCTTTGTTTAGTCCTGACTGTCCTGACACTCTGTAGACCATGCTGGCCTTGTTCACAGAGACCCACCTTCTTCTGTCTCTCAAGTGTCGGGATTAGAGGCGTGCACCACCACCGCTTGGCTTTGTTACCTTTTTTTAAAAGTAATACATGCATGTTTTCCTTGATAAGAACTTAGAGTGAGGATTATAGGAGTGATGTAGTGGGGCAAGTTATTAATAGCTTAATATTTAATTTTTGGAAAGATCAGTACAGGTTTGTCTCCTTTCTGTCTTTTCCCTCCTTTTTCCCCCTCCCTTGTTGTCCCCCTTCCTTGCTTTTATTTTGTAGTTCAGAACTTGGAGAGCTAACCTATTATCATTTTTTTAACTGAAAAAAAAAAGCTGTAGTTTTCCCTTCTTATTTTTATTTAATTACTTTAGGTAATTCTTGGCAAACATTTTGATTTGTAAAGCTAACGATACAGGTTTTTTGTGTTTTTGTTTTTTTCCAGTACTGGTCATTGAAGCTAGGGCCTTGAATTTGGTAAGAAATCATGCTGCCTCTGAGCTACATCCCAGAGCTTTTTAATAGGGTATTTTTGAGGGAAAATTAAGAATTGTCGTTTTATGTACTAAGGAAATAATTAGCAAAGAAACTATTGCTTTCTGCATATAGTAGACTTTTCATAGTACTTACAGTAGAAGTTCTAAAAATACATGTCAGACTAAGTGTATTTTGTTCTTTATTTTAGGCACTAAGCATGCAGTCATCTCCAAATGGCCAATTTGTAGCACCCAGTGATATTCAATTGAAATGCAACTACTGTAAAAATTCCTTTTGTTCAAAACCAGAAATCTTGGAATGGGAGGCAAGTCTTGTTTCCTTATATGTGTTATCTAATGCTAAGATGATAACCTAATAAAGTAACTAGCATTTCTATTTGTAAACCTTTCTTAGTAGTTTCATATATTGTATTGTATTGTTGATGTGTATACTTGTGTGGAAGTGAAATCAGCAGGATAGATGTAATGTGAAGCAATTTATTGAAGTCAAATACACAAGAAGTAATACACTTGTAATAGAATATAAAAGTCTCCTCATTCACCCAGAGTATCTGTCGACTTATTTTCCGGTTTCTCCTCATTATTTTCATTATCTGAACTATAAATACCTTTGTGCTCTGTATTTGTAGAATTAGAATTTGTAAGACACTATGCTGCCATTTAACATCTTCTATTTTAATAAGAGAGTAGAGGCCTGTGAGTCTCGTTGATTTTTTTTTCCTGCAGCACTCTTAACCTTTTTTAGTCTATTAATTTACTTTGTCATGTTCTTTCTTTTGCTGTTGGCACGTCTGAACAGTGAGTTTGTTTGAGGACAGTAATGGATAGATAGATAATCCAGGCTGCTCACTGCTGTGTAGAACAGTGTTTACTTTTAGCCATTCTTTAAACTGTTTTGGGGGTGGATTGGATGGTCAGAAGTATACATGAAGTATATATGTAAAAGTTATATAAGATGTAGAATTAAAATCATACTTCTTATTTTGTGATTGTTCACACATCACTTAAAATGTTACACTCAGCCAGGTTTTGGCGGCACATGCCTTTAATCAAGAGGCAGAGGCAGGCAGATCTCTTTCCAATCCAGTGTAGTCTACAGAGCGAGTTCCAGGTCAGCTAGGGCTGTTACACAAAGAAACCCTGTCCTGAAAAACCAGTAAGCAAACAAATAAATAAGAGTGTAACACTGAGGTGAAAAGTCACATCTAGAATTAGATTTCATGATTTCTAAACTTTTTGGAAATCTGAGAAAGTTTATTATTTTAGTACCTGTAAAATTCTGTAGTTTATTTTGTTTGGTACTGTTTCTAATTTAAATTTAGTCATTCTTTTGAGACTCTTGATGGCGTCTCGTCATGAGTTTTAGACTAATAACTACCTAACTAGTAGCAGAAATAGTATTGAATGACCAACGTGAGAAAATAAAGGAATACAGGGAATGAGGGAAGAAATCCATCGCAAGCATACAAATAGTATCATATAGGAAATAAATGTCTTATAATAAATTGAAATTTGGTAATTTCAGATGAAAATCATTGCTACTCAAATTTTGTGGTGATACGGTATTGCTTCTGTTTACAGAGAACTTTAGTGTTAGATGCCATTAAAGAGATACTGTCCTATTGATTGAGCATCTCCCTCAGAGACTGTGAGTTTAGGGTCTTTTCCAGTCCATGATTAGCAGTTTTGATTTCTTTGTGTTATTTTTCATGTGCATGTCGTCTCCGTCTGTATGTCTCTGCGTGTTTGTTTTTGTGCCTGTGTTTCCCCCAGCCATTTTTTTCTCCCATTGACTTTTGTATTCATAATGGGGCAGTTTTCCATTGATGACTGCTTTAACTACTTGAGTTGTTTCCTGCATTGTTTTATCTCCTTATTTTAGTCTTCAGATATCTTTGATATGTGTTAAGTTGATGATTTAGACTTAATTTATGTGTGCCATAATTTGGGAGAAAAGTTACATTTTTTGAATTTTAGTTCTTAAATCCTGGCTCATTGTTTAAAAAGTAGACCTGACAATTGTCATTTTGAATCCAGAAAAAAAATAACCATTTTTTCACTTAAGTAAACTTTGTGTCAAGTTTTTCATTAATCCTGTAGAATAGCACTAAACTGAAATTTTGGACATAAATGATGTTTTTATTAAAGTATGTTAGGAATGTGTTGGAATCTACTCAAAAAGAGTATCTTGCATTGACTGAAAATGTTGTATCTCATGTTTCTATAGCTTCCATTGTATTTTTCATTATTTCCTTTTTGTTTCTCTAATTCAGTTAGTTTTTCCAGACTTATACTTTATGTTAACGATTGTTCACCTGCTCACAGAGTACTTTTAAGGTAGTTAATGATGCTGAATTTAGTGGAGCCATGTTTATATTTAGAAAACTGGTTAGCTTAGGTGTCTGTGGCCTATAGGAAATGTGTCTCCAAAGATCATAACAGTAAATAGTTTTACTGTAAGAGTGGTTTATTTCTTAAGATTGGTCTTGAGATGGTTCTCTACTTACCAAAGTTCCCATTGTGCATTTAGAACAAAGTACATCAGTTCTGCAGCAAAACTTGCTCAGATGATTATAAGAAGTTGCATTGCATAGTTACATATTGCGAATACTGCCAAGAGGAGAAGACGCTTCATGAAACAGTAAATTTCTCCGGCGTTAAGAGACCGTTCTGTAGTGAAGGCAAGTGTGTATACAGTGTTCGTTATTTATAACTTTTACTCTATATAATGCCTTTTGCCAAAATATTTAAAGAATATGTAATTACAGATGTCCAGAATAGGCACACAATTTTAATAAGACTGAACAAACTTAGGTTAATTTTCTGCTGAATTGTTTTGTTTTACATGTGTCTTTTTAGACTTCTGGGCCTCTTGAAATTTGGGGATAAAATGAAAGAAAGCATTGTGATACCATGTCATCTCTAAACTTGCACATTGTGGCCTGAAAACTGATTTTCAAGAGCAAAGAATATTTTTTGTTAGTTTCATGTCTTCTACCAGTTTGCTACCTAGCTACAGACATCTTTAGTATATAGATTGATCATCACTGACCTCAAAATCTGAAACCCATGATTCTCTAGAAGTTTCAAATTTTGGATTTTTAGGTTAAGAAAGCTAAAGTACATCTGATGAAAATAAATAAACACCCCACAGCCCCTGTCCCCCCAATCTCAAATTCTTCTGATCAAAAGCATTAGATAAGGGTCATTGATGGAGATCTGTGAGGAATTACATGCAATAACAAGGGTAGTAGGTACAGTTATGGTATATGGTGTCTGGGCCACATTAGGTTCTGTTACAATATGTTTACAAACATCCTTTCTCCTTACTTAAAGTTTCTGGTCTCATACCAGAAACCAGGTTATAGACATGAACTTCAGTTGTTAACTCACTTCTCTGGAGATAGAGGATTGTAGCTATGGGCTTTAGGTGCTTGTTGTTACTAGTATTCCCAGTTGGCACAATTTTGCTCTAAGTTGACTTTCACCTTCTTTTATTTTTTGCTGGGGCTTATCTTTATTTTCCATTGAAGACTCTGTCCCTTGCTTATACTTTTTTTGTGGACTCCTATAGCAAATTTGGAGTAAGAAGAAAGTTCAGTAACCCTAAATGCCAGTAGTCAGTGACAGAAGAATCAGATGTTCAGTTCAGTTGGTATCTCCCTATACATTTCTCAGACGCAGTAGAACATGTATATTAAAAGGTACTGCTTGCTGGGCAGTGGTCACACACGCCTTTAATCCCAGCACTCGGGAGGCAGAGGCAGGTGCTTCTTTGTGAGTTTAAGGCCAGCCTGGTTATAGAATGAGTTCCAGGACAACCAGAGCTAAACAGAGAAACTCTGTCTTGAAAAACAAACAAACAAACAAAGGAATTAGTTAACAAAGCAAGGCAATTTTACTTAGTTATGATTGGTACATCTCACCTGTAACCATGATGTATTATTAAGAGCAAAGTTACAGTGAAAATGACTAATTCAATGACGATACTGAGCTGATTTAATCTACCACTTGCATTTTTATGCAAGAACAATCTAATTCATTCCTAAGTCTAAATATTATAATTAATTATTAATGTATGTCAGTGATCTTATAGCAATTAGATTTTTGTAAATCTAACATGGGTTTTATGAAATAGAGTGTATCAAATAGTTAATTGATACTTAGAAACATAATTTTCATAGGGGAAGGACTTAAGATGGGTAATAAAGTGTTTTTATGTTTTTATGTTTTACTTTGAAGTGGCATTTTTTCAACCCTCTGTTACCCTAGTTTTTTGTTAGAACTTATAAATAACAAAAATACCTAGTGTTACTATCAGTCAAATCTAGTTTATAAAGGTCAGATGTGGTGGCATTCCTTTAATCCCAACACTAAGGAAGCAAAGGCAGTTGGATACCTGTGAGTTCCAGGACAGCCTGATCTATATATTGAGTTCTCAGACAACCAAGGCTACATAGAGATCTTTCCAAAAAACCAAAACCAAAAAAACACCTAACAAAAACAACAAAAAATCTGAAAAAGATATATAATAAATAGTTCAAGGACTGGTAATGGCTCAGTGTTTCTACTGAGGTGTTAGGCCTGGGTCCTCAGTTTGATTTTTAGTATCCACATGATAGAAAGAAATGACACTTTCAGGTTGTTCTGAGTGTCACATGTATACTGTATCATGATGATGCTTCAAAACACATTACAAATAAATAAATAAATACATGTAATTTTAAAAATAAAACTTGATTTGCAATAATAAATTCTAGGGTGGTACACAGTGATCTGCAGAACTTTGTATTTTTAAAAAACTGTTCAGTTAGGTATGGTAGCAGTTGCCTACAGTCTCAACACCGTAGAAGTTTGTCAAGAAAGGATTGAAAGTTCAAGGCCATCCTGAGCTAAAGTTCAGGATAATAATGAGTCCCAACTCCCAAAAGCAGAAGATTCTTAGGACAAAACATTTAAAACATTTAGGTCAATGAGAATATTGTATATGTTAGAATTATAATTTGAGCTTCTTATTAATGGGTAGATAGGGTTTCCATAGATGTTAATAGATGATTCTTTCATGAAATAGCATGAGTAATAATATAGAGGTCTATTCAACTTCAGAGGTAGTATAGATAGTAAATTAGATATGTGAAAATACTTTGCACATATATGCAGTAGATACAGAGAGGTATTCATTAAAGAAGTAGATAGTATTTTCTCTAGACAAGTCAGTAAATCAGTTACGTCTCCTTGAAAAATTCTTCTATGAAAATAGGCTGATAGGAAGAATCTAGAAAACTCAGCATAATACTTTCTAAGGAATATGTCTATAAACCATATGGTGGTGGTACACACCTTTACTCCCAGCACTTGGGAGACAGAGGCAGGTGAATCTCTGAGTTTGAGGCCAGCCTCGACTACCGAATGTATTCCAGGACAGCTAAGGCTACATAGTGAAACTCTGTATTGGAAAAAAAAAAAAAGAGAGAGAATGTCTATAAATTTAGTTGGAACTCCTCAGAATTCTGTGTTCATTTTTCTAACATACTTGCTGTATCCTTGTGATTTTATTTAAATAGAACAAAGACAATAGTTCTAAAGTGTTAACAGATTTTAATGTCTTAAAGTATTGTTTGAACCCATGTTATAGATATGTTTTCTAATATAATAATCCGTGTTCTATTCACATTTTTAGAGGTTGGGGTTAGTTAACATTTCGTGGGGCCTGGGAAAAAAGCTCCTGTTAGTAAAGTGCTTGCTGTCCCAGCATGAAGCTGTGTCTGATCCCTATTATCCTTGTGAAAGTCAGGCTTGGCATTTGTACTGCCAGCACTGCGGAGCAGAGACAGGAGGGTCCCTTTGGGGACTTGCTGGCTAGCNGTCTGGCTTTAGGGTCAGGGAGACTCTGTCTGGGGGTAAAAAGATGGTGAGCAATTGAGGAAGACAACAGGCATCAAGCTCTGGCCTCCACATGCACCTCAACATATAAATAAAACATGTAGGTTTTTAACCAGGAGGGAAAGAGGACTTTATATATTGGGCATTTCCTGAAACTAATAAGTAACTAGCCTTAAAAGATCTGTCTCAGTTTAAAATTTGTCGTTTTATGTGTTCTTTAAAAAAAATGTAACGTTTTTCAGGCTGCAAGCTATTATACAAACAAGATTTTGCAAGACGATTAGGATTAAGATGTGTTACGTGCAACTATTGTTCTCAGCTGTGTAAGAAGGGAGCCACTAAAGAGCTTGATGGGGTTCTCAGAGACTTCTGCAGTGATGACTGCTGTAAAAAGTTTCAGGAGTGGTACTACAAGGCAAGTAACAACATATTCTGATTGCAGTGACTACTTTGGGTAGTCTTTTAAAATTCTTGGTAGCTATTATTTAACTCTTTTTGTTACTTAAATTTGCATACTTTATGCCTAGCCCTGTTTCTGATGCTCATTAAGATGGTTTTTGTCTTTTCTACTTGTTTTTTATAAAGTGAAATAGAGTTATTATATTTCTTAAGAATTTAGGCGCTACCATTAGGCTTCGTGTATTTTCAGTGTTATAGCTTCATAAAATAGATATTTCTCCAATTTTTATTTAATGAGTCTGTTGTCAGTATTGAGCAAAGCAGTAGCGGCTTTAAATATTTGGCTAGTGTTTTGTAAGTCTTTGCTTTTACGTGTATGTAGGTTCACATGTAAATGCTTCTTTGTGGAACAACTCTTGTGTCTTATAAAAGACTTTAAAAGTTAGTAATAATGACCTTTGGCCCATTGCATTAACTACTTTTTTTGAGACAGGGTTTCACTGTGTGGCTTTGTTTTCTGACTGCTGGGATTAAAGATGTGTACCACCTTTCCTGGCTACTTCTTTTTTAGATAAGAAATTAAAGATTATTTGGAGTTTGTATCATCACATGTTACCCAAGAGAAAGTTAGATATTATACAAAAAAGTATTAATTTCTATGTTGATAACATGGAAAAATACCTCAGTGGTTAAAAGCTTCATTATGGATGATACAGTTTTAAAGTATGTGAAGATAGATATCATGACTCCTGAATTGTGAGAGAGATGTAGTTTGATGAACCTGATGTAGTTCATTCACTTCATGAGGATGATTAGTATTAATGATATATCTGAAAATCATCATACTAGCTAAAGAATACTTTCCTGGCCAGAGGTAAAATAATTGAGATTTCATGTATTTTCAGTGGTGTAGCTTCATAAAATGGTTTTGGTGTATTTCAGAAACTTGATTCATTATTCATTATGAATGAATTTCTTTTGGATGATTTAAATTTTAAAGTCAAAGTTATAAACACACAGAAGACACACATTTTAACACTCTGCTCACACTTTCATAGTTTAAAATAGTTTTTCATTCTATTGTGTAGTGTATATAAGAAATTTTCCCCCACTTACTACTTTGATGTTATTAATGCTTAATTTTTGTTTAACACACAAAAATACTCTGTTACCTTCGGGTTAGGTTTTAATAAGTTGTTTGTTTTCCCTTCTAGAGATCAAACTCATAGCCTTTTACATCAGTGCTCCAACACTGTATTCCATCCTCGGGTGTGTTTTTTTTTTTTTTGAATGGTGCTAGGGATAAGAAGTTTTAGTTTTGAAATTTTGTTTTTAATAATCACAAAACACTAAAGGTCTTTGGTGACTACATATTTAAAAGTGCCATTTATTCCTTTTTATTATTCACTTCTTGAGACAGTAGTTATGATGTGATAATAATTTCTTTGTAATTATTTTACTGTTAAAGTTTCTACCTAATTGTGAGCCTAAAATATTTTTTAACTTTCAAGATTTTGTTTTTTGCTTATAGAATAAACTAAATGCATTTTTCTTCTCTTGTATGCCCTTTCCTACCTCTTTTTTGAATATTCTTTCTATTACCTATAATGAAAATAGAGAAATCTTAGAGTTTCTTTTTCTTTGGTGGCAAGTAAAGATGTGCTGTTTAGTAAAAGACCACATTGCTGTCTTATGTTCCATTTTATTTTATTTTGTTAGTGCTGAGGATTGAATCTAGGACCTCATACATACTAATTGTACATGCTAATAATGCTCATTTACATAGTGCTCAGTTATGACAATTCAGTGAAGCAGTGCATTTCAGAATGTATAAGATCCCTGTGTAATATGTTGGTGTAAAAGTAATATCAGGTTTTGCGCTGTTGAAGTTTGTCGTTTTATAGTGAAATATGTTCTTGTATAATAAATGTGGTTCTATATCTCATTTTAGTGCTCATTTCTCACTTTGTTTTTGTTTTGCTAGTGACCTCTTACTTATTTTATACTATGGAAAGTATGTTAGACAAAAAGCAGATTTGAGTTCAAAGTGAGTCATAAAGCACAGAAGTTACTTGAAAATCATCAGCAGTGTGTTTGGCCCAAGAGCTGCTAGCAAGTTATAGATAGAGTGCATTGTGATGGTTGAAGGGATTTTGCAAAGCAGACCTGAGCGTTGAAGATACAGAGGGTAGTAATCAGCCATGAGAAGTTAACAGTGACTGTTGGAAAGCAGTCAGTGAAGCTGAACTTCTTAAAACTTTATTAGGAGTGAGTAGTCAAGGATCACTAGGTATTTGAGGCAAGCTGGAAAGGTGGTAGTGGGAAAAGTATCTGTCTCATAGGCTGAAATTATCTTGTATTTTATTGAGACTGGGTATCTCTATGTAGCTCTGGCTGTCCTGGCTTCACTCATGGAAATTTCCCTGCCTGTGCCTCTCGAGTGCTAGGATTAAAGGTGTGTGCCACCACTGCCCAGCAACAAACCATTTCTTCGTCAGATTGTGACATTTGACAAAAATAGTGGCTGGAGAGATGGCTTCATAGTTAATAGCACTTGCTGCTCTTCCAGAGGACCTGAGTTCATTTCCTAGGACCATTTATAAGGTGGCTCATAAATGTCTATAGGAAATCTGACACCCTCTTCAAGCCTCTGGGTAGCTACATACATGTGGCATATATACACAGAAACATACATACACAAATATATAAATTAAAATCTTTAAAAAATTGAATTGTATATGACTGGCAGTTGGCAACTCAGTGCTGTGCTGAGAATAAGTTCTAAAGCACTTCAAGACCAAACATTCATCTAAAAATAGTCACTGTTGGGTTGTCTGCTGCCTTGCCTGATACATTGCAGTGTTCTGAACCGTAGAGAAATTGCTCAGAAAACCCATGAGATGCACTGGAAACTGCCAACATCTGTACCTGACATTGGCCACCAGGAGGACCAATTCTTTTCCTCAACAGCACCCACCACATGTTGCACAACTAATGCTCCCAAAGATGAGGTAGATTATTGTCCCTACCTCTTTCTTGCCAGTGAGGTACTACTTTTTCGAGCACCTTGACAACTTTTTGAAGGGAAAGTGCTTCTGTAACCAGCATACAGAGAATGTTTTCTAAGAGTTCACTAAATCCCAAAGCATAGACTTCTCTGGAATTAACAAAAAAAGTTTCTCATTTCTCACCCTCCCCTCTGATGATAATTGTAATGGTTCCTGTTTTTATGGGTAAAGATGTGTTTGTTCCTAGTTGGATGCCAGCCTGTGCTTATATAAGAAGACCCTGATAGAAAGATGGTTCAGTGGTTAAGAGCACGCACACACACACAAACACACGCACACACACACACACACACACACACACACACACACACACCCCAGTATATTAGTGCTTAAATTCACAGTTCCAAATTGCTGTGTCTTTTGCAGCAGTATAGTAATTGTTATGTAAAACCCACAAACCTTTGTGTAATACTCACAATAACATTGAGAGACTACCTAGAATTGAAATAATTTTATAAAATATTTTTAGTATTTAAATTTAATAATGAGATTAGCTGTATAGTTCAGTGGTTACTTAGTAGATGGGAGTTTGATGCTAAGTACCACAGAATTTCATTGAAGCATTTAACATTATGCTTTCAAATTTTCTGCTGGTATGCCATATTCATTACATTTCTGTTATTGTGATAAAACATTATAGCCAATGTGACCTATACAAAAGTTTATTTTGGCTCGTGGTTCCAGAGGGTTAGAGTCCATAATGTCAGGTAGAAGTTCAGGTTGTTGTGGTGGCTGGAGAGAGGGTGCTGAGAACTTTGTGTGAGTTGTAAGAAAGCACAAAGCAGAGAGCAAACTAGAAGTGGCAGGTGGATTTTACCTCTTGAAAGTCTGTGCATACTGACTGGCTTCTTTAAAGCAAGGCTACCTAAGTTTCTGCTTCCAACTGGGGATCAAGTCTTCAGATGTGGAAACCTGTTGGTATTCTCATTCAACTACTCCATATGCTTTTACTTAGGACATTTCAAAAATTCTACATTTTCTGATCTTTGCAGTAGATTGCTTCTGTATTTAGAGACTTACTATAACTGTCTCTTAAGTTAATATAAAAAAAGTGTTGATAGACAACCAAAAAAAATTGGTTTATCTGAGTGTAAGTGTTACACACCTGTAATTTAACTTGACCATCTCGATAGCCAGTTGGATGCCAGCCTGTGCTTATATAAGAAGACCCTGATAGAAAGATGGGTCAGTGGTTAAGAGCACTACTTTTCTTTCTTTTTTAAAATTTATTATGTATACAATATTCTGTCTGCATGTATGCTTGCAGGCCAGAAGAGG
>LOEQ01001986.1:266639-277128 GCA_001685075.1 Bramus lutescens | reverse complement strand
CTGCCTCTGCCTCCCAAGTGCTAGGATTAAAGGCGTGCGCCACCACCGCCCGGCCATTATTTTATTTCCTACATTAATTAAATATAATTTGCTTTATCTAAATCAGAATTTATTCCACTTTCTGTTTGGATACTGTTTGCTACCTAATAGATGATTTGTGGGTGGTTCTGTTCCTTGGAAGATTTATTCTTACTCCTAGCCTTTACGTAATATTCAGAATCCCTTTTTAGTCCTGTATCACCTAATTGCCTTTACACTAGAAGACAATTGCAGTAGCAGTTGTGCAGTGTTGTTAGGGGATTGTAAAATTTTAGCGGACTATAACTAATGGTATGGTTTTTAATTAATCACTTATTCGCTGTACTTGGGAGAGTGAGTTCTAGGTGTGCCCAGTACATGACGTAGCAAGATTCCGTGGAAAAAGAATGAGGAACCGTATCATAAATCCTTTATAAGAATGTTATGCTGTGTTGTGAACCCTTTGTTCTCTATTTGTATGCATTTGTCTTCTCTGTCTGGAGACCAACCATCACTTTGCGGTACATATTGAATAGAATGCATTTGTAACTATACAACATCAAAAAAGTTAAGCAGCTGATCTAAACATATATGTTAATTACAAACAAGAATAATCTGAGTATGTGGAAACTTGGTCAAAATTCAAAAAGTTTGTTTGAAAATTTTAGTCATTTACTTTTATAAATTTATTTCTGACAAGGAATTGCTTTTAAGAATATTTACCTGTGGAAATGGCTCATTCGGTAAAGTGTCTGTGACACATGTATGAGAGCCTGAATTCAGACCCTCAGAACTCACTTAATGGGTCACACTCAGTGGCTTGTGCCTATCACCCCAGTGAATGGAGAAGGTAGAACTAGGAGGAAAGGAGGATCCAGTAAACAAAGAAAAACACATCAATCTCTGGTTTCCACATGCATGCTCATCTGTGTGGATGTACCTATGCCACGCTAGCAAGTATATACTTGTCTCTCTGTGTCTTTCTGTCTGTTAAACACACAAACACACACAGAAAAATGCTCAACATGGGAAATGTTTTAGTGTTCTAACATTTATTTTTTGAAAAGGGATAGCCAGAATGTATAGTATTAAAAGTTTCCAATTATAGTTATGAATTTTATAGTAGCTTACTTACTAAGATAGTTATGCATTTCTTTTTTCGCAGATTAAGTATAGATACTGTTGAGTTTTTTGAAAGATTAATTTTTAATAAAATATTTATTTACAGGTGTAATTATTGAGACTGACATAATTGGCTCGGATCTCACAAAGAACTCTGACTCAGATATACAATCCAACATGCCTGATGTACCCTATGAACCAGATTTGGATATCGAAATAGATTTCCCTAGAGGTACTTAAATACTACTTTATCACTGTTAAAATCAAGTTATAGAGGTGTACTTAAGATAATTAATCATCAATGTTAATGTCATTACCCATTATCTCCATACTTGTTTCTTTTTTCTGTGTGTTTTGTGGTGGGGCTGAGGGGATATGCTTTTCATCCCCTCTTTTCCACCTAGCTGTATCCTTCATCATCTGTTCTTCCTTTCCTGTCGACAACTTAATTCATTACAGGAGCTTTAGACACTAGAGAACAATATAATACAGTTCAGTTCAGAGGTCCTGATACTGTTGGGGTAGAGGTAGGGATCAAGATAGGCTCAGTCTATGCCTCAGCCTGTCTAGTGCTGGGATTATAGGCATGTCAGCATGTCGAGTTTGATATTATTTTTCTTAATGTTTTTGAAACATTTAAATTCATGTTCAAATGAAAAAACTATATTCTGTCTCTGGGTTTTTGTTATTTGTGCTACAACACATTCCATTGCTTTTAGCTGTTATAGACTTTCTAAAGTGAGTTCCAGACCATAAAGAGGGAGATGAATGCTTTCCTTTTTTCATTTTCTCCCTAATTTTGAGTTCCTATTGAAGGAAATATAAAGCATGCCATGAAAAAGAGTTAATAGATTAAATAGGACTGGCATTTTAGGTCTTCCAACTAAAGTTTTAGTTGTTTACTTTTTCTAGTATCTCATAGTTCTATGAAATTTATGTATTGATACTTGTTGATTTATCTAAACTCGACTTCTACTTCCTAGCCTACCTCAAACTTATCCCAACATCTGAATGATCATTCATGCCATGTGACTATTCTTTATTGCTGTGTTTATGTAATGTAAGCCTTTACTATTCTAGTTACAATAAAAGATTTTCTAATTTTTCAGCTGCGGAGGAGCTTGATATGGAAAACGAGTTTTTGTTACCACCTGTTTTTGGAGAAGAATATGAGGAACAGCCCAGACCTCGATCTAAAAAAAAGGTACAGAATTTGTTAAGATTTTTAAGTCTTGTAGTCACTTAGTCTCTCTATAGCAGCATCTCAGGCAGAGAAAGATGCATTGTTTTTTTTATGCTTGACAATATAGGAAGATAGATACTAAAATGTATCTTAATACAAGGTCAAAATAGAAAATAGTTGTCTTAAAAAGGAAATTCAACTCTGACAATAATAAGAGTATTTTCTAGGTGAGCATGGTGGCACATAACTAATCACTGGTAGGCTGAGGCAGGAAGATTGTCTCAAAAAGGAGAAGAGGAAAGGAATTGATGATTTTCAAGGGTTAGTTTTTTCATCATTATTTTTCATTAGGTTAATCAATACAGAAGGGGTATAATTTATCCTTTTTTTCTTCTTCTTTTTTCTCAGAGATCCGCCTGCCTCTGCTTCCCGAGTGCTGGGATTAAAGGTGTGTGCCACCACTGCCCGGCCTATAATTTATTCTTAAACATGCCAGCACAGAGAGAAAGACATGTTGAGAACTGGGGATATGTATCTCAGTGGTAGAGTGTTTGCCTACCATACAGGAAGTCCTGGATTTGATTCCCAACACTACTGGGTGTCATGGTACATGCCTGTAATTCTAGCGGGAAATTAGAAGCTGGAGGATCATAGGTTTGAGGCCAGCTTGAGATAAATGGTATGCTGTTTCACACATCACCAAACGAACAACAACAACAAAAAAAACCGCTAAAATAATACAACAAAACAATTATAAAACAAGAAAACAAAAAAAACTAGATATGAACCAGACAGTTTGATCATTCAGACATACAAAATCTAAATTTGTTTAATATTGTATCAACAACTTTCTGTTTCTGACTTTGAACACAAGGCCAGATCAAAGGCACTGTAAAAAAAAATGGCTTTCACAAATTTATGATGAAAGAAAGAACTGAAAAAGGGAGTGAGTATCCATAGTAGGATAAAAGTGAGCTCTTTTTTGACACCATGCACAGGATGGGTGTGGTGGTGCACACCTTTAATCCCAGTACTCTGGAGGCAGAGGCAGACAGATCTCTGAGTTGGAGGCTAGGCTGGTCTAAAGAGCGAGTTCTAGGACAGCTAGGATTATTACACAGAGAAACCCTGTCTTCCAAACAGAACAAAAAACCTTTCCAAATGACATTATACACAGCCATTAACTGAAATGAGTCATAGTATTAAATGTTAGAGCTAAAAATATAAACTTAGGCCTAAGTCTTCATGACCTTGTGGGCATAGTGAGTTTGAGAGTATCTGGGCTAAATAAAGGTACCCTTTCTCACAAACAAACAAGCAATCAACTTTACCATCAAACATTGAAAGGAAGGGGCTGGGGTTGTGACTCAGTAACGGCAGATACTTGCTTAGCATGTGCATGCTCTTGGATTTGATCCTCAGCACTAATAAGAAAAGAAAGGAAACAACAGTAAAAACCAAGTAAAGAGTACATTTCTTTTTTTCTTTTTCTTGTTTTGGTTTTTCAAGACAGAATTTCTCTGTATAGTCCTGGCTGTCCTGGCCTGTCTGTAGACCAGCCTGGCCTTTTAACTTTGAGATCTGCCTGCCTCTGCCTCCCAAGTGCTGGGATTAAAAATGTGCACCACCACTGCTTGTCTAAGAGTAAGTTTAATTCCTTTGTTTCTTGCATTTTGGGGGGGTGGAGACTGGGTTTTTCTGTAGCCCTGGCTATCCTGAAAGTCACTTTGTAGACCAGGCTGGCCTTAAACATAGATATCTACTTGTTTCTGCCTCCTAAGTGCTGGGATTAAGAGTAAATTTCTAATATGTGGAGGTTATTAAAAGATTCTTCAGTCTCAAGTTGACATTTAGAATCCTTCTATTATTATTATTTATCTTGTATTTTCATTAATTCTAATTTTATTATGCAAAGTGATTTGTATGGAAACATTCGTGGAGGTAGAGTCAGTTGTCAGAGTACAAAGCCAATTCTCACACAAATAAATACAGTTCGTTTTTAGTTGTCTTTCTTCAAAGATATCTTGTATAGAAGTCATGGAATAATGTAGACTCAAAGGAAGGATTTACAGTGCTGTTTTATTGCCAGGGTACCAAAAGAAAAGCTGTGTCAGGATACCAGTCTCATGATGACAGTTCTGACAACTCAGAATGCAGCTTTCCTTTCAAGTATTCATATGGTGTAAACGCATGGAAACATTGGGTCAAAACTAGGCAGCTTGATGAAGATCTTCTGGTATTAGATGAGCTAAAATCCTGTAAGTATTTTTGTTTTGTTATAAGTTCTGTATAAAAATCTGTTTTCTGTAATTAATTAATTTTAATATTTTTAAATATTTAATGTCTTGTTTCCCCCCTAAGATTTATTATTTAATGTGCATGATTGTTTTACCTGCATGCCTGGTGCCCACCAAGGCCAGAAAGACTGTTGGAGTTCCTGAACTGTAGTTACTGACAGTAGTGAGCTGCCATGTGGGTGCTGGGGATCAACCTAGATCCTGTGGAAGAATGGTCATTGTTCTTAAATCACTTTGTCATCTCTACTCCAGGATTTAATGTTATTTTTGTCTCTGTGTGTATGTTCGTGAATATATTCCATGTGTATATGGGTGCCTGTGAAAGCCAGAAGAGGGCCTCAGAGTTAAAGCTAGAGTTAAAGGCAGTTATGAGCTGTCCAACATGGGTTCAGAGACATGACAGCTGCTGATTATTTTATTTCTTTTTAGCTAAATCAGTAAAGTTAAAAGAAGATCTACTCTCTCATACCACAGCTGAGCTCAACTATGGGTTAGCTCATTTTGTTAATGAGATCCGACGACCAAATGGAGAGAATTATGCACCTGACAGCATCTATTACCTCTGTCTTGGTATACAGGAGGTAAGTTTTTGAATACAATATTACTAAGAAAATTTGTGGTAGAGTTTGTAGATACCAATGTGCCTTTGAAAATTTAAGGGTAGAAATTTTTTTATTGTGTGTGTGTGTGTATGTATATGTGCACATGTGTGTATGGGTGCTCACAGAGGCCAGAGAGAGTGTCAGATACCTTTGAGCTGGTGTTTGTGAGCTGCCTGATGTAGGTGCTAGTATCTAAACTCTGGTCCTCAGGATTGAGCAGTACTCCCGGGTGTGCCGTTTCTCCAGTCAGGTTTCTGGAATTTCTTTTGGCTTACCAAGAGAGGTAGAATTTAATCTCTTTGGAAATACCTAGGGTATATAAAAGATTTTCCTAGGTACTTTGTGGTTTTCTATAACATAGTATATATGTTCCTTATATCTTCAAGTTCTCTAGAACTCTGTTTCAAAACAAACAATAGACTTAACTGCACTCCCTCATATAAAAACAAAACAGGATCTCACTATGTATCCCTGACTAGCATGGAACTCACAGAAACCCACCGCCCTCTGCCTCCTGCATGCTGGAATTAGCACATGCACCATCATCCAAAGCTTCATGCATCTTTGGTGAGGAGTCTTAACAGTGTTGTATGTTTGGAGATGACATCACTTCTTAGTGGTGGCTAGACTGTTAGCTACAGAATTCCCTTTAAAGTTGCTGATGTTTCTGGATAAGTACAGGTCTTAAGTATATGTACTTAGACCACGGTAGCAATGTACATGCCCTTTGTTTTCAAAAGACAGTATTTTTGATCAGGCAGATGTAATAATCAACCATTTTTCTTTGTAAACAGAGCAATAGGGTTTGGTGGGAAAGAAGAGAAAGTTTTAGGCTTTTTAAAAATCCATTTATTTTTATTGTGTTTTAGAGTCTGTATGAAATTTTTTTTAAAAAGCATATTTTTAAACATATCCTAAAAATGAGCTTCTAGTGTTTTTGGTTGCTTAATTGGTTTAGTTTTGAGTGTTTGTTCGTTGTCGTTTTAGTAGTTTTATTCTTTGAGAATTTCATAGTAGATTCAGATAGATTTCTCTATCCTCCAACTCCCTAGTTAACTTCACTTCATCCCAGAATTTCTTCAAGCATAACCTTTGAGTATTTTATAGGTAGGATGTAGTCAGAGTTTGTTTTAAAACTTTGCACCATATTAGTAAATTAAGAAATAGTAGAGCAATGGCTTGTGCAGCTAAAGTTCTATACAGATGAGTAGTTTTCAGTAATTACTAAAATACATACAGCCAACTTTTATTCATGAGACTTTAAGACTGCATTATTTATATACTATAAAAATAATATTTTTGAAGTGAACTTGAGTTGCTAATCCTTCATTTTAGTTTTTCCTGTTTACTGGACATTGGCATGTTTTGGAAATTGACATATTCCTATTGCTAAATTACATTTACTAACTGCTACTGTTTGATTTTCTATGTACCCATGCTAAGTGTTGGATGTTCCTATTGTTCTGATGAGGAGAGATGTGTTAAGTAGTAGCTTGCCCAGGTTAGCAGCTCTCTGGACTGAGTATATTAGTAGTACTTGGGAGGCTGAGGCAGGTAGGCTCATCAGTGTGAGGTCAGCCTGGGCTTCATAGCAAGACCCTGNAAGAAACAAAACAAAACAAAAAAATACCACCACCACAACAAAAGAAAAATCAAGTAGAATCTGATCAGTTTGACTTAAAAAATCATTGTAAACCAGGCATGGTATGTGGTACATGCTAGTGCTAGCATATGTGAGGCAGGATGGTTTTGAGTTTGAGGCCAGACAGAATGGGCTATGAGGGAGTCTGTCAAGGGAGGCCACTATAATATAGTTTGCTCAAGAATTTGAAATATTTATATGGTACTCTATCCAAAGAGTATTTGTAGCAGTTTTTGGACATGAATTCTACCCAAGTTTCTCAGGAAAATGTGTAACAATGAGATGAGGAGATGTCTCAGTTGGTAAAGTGCTTCTAGTACAAGCATGTGAACCTGAATTTGAATACTCAGCACCTATGTAAAAAGCCAGGTGTGGTGGTGGTTGCTTGTAATCCCCAGTGCTAGGAAGGTGGAGAGAAGGGGCTAGTAAAATCCATGTTCAGTGAGGGACCCTGTCTCACAAAAACATGGAGAACTAGTTAAGGAAGATACTCATCATTCATCTCTGGCCTCTATATGCATGTGCGCACACACATATTACAGCATGTAAACACGTTACACAAATATGTACACAGCATGAAAGACTTTTTAAATTGAATATTTTGAAATACAGACAGAAAGGATGAGAGGAGAATGGTATCCCCAGAAGACAAGAGTCAGTCAGTTTCCCAGGAACCATGTTTAACATGGCAGGATGTCAGGTGTGAAGTATAAAGAGTGATGGTGAACTTACACCATAAAGGGCCTGGATTCTTCTCTAAGTTGTTTAGTTTTCAGGTGAAAAGGTTGTGTCTGTTTTGATTTCTGCTATACTGGAAATAATGCCCAGGCCTTTGAGCACATTAATCAGGTGTTCCTCCCTTGTGCTGCAACCGTGGTTACGTTCTCAGTTTTTCCAAAAGCATAACCATGTGCACACACTTTTGGCAGAGGAACAAGAGAACACAGGGAGACAGCTCCTCAGTGTTTTCCTTTAATCATTGATTATTCCTTAAAACGCTTATTTTTTTCCATGTGTGATATAAACTGGAGTCATTCTGTATTTTGTCTGACAGACTATTGAGTGTGTGTGGGTGTTTGGTGCAGTGTGTGCGTGCGCAGCGTGCATATGCGATGAAAGCAGTGCGTGCCATGCTACACAGATGGCAGTCAGAGGACAGTACTGAAAAGTGGGTTCTGAGATCCTTCCTTGGGTTGTCAGGCTTTTGCATGGTAAATACTTTACCTGCTAAGCCGTTTCTGTGACCCCAGACTGATGATTCCTGTCCAGTTTTTACATTCAGGATTTTGTGTTATACTTTCCAGCTTTGTATGCCTTAAGCAATGGTTGATTGGTAGTTTATGCTTTTTCAGTTTGTACACACATAACCAAGGACAGTAGTCTCTGATGTTTTACTAGAATTCTTGCTTTTATTAAACATAAAACTTTTTCTTAAGAAATGAAAAGTATAATACATTCAGTGTTCATAATTAGCTGGTTTTTCTTCAATAATTTTTTTTGTAGTACTTATGTGGTAGTAATCGAAAGGACAACATATTTATTGATCCAGGATACCAGATGTTTGAGCAAGAGTTGAATAAAATACTCCGAAGTTGGCAACCAAGCATCCTTCCAGATGGTAATGCTGTTTTAAATGTGTTGATATTTAAATATGTGTTGATAGTTAATAATGGAATTGTTATTTTTACTTAAAGTATGTTAAGTATAATTAGGAAATAATTTAGAGTGTAAGATCTTTGTGCCTATGCATTCATTTGTAAATACAGGTAGTCAGTAACTAATGTTTATGAAGAACTTCGTAAAAACCTGTGACCTACTTTCTTTGGAGTGCAAAGCTTAGATATTTATATCTTAAGACCTACAATAGATTCTTATAAAAAGAAATTTATGAGAATCACATGTTGTTTCCAAGAATTATACAGATTTTAAATTACTTTCTGATCATAATGTATTTGCCCTACTGAACGACTATACTTTGTTCTGTGGATGGTGGTTCCATAGACTGTTTCCCAACCTCCATATTGTTAAAAGAGCTAATACGGAATTCTGAGGTTTATTCACATTGATGTAATGTGTATAGCGGATTGGCATAGGACTGTTTTAAATTCATTTTATTTCTAGACAGTTAAATTAAAACTTTGCTGTATATATAATTCTTTTAAAATAGTTCTCTTTATTTAAGGGTCAATATTCTCTCGAGTTGAAGAAGACTATCTCTGGAGGATAAAACAGCTAGGATCACACTCTCCAGTAGCTCTTTTGAACACCCTGTTCTACTTTAACACTAAGTATTTTGGCCTGAAAACAGTGGAGCAACACTTAAGACTTTCCTTTGGCACTGTGTTTAGGCATTGGAAAAAAAATCCTTTGACAATGGAAAATAAAGCATGTCTTCGATATCAGGTGTCTTCCTTATGTGGAACAGACAATGAAGGTAGTGTAACTTTAAAATCAAGATTGATTTTTTTTTCTGTGTATGAATGTGTTTTGCCTGCACAAATATATGTACTACATATGTGCAGTGTCCGAGGGTTCCATAAGATGGTATCAGATCTCCTGGAACTGGAGGTATGAAGGGTTGTGAGTCACCATTGAAGGTTCTGGGAACTGAACCCAGATCTTCTGCAAGAGCAATAAGTGATCTTCATCTCTGAGCCATCACTGGTGCTGATAGTATAGCATTTTTATTTTGAGATTGCCTGTGGTGGGCAATCTTTCAAACTTTCTTAAGTCCACTTCAGCCATTCCTTAAGAGCCTAAAGACAATTACTTTCATAAAACACAACAAAATGTGCTGTCCTCATTCATTCATTCATTCATTTATTTTGAGGCATGGTCTCACCTATGTATCCTTGCTAGTCTGGAATTTCCTGTGTAGACTAGGATGGCCTCAAACTCCTAAATATCCATCTGCCTCCACCTTCAAACTTTATCTTCTTAAAATGTCTTATTTATTTGTTGTAATTTATTTTGTTTTAAGATTGGATTTCTAATTTAGATTGGCCTTAAAGCATATAGCAAAAAATGACCCTTGGAACTATGATCCTCCTTTCTTTGCTGAGTACAGGCATGAACCTAGTACACTTGTTTTTATGTTGAGCTGGGCTTCAAACTCAGGCATCAGGCATACTAGGCAAGCATTCTACCAACTGAGCTATATTCTCAGCCTCTCAGTTCTTTTTTTGCAAAAGTAAACATTACCAGAAGCTACGACACAGAAAACTCGGAAGGGAATCTAATCCTATATTGCTATGGGTAAACAGTTTTTCCTTAGAATTGGTTTTGGGGGGCTAGAGGATAACTCAGTGAGTAAAACCAGTTGCTGCACAAAGTCTGATCACCTGAATTGGAATTTCTGGAGCCCACAGAAATAGCCAGATGCAGTCAGTAGGTTGCATCTGTGATCTCTGCCCTCTTTGTGGAGAGGAGAGGCAGAAACAGGAATCTCATAGGCCAGCTAGCCTGGAGTATGCAGTGCAAAAGCAGAGAGGCCTTGCCCAGACAAGACTGACTTTCAAAAGTCCTCTGACCTTAACATATATACTGTGGCATACTGTGTCCACATTCATACACATACCACACACACACACACACACACACACACACACACACACACACACACACA
>LOEQ01001986.1:233289-245751 GCA_001685075.1 Bramus lutescens | reverse complement strand
CTGGCTGCTGAGCTCCTGGCTCTTCCTGCCTTGTACTCCCCCCCCACAGCTGCATCACTTCCTGTCTCCACCTCCTTCATCACTTCCTGTCTCCACCTCCTTCCTGCTGGGATGATACAGAAATAGATTGTAAGCGAAGTATGTCAGAGAGGAACGTCTCCTGGGTGGGGCCAGTGCATGTGGGTGTTCATAGTCAAGATGGTGCTGGGGTTTTTGTTTTGACCTCAACCACAATAGTGGCTATCTGCATGTTTGTATCTTTCCAGAGCTGATAGAATCTGGAGTTACAAGTTTTAATAGTTTTTAAAACAAGCACACATACACACACAGGCATTAAACGAGCACACTGCAGCCACATTATTTGCATATTTTCATGCATAAGGAACAGACAAGACTTTTAACAGAAACAAAACTTTAAGAAAAAGGACAAACGAAATTATGCCCAGGAAACCGTGTCAGATGACCGATTTAAAAACCCTAAAGTAAGAAAGAAACAGTAAGAATGAAAGACGTTTTTTGGCATTAAGGCAGCTTTTACCAAGTTGGGGCAGCCCACTGCCCGGAGCATGAAGGCGCTGCTTGAACAAACGGAGTGGCAGAAGGGCAGGAGCCATGTGGAGGACACAGCCAGTTGCAGCTTAAGCTGTGGGTCCCCCAGACTGTTGGGGGAAGGGGTAAGCAGCCATGTGCTGGGCATGAATCCCAGCGTGGCAGGGTAGCACAGGCAAAGTTAGAGTGAGCATTCAAGAATGGAACAAGTCGGGGAAATTGGAAGAGCAATCTGATGGAAGCATGAAATAAATACAGATAGGCTGAGAAGCAAGAAGATTGCTGCAAGCAAAAGCCCGGAGTAGAGAGAAAGGTTAGGGACAGTGGGAAGAGAGAGGGCAGGGATGCAGTGCTCAGGAACCTGGCGAGGGCAGTTCAGTCCCAGTTCTGATCAATTTTATAGGGTGTCCGAGGAGTTAACTTGGGCCCGGAAGTATCCATTTACAAGCTGTTAGACAGAGACCTGAAGACTAAGACAGAGCATCCTGCGAAATAGCCTGGGGTCAAAACAGTGGGAAGTTTGGGGTCCCCATACAAGGGCCCCCAAAGGTAGAGACTGTCTCTACTCCAGAACAGGCCAGCCACCTGGTACTGCAGTGTCTTGACAGGCAGGCTGGAAGATGGATGGGATCCTGGACCGCTTTAAAGGCCAGGGCTTGAAATTGTGTAACTCACCAAGCCAAGCCTGTCCTATGGCAGGGAACAGAGACTGGTTTTCCATGGGCACCATGTATCGGGAAAACTCTACTCAGGTTTGGCACCAAATGTTAAGTATTTAAATTCCTGGTTAGTGGGAATCTGCTGCCACTGATGTAATAAGCCAAACAAACTGAATTAATATATCCAGGTTTATTCTGAGCAAAGCATTTCTGGGTGGCCCCAGGGGAAGTTGAGGAGACCACTAGTTATGGGATTAAAGGTGTGAGCCACCACCACTTGGCTTTGTTTCTCATTTAGATTGATTCAGTCTTGTGTAGCCCAGAGCAGCCGTGAACTCACAGAGATCTGTCTCCCACATGCTAGGATTAAAGGTGTGTGCCACCACTGCCTCACCTCTATGGCTAACGAGTATGGCTGGCTCCACACTCTGATCTTTAGGCAAGCTTTATTTGTTAGAGCACAAACAAAATATCACCACATATATGCACATCACACACATGAAAAACAGAGAGGAAAAAAGAGAAAATATGTCTGTTCAAAATTGGCTTCTGATTAAACAAATGATCGTACAATGAAATGGCAGAATCTGTTTATTTGTTTTGCTGTTGCTGGCTTTTGAGACTGTAGACTAGGTTATCTTCAGTCTGCTCTGTAGCCCAGGCTGGCCAGATCTTGGTGATCCTGCCTCAGTTTCCTGAGTGTCAGGGTTACAGGTATGAGTGTACAGCTGATGTAAGTAACTCCCCAGGAACATGGGGAGCACACACCTTTAATCTGGGCCACACCTTCTGCTGGAAGTCTAGGTAAAGACAATAAATGAAGGTAGTCCTTTTCCTTCCTTGTCTCCCTGCCTTCACACTGCCAGCACATCTATGTCTTCACTGGCATTGGAGCCTGCTTCTTCAGAATTCAGCAGATGAAGAGACCAGCTGAGACACTCAGCCCCATGGGTACAACTACTAGATTCTTGGACTGTCTATTCACAGTTAGCTGTTGGGTTAGTTTGGACTGCAGTCTTTAGATTTTTATAAATTTGGAAAGGAAACGTACTAATGTTGAGAATATTAATGATATAATAGAAAAAAATGTAGAGAAACATGAATGAATGACCAAGATTCTCTGTGCCTCTAATTCCCAGCACTCGGGAGGCAGAGGCAGGTGGATCTCTGTGAGTTTGAGGCCAGCCTGGGAGTTCTAGGGTAGCCAGGGCTACACAGAGAAATCCTTTCTCAAAAAACCAAACCTAACCAAACAACCCAACACAAAACAAACAAAAACCCAGTAACAACAACAGCAACAACAAAATCCCCACAAACTGTAAGCAGAGTTGACCTGACCTGAGACCTGACCTAAGCTGACCTGACCTGAGTACTAAGAGAAAAATCCCCTTTGTAGCTTCTACACACCTTTGTGTCTAAAGTTCCTCTATAACGAGTCTTGAGGCACTGTATGAGGCAACTTAGAATCATTGGGTTTGAATACATGTATAGGATCCTCGTTAGACTTGACAAGTTTTGTCTTCTCACATATTGTCCCTGCTTCCACTTGCCTCTCCCTTCTAGCTTGTTTCTTTCTTTTTTTTTTTTTGTTTGTTTTTCAAGACAGGGTTTCTCTGTAGCTTTGGTGTCTGTCCTAGAACTTGCTCTGTAGACCAGGCTGGCCTCGAATACACAGAGATCCTCCTGCGTCTGTCTCTGAGTGCTGGGATTAAAGGTGTGTGCCACTACCACCTGACTTATTTTGTTTTTTCATGGCAGGGTTTCTCTGTGTAGCTTTGGCTGTCCTGGAACTCATTTAGTAGTCCAGGTTAGCTTCAAACACACAGAGATTCACCTTCCTCTGCCTCCTGAGTGCTGAGGTTAAAGGCACGTGATACCATCAACCCGCTAGTTTGTTTATTTAACATGAGACTTTCTGTCCCTGAATTTTTTTTCTCACACTGTTAGAGTAGAATTCAATTCCTGGTCAAGATAATTGAGTCTCTAGCCTGGGTGGAGACCTAGCTCTCCAACTGAATGCTGCATTCACCTGTCCAAGGGAACTCCCCAAGGAAGGCTGGCTCACCTAAAGTCTAGCTAAAGAGATAGTAAGAATTATTAGTCCTTTAATGAGATACTTTTTCCTTCCCAGAATCCCCATCCTTAGTTTATAGGCTAAGGCCATCCATATGGCACGGACGTCTGCCTGCTTGTCTCTTTCTGAGTGTGCTCTCCCTAACACTTTCTGCCTCCCCCACATCTTAGGCTTCCTTATTCATTCTCTAAAGTCATTCCTTTGTGACCCCCTCATGTAGTTGCTTATTGGAAGGTGTCTGAACTGGCCACTTTATAAAGCACGGCTTTCCCCCTCTCCTTCCAATAACCCTCTCTGGGCAATTGATCTAGAGCGTTGACTCCCTTGTTAGGCTTCATCAGTGAGACTCAGAACACTCAAAGGAGACCCCGACTTTTCCTGTACATCTTCTGTTCACTCTAGCTCCTGCTTCATTCAGGACAGTTTCTTCAACTTGATTTATTCTTAAAGAAATAGATTCTTGCTAGGTCACTGTGACAGCTATTATTGGCAGCCATATTGACAACATTTGGAATTAGTGAAATAAAAACACCCAAATGGAGGACACACCTGTGAGGGAATACTGCTCAATTTGCAGTGGGAAGCCAAATAGTTTGGGATTCCAGTGTATACCGATAGACAGGTGAGATCTTCAGCCTCAGGGAATAAATAAACAACTAAAAGAATTTTGGAACACCCATTCACCAGCAGAGATTGTTGGATTAACTGGACTACCACCCATATGGCTTTCTAGAAATCTCCTTATATACCTATATATGTAAAACATAAAACACACAGATAATCTCTCTCGCTCATTATGTACTTCTGTTACTCGAGAGGACTCTGAATAATACAAAATGAATAATACGTTCAGTAATCAAAATTATTAAGGCTTGCTAGGAAGCCCCAGGAATTGGCATCAGAAAAGACAGGGATTTTATGGGACATTGGTTATGTAGGAAGGCTCTCCTGATGCGTAGCTCACATCTTAACTCCTTTAAATGGGACTTTGCATAGTTGCTGTGTCTGTGGACAGGGAGATGTGCGAGAGCACTGAGGGCAGGCATATTGGGACTTGAGGTCATCCTATGTTATTGGGGGAGTTGTAGGCCAGCCCCAGTGCATATGACAACCCTGTCTCCAAAGGAAAAAGAAAAGAAACAAATGTACCTATACAACAGGCTTGCCAGTTGACTTTCTCTTGTCCTGGTGCCAAAAATCCATGTTAAAATCTCCTATGTACTCCAGCTCAGCTGTTATATATGAGTGTTGTAAGGAGACTGATTGTTTGTTCCTGGCTGCTCAGCCCTGAAATAACCACACAGAAACTGTATTAATTAAATCATTGCTTGGCCCATTGGCTCTAGCTTGTTATTGGCTAACTCTTACATCTTAATTTAACCCATTTCTATTAATCTGTATATTGCCACAAGGCTGTGACTTACCAGGTAAAGTGCTGGCATCTGTCTCTGGCAGGGCTACATGGCTTCTCCCTAAAATCCACTTTCTTTCTCCCGGCATTCAGTTTAGTTTCCTCTGCCTAGCTCTACTCTGCCCTATCAGGCCAAGCCAGATTCTTTATTAACCCACACAGAGGGGAATCCCACATCATATGAGTCCAAATGAGTGTGTGGGTCATCCCAGCAACAGGGAGATCCACTGAGGAGGGGCAGAAGGTCATGCTTGTCCTTAGCTAGAATGTGGGTTGGATGATAGCCCACGGTCCATGAGATACTGAATAAAGAAAAGCAAACCAGGAACCCCCGTCAGGGAACAGAACGAGGGTTGTCCCTAACCCTCAGAGTTAATCCTGCAGATCCCTGTTCAAGGTAATTGTCCATGGTGTTACTCAAATATCCTTTGAATGACAGTGAGCACAGGAGGGAAACCTTCTGACGCATGGTGTAGACCAGCGGTGCTCAACCTTCCTGATACTGCAACTGTTTGACATAGTTCCTCTTGTTGGGGTGCCCCCAGCCTTCAATTATTTTAGAGCCACGTTATGAGTGTAAGTTTACTATTGCTATGAATTGTAATGTAAATATATCCATGGTAGGGTGACTTTTATTGAAGGATCATTCTAGCGTTAAAGGGGTCCTGACCGACAGTGAGATCTGCTGTGGTAGATGAAGCAGCTGTGTGCTTCTGCAGGAGAGAGAATGGTCCATGACTCAGGGGTTCAGCTGTGACAGTACTGAGATGACAGTGAAGACTTCTGGCCTGGCCCAGCATTGCCACTCCCAGTGTGGCCTCTACTCCACCAATCTGCCTTTTCCACACCCATGGTCCCCTCTCTGTCTGCTGTCTCCCACTGCTTCCTTTTCCTCTTTTTGCCTCCAGGCTCCACTTACCCAGTACTTGGATTAGCTACAGTTTTAGAGGTGATTTATACTTACAAAATAACAGATCCAAAAAGTTTTGTATGTCTCAGGTTTTCAATGAAAGTTGAGAAAATGAACATATATAGAAAATGTCATTAAAAGATTTTTAAATGTATGCGACACGGAGGCCCACGCTTTATTCCTAGCATTTAGGAGGGTGATCCAGAGGCAGGCAGGTCAGTGTGATCTCCAGGACTGTTAAGTGTAAATAGGAGTGAGTTTCATGGTGGTCAGGACTATGTAAAAACAAACAAATAAACAAACGATTCTCAGAAAAGAAAATGAAGATAGCTGGCCTTGTTTTGGCTTTGCTCCTTTGGTAATTTAAAATCGAGACTGAGAAGTACAAGTCTGGGGAAGTCTCCTGTCTCAGGCTCCTGAGATGGGATTAAAGGCTCATTGTGATCCTCTGCCCACCCGCCCTGTAATCCAGATGGGTGGGCCAGATTCAATCAACAAGAGCTTTATAAGGGGCCAGCTCTCCGAAGAGTCTCTGACCTGCAGAAGCCAGGAAAGTGAGCAGAGCTCTCCCTCCACACTCCAGACTCTGAGCACCCAACAGCACCCTGAGAAGCCCAGGTCCCTGACTCTGTGAAGCAGACCAAGCTCAGGAGGGAAAATGCAGGTGAGTCGGGGAGAATCAACTCCTGTGTTTTCTGGAGGATGGCCAGGATGTTCACTTTGCCATTGATCTCTGAAGGGTTCTAGCCCTAAAGTTTGTTTCTGGCATGCTTCATCAATTCACATGGATCTGAACCCATGTGGTATTCATAGCAAGCATCATGTTAGGGGTTTTTAATGTATTCATTGTCATTCAAGGAAAACTCGAAAAACATACTTAATACCTTGAATGTGAACCCATCTCTGAAACTGACAGAGGCACAAAGCCAGTATTCTTGCTGTTGGGCTTCTTGTTTCATAGTTTGTTGGAGGGGGCATCTGTTTTATCGAAGGCTTGCCCACAAATTACTGAGTAGACAGTCCTGGTCTACTTACCCGGTTCCACCACCATTCAGTCCCTTAGGAACACACAGAGGCTTATATTAAGTATAAACTCTTTGGTATATTGCTCATTCTTATTATTAACTAGCTCTTAGGACTGAAAATATCCCATAATTCTTGGCTATGTTTAGCCACATTTCTTGGTAAGTTTTCTCAGTCAGGCATTCTCATCTTGCTTATTCTGCTTCTGGCTGGTTACTGTGTCTCTGCCTTGACTCTTTCTAGAATTATCAGTCTAGTCACCCTGCATGCACTTTCTGACTGTGTATTTTCCAATGACTGTTTTATTAAACCTATATGAGTGACTAATCTTTGCAGTGTACAAGAGTATTATACCCCAGAGCAAAATCAGAGTTAAGCTCAGCTTCTTAGTAACAGTATTTTCCAGGTGGGCTCTGTTTGCTAGAAGCAAGCAGAGGTGTGGCACCTCCCTTAAGAGAGGCTTCCTGACCCAGCATTAGTGGCAAATACTTCACATCTCCTTTGATAGGCCCAGCCATCAAACTAAACTTGTGTTCATAAGAAACTACAGAGTTATAATAAGAAACATGGCTCCTGCTTGCATCTCCACTATGAAACTAGACTCTCAGGAAGCTAAGAAAAGGGGCAGAGCCAGCCACCAAAGCCGTAGCTTTAATCCTAGCCATGACACTTAGCAGATTAAAGACTCATGTGGCCAGAAAAAGATAGAGATATACAGTAAAGACATATTTAGAAAAAAAAACCTTGAAAAACAGTTGACAGTGTGTTTAAAAATAAATGTAGGCTTGGAAGAGAAAATGAAAAGGATAGAGAAAGTGCTTAAAAAATAAAGAGAGGAGATGGTGTGGTGTCAGATGCCTTTAATCCCAGCCTTGGGAGGCAGAGGCAGAGGCAGGTGCATCTCTGTGAGACTGAGGCCAGTCTGGTCTGCAGAGTGAGATTCAGGATGATCAAAGATACACAGAGAAACCCTTTCTCAATAAAACCAAAACCAAAATATACAAGATAGTTTTAAAAAAGCCACATAAAGATGGAAAATTGGCAGAGAATCTGGATCCTGTATGGTATTGTGTTGTCTCTGAACTGTCTGACTACTGAGGAGGAGCAATAGCTCTGAAAAGACATTTGATTATAAATGCTGCTGGATTAATCCGACCTATGTATTTTGATATTGCCTTGATTTCAAAATTGAAGTCAAAAGATAGGATACTTTGGAGAAGAGGTTTTGTTTTTGTTTGCATAGGAAATGAGAGGCTGTGGATTCATTCAGGGTTAGAAAAAATAAGGTTTGATCACAGAAGACCCCCTGAAAAATCCCCAAAGGGAACTGGTGGCCCAGAAGATCCAATGTCTCAGAGCAACTCTGTTGCCGTCTCCTCTGAGTTCTACATTCAGATGATCCAGCCTTAACAAATACTCCAGTCAGGACTTGACCTAATGCTAAAGTTTTATGTCTCCATAACATTACCAGCATCTCCAGACAGCAGGAAGTAACCTAGAAAACAACACCCACATTTCCAAAAAATGGATTATGGATGTTTGTCTGTGTTTAGCGTGTCAGTTTGAAGTTGTTATGAATAATGGTCGGGAAAAAACCTGAAGAAAGGAGATTAGAATCAGGGGTTTTGTTTTGAAAAGTAAAAGGGAAATGTTGTGGGATAATACTCTTGCATACAGTAAAGGTTTCTCACTGCTATTGGCTTAATAAAAGTCTGATTGGCCAGTAGCCAGGCAGGGAAACTAGACTAGGATAATTCTGGGAAGATGAAAGAGACACAGTCACCAGCCAGATGTAGTGGAAGCAAGATGAGCATGTCTCACTGAGAAATAGTACCTAGTCAACTAACTAAACACAGACAAGAATTATGGGTTATTTTAAGTTGTAACAGCTAGTTAATACTAAGTCTGAGCAATAGGCCAAAGAGTTTATAACTCACATAAACACCTGTGTGTTTCTTAGGTACTGAATGGTTGTGGGACCTGGCATTAGAGAAGCTTCTACCAACACGATTGTGTAGACTCGCATTACCCTAATGTGCTGAAATCCAAACACTTCTAGAAATGAGCTGGGAAACAGCCATGTTTTTTTGCAGGAGATGGAGAAGTATTAGGTCTTATAATTGGTCTGATACCCTTGGTTGTTTGAAGCACAGCTGGCATTCATTAGGAGAGTCTATTATGGACTTTTAGCACTATGAGAACGAAAAGGAAATTGGGGAGAATGTGAGCTGGAGAGAGTGGTTGAGGACTTCTCAAAAGACAGGTCCTTCAGTTTCTCTTCTGTCTCTTGCACAGGGGCACCTCCAATATTCACTAGAGGTTTTCCTTGCTAGACTTGACAACCATGCTTTCCATGATGTAAGAATGTAGCAGCATCTGTAGATGAGGAGTGATGAGTCCATTGTTTGGTTAATGCTGCATGGGGCGTCTTCCTTAATAATCACACAGCTAAGACACAGATGCTCCCCATGGCTGGAAACACAGTTAACATTTTCTTATTCACTTAGTACCAGAGGAGATCAAATGCCGGCAATAGGTTGAGAAATATCCAAGAAGCCAGTACGGACCGGAGTGGGCAGCGGGAAGGACGAAGGCCATCAGGTAATCAGAGTGAAATCTGTGCTAAAACCAAAAGCCAGCTACTCTATCTTCTGTTCTGTGATTTACGGGTTCGGGCGAGACCCCAGATGTGGACAGTGGTGCTGAGGATCGAGGGGCACCCAGTGGGTTGAGATCTCTGATGTTCTCTCAATATGTGTGCCCATAGGTTCTGAGGCTGTGACAAGCTCCCTGAGTGTGCTGGGGGTGGTTATGAGTGTGTGTAGGGATGGGCAGTGTTTGCTGGGAGCACTAGTTCTGTGAGTGCCCCCTTCTATTTAGAAACATGTTTTCCAAAACGGAAGACACCTATGCTTTCCCAGTGAGGGTGCTCCCTGGCTTTATGGGCAGTGTGGATGCTGAATCCTTGGCTGGCAAGCAGCTGTCGATAGTCTCTGGAAAAGTCTATGATGCCATGTGGCTGACCAGTGAGTGTGTAGCAAGGGTCCCCAGGGAAAGTCCAGATGTGCATGTGCATGCTGTCCATGGAACCGACCCCATCCCTCTGTCCGTTGCAGATCCGTCCCAGAGCCCGTGGACTGACTCTCAAATCAGGGTTTTCTTGCTGGAGTGGGAAGGAGTTGAACAGGAAGTCGGTCACCCAGGCAAGAAGATCCACAAGAAGACCAGGGTTCTCTGCCAGCGACTCTACCAGCGGGGCCTGAGGAAGACCTGGCAGAGCTGTTTCAACCTGCTGCTGACTCTGCAGAACCTGCACAGGAGTCTGTGTGACGAGAGACCAAGGGCCGAACCCTTGTTTTCTCCTTATGCAGAGGCCCTGTACAGGATCCTGGGCCACAGACCCCAGGAAAGCTACTTCCCAGGTTAGTCCCTTCTGCAGAGACACTGGATGCCCCCTCGTGTGTGGCAACAGCTGGCCTCCATCATGACCACAGAGCAGAGCACACAATGTAGGCAAACCCCATTCACACAGGCCTCCATGGCACACGGCAGGGAAGTGTGGCCTCCCTGGGTGTCTAGCTTCTTTCACCCCAGGAATGGAACTGCGGCTTGTTCATAGTTGATGATGACAGAGGCCATGCAATTTCTGAACCAGACTAGGGGCGAACCAGGGTGCCATGCTTATATTCTCTCTGTTTCTTCTCACCGCAGCCTGTTACCAGCTGCCTCCCATGTATCCTCAAGGTCCAACGGAATTGAAATCTCCCGCGTACCAGCTTTGGTATTATGGCTTCTCTCCACCTTCTGGAGAGTTTCTTGGGAACCCATCACTGATGATGCCCAGCGAGAGCTTCACTGGATCCGTGATGGGAGTCTTGGGAAGTCAGTTTCCCTTAGGAGTTTGACTCAGGAGTTTCCTCCCTGTGTTCCTGGAGACACAACTGCCAAGGCCACCCTCTGACGACCAAGGCCCTCATTGAAGACAAGTGGCGATTCCTCAATTCTTCTCTAAAAACCTTGCAATCATTATTCTCTGTATGCGTAGGCATCTTTGCTTCCCTCCACCGTGAGGACAAAGGTGAAATCCAATAAAGGTCTATAGAGTCACTCCTGTGTCACCCTTGTTATTTCAGCGGGGCCCATAAGGGTAGAGGGCAGAGGCTGTGTTCCCGGTGGTTGTTCATTCCTGGGTGGCCTGTGCCATGACCCACATGGTAAGATCTGCTGTGGCAGATGAAGCAGCTGTGTGCTTCTGCAGGAGAGAGAATGTTCCGTGACTCAAGGTTCGGCTGAAACAGTACTGAGATGACACTGAAGGCTACTGGCCTGGCCCAGCATTGCTGTTCCTGGGGTGTCCCCTGCTCCACCATTTTTCCTTTTCCACACCCATGCTCCTTTCTCCCTGCTGTCTTCCACTGCCTCCTTTTTTTTTTTTTGCCTCCAGGTGAAAATGTTGCCAGTCCCTATACTTGGATTAGCCACAGTTTTAGAGATGATTCTTATTTACAAAATAACAGATCCCACAAGTTCTCTATATCTCGGGTTTCAGTCAAAGATTACATGAAGTGAAGATATTTAGCAGCCCTATTAGGTTACTGGATACAGTAGCCATGGAGGCCCACATCTTTAATCCCATTTCTGAGGAGGAGATCCAGAAGCAAGCACATCAGCGTGAAATCCTGGATTCTTTGGTCTACATTTTAATGGGTTCCATGTTGGCTAGGGCTATGTAAAAACAACTAAAGCAACAATAACAACAACTGTCTCAAAGATGATATCAAAATGATTTGCCTATGTTTCTGCTGTTTCCTTGATACTTTTACATTGAGACTATGGTTTTGCTAACTGGTCTAGACTAAGAATTTTAGAAATCTGGGCAAGCTTCCTGTCTCAGCCTCCTGAAATAATGGTCTATGAAGTAACTCCTGCCTCATCCTTGCCATTTCAATGGGGGCCATAAATACAGAGGGCAGGGGATGTGGTTCTGGCGAAGGTTCATCCCTGACGATCAGGAACTTGCCCTCAACCCTCTGCATTAGACCCCTGTGGCATTGCGTCTCCTATCCACAAGGGGATCCCCTGCTTCCACAGACTGCAGCTCAATACCATTGACATTCTCCAGTCCTCTTGTTACACACTAGCTATCCGTGTTTCAGCACCTCCGATTCTGCAGAACTGATGGGAACCAGTTGGAGCTGGAGGTGTAGCTGTGTGGTAGAATGATGTAGCATCAATTAAGAGAATATTACATGTTATCATTTTTAAGTTTCAGATACTTAAAGAATGTCTGCCAAGGGATCTTGTTACCTGATCTAAATTTATAATGCCTTTGTAGTTGTAAAAGAATAGTTTGATCACTTTAGGCATAATTAAGAGCTGGCTAAATATATAATACATTTGCTATTGTATATCAGATAGTTATGCCACTTTAGGTGTAATTATAACCTGATTAGTGTTTCATTTGCAAATTAAGCATGACATAAAGTGACATGGTTGACAAATTGACTAGGCCAGACTTCTGCTACAAAAAGGCAGCCATGTCCTGGGGACAGCACTTCACAGCACTCTGCCCCAGTCCTGCTCCTAATTTCCTTTCTGGCCCTATTCCACAAAGGACCCTGAGCCTCAGAGACTAAGACTCAACAAAGACTCAATATCTTCAATATTTCATAACAGATTTTAGGTAAACCCAAAGAGCCTTTCCTTCTAGAACTCTCTAGGACTCCCAGTCTCTTAAATTTGACCAAGAAAATAAGCTTTTGACATTCTCTCCCTGAATGTCTGTGGTGCGCGCGCGCGCACACATACACACACACACACACACACACACACACAC
>LOEQ01001986.1:202252-221061 GCA_001685075.1 Bramus lutescens | reverse complement strand
AGTGCTGAGGGTTGTCTCTCCTCAGCATCTCTTCCTCCCGCTCTCTCTTCTTCTCCTCCATGCGCACGATGTGCAGCACGTGGCCCAGGTAGATGAGGGTGGGCGTAGACACGAAGATGATCTGTAGCACCCAGAAGCGGATGTGCGAGATGGGGAAAGCGCTGTCGTAGCAGACGTTCTCGCACCCAGGTTGCTGTGTGTTGCAAGTGAAGTCCGACTGCTCGTCGCCCCACACCTCCTCAGCCGCCGCCCCCAGCACCAGGATGCGGAAGATGAACAGCACAGTGAGCCACACCTTGCCGATGACTGTGGAGTGCTCCTGCGCATTCTCCAGCAGCCGCCCCAAGAAGCTCCAGTCGCCCATCGCTCCCGACAGTTAACCTGCAAAGGGAACATGGGGGAATACGGCTATTACTACTGGGGAGAGCAGGGCGGTGCTGCAGCATGGGGCAGTGTGCTGTCAGCCCTCGGTAGCTTCAGGTCCTACCAACCTCAGATCCGAAGCAAATGGACACCTAGGGTGGGGTCACATGCCTGTAATCCCAGAACCAGGGAGTCTGAGCTACACAGCAAAACCTTGTACCGTTGTTGTTGTTATTGCTCAGTGGTAAAAAACCGTGCTAATAACTCGAGTTAGATCCTGGGAATTCACTTAGAAGAACCTACTCCTGAAAGTTGTCTTCTGACCCTTACACACTGGCCATGACACATGTGCACCTGCACTCATACACATCATAACATATACACACAATAACAGTAATAAATAAATTAATTTAAAAGTATTCGGTGGTTGCAATTGTTCTGTATTTGCATTTTGCTGTCATTATCCCCTAAACATTACAGTATGACTACAATTTCCATAGCCTTTCCATTGCATTAGGTGTCTTAAATAATCCGGAGATGACGCACTGTGGGTAGAGGGATGCGACAGGTCTACGCAAATGTTTTGCCATTTTATAGAAGGGACATGAACACCAGAGGATCTGGGAATCTGTGGGGGTCCTGGAGCCGATCCCCATGAACACTGAGTGATCCCCAATCACTGCTGCTACTCCGCAGCCCTCACAGTAGCCAACTGCTGGCCTAAGTGACTTAACCATCCTCCTGACCCCTTTTGTAGGGGTGAGGAAGCTGGGACAGAAGGAAAGAGAAATGAGTCCCCTGCCTCTAACTTTGTGTCCCCTTCTCTCCAGAATACCTCTGTACAGAGCTGGGGTGGGGCATGGCTCAACTCCTGGCCTCTGCCTTTCTGTGCCCATAGCATTAGAGAACATTTGCCAAACTGTGGTTTCGGGGGCAACCATCCAAACTCTCGCCTTGTTAGTCAACCACCTCACCAACTGTTCGCTTTCTCTCTCCGTCAACATTTTTAATAATGCTGAATCTTAAAGAGAAAACTTTCTCCTACTATTTTAAAATTATATTTTAGTTATTATAAAAGCATTCATACCAGAAATAGATGGTAGCTTTAAGAAAAAATACAGTGACACTACTCATGAGGCAAGGCAAGAGCTGAAGGTTCAGAGTCACTTGTCTCTGACCCAGCTAGGGCTCCACATCAACGCCTGTCTCAAAATAAACAAAATACTGGTAACATTCTACTCGATGACACTATTGGCCAAAAGTTCTGACTAAACATTCTTTGTTCAAAAGAAAATCAAGAGGCTTAGAGAAGGATGGGGTGTGTTGGCATACACCTTAATTTTAGCATTTGACAGATGTAGCTCTGGAGCAGGGCCAGAAGTTCCAGATCATCCTTGGCTACACAGCTTGAGATATGTGGGGCCTTATTTAATAACATAAGATAAATACAACAAGCACAGGAAAAGATATGTCCTCAGCAAAAGTTACTGGCTCCCAGCTTCTTCACAGGTGATAAAACCATTGGATGCTCGGCCATGTGGCCTTTGCACAGAACCTAGGACACGCTTCTGCATGCGTCAAATCGTCTCTGGCTAAGTTATCACACTGGATACTGGAAGGCAATGATAGCAGCTGGATGGGTAATCTTCACTGTCAACTGGTCTAGATATAGAATCACCTAGGAGATGGGTGAGACCCACTTCGGGGTATGTCTGAGGGTATTTCCAGAGGAGACAAATTGAGTGGGCAAGACCCATCCCTGTATGTGAGCAACAAAATCCAAATGAGTTTGGTGAAAAAAGTAAAAGAAGGCAGTGGAACCAGGGTTTTAGTGTGAGCCGCTTTGCTCTTGGAGGTCCTCTGCACCATGATGGACTAGACCTCCTGAAACCATAAGCTAAACAAGTTAAGTTGTCTTCCTGTTTCTTGTCACAGTGATGAGAAAGATGACTGACACAGTCACACAGCATGGTTTAACAGAGAAAACCAACAAGGCTAAAAAAAAGTTGGGTCAGTCGGCTGGGAGTCGGGGCTGACTGCTGGTTTCGAACTGAGACCTTCAAGGCCACCATGCAAAAGAAACAATGGAGAAAGGATCAATTTTCTCACCATTTCAACAATTAAGAGACCACCTAAAATCACCCCACTTATCATGGATGAAATCTCTGTGGTCCCCATAGAAGCCCAGACTGGATACTTCGGCGACATTGGATGGGACAGCCATAGGCAGAGCTCATTGGGACCAGGGCACCGCTAGGTGCTCAAGAAGTACCCAGAGTTGGCTGTCCATGGATTCCTCATTAGGACCATGGTTCCAGTCCAACAGTAAGACCTGCAGCAGCTAATCACTCAGCAGCATCTGTGGACACACAGCATGTGCCCAGGGCTATGCAGGGTGTTAGGGAATCATACACACAGCTGCAGTGTAGGTATTATAGGACTAGCTAAACACAAGCCAGAGAGGCCCGGGGGCTTTGGATTTCAGGTGGAGTGTGGAAGGCCCAGATGGGGCTCATGAAGGCATCTGGTGGTGCTCTGTCTGCGGGCATCATTCCTGCGGGGCACACCCTCAGCAAGGTCTGTGGGCAGGAGCCTGGTCCCTGAAGGGCTACCACGATGGTTAATCTTGTCCGCTCGAGAAGTTTCAGAAACACTATGGAGATAAAGCTTTAGGCATGTTTGTGAGGGCGTTTCTAGACTAGGTTAACGGGGCTGAGAAGACCCACTCTAAATGTAGGCAGCTCCACTGTGTGGGCTGGTTTCCTGGGCTGGATGAAAAGGATGAAGGGAGCTGTAGTAGCTGCCAGGACTCTGTTGCCATGATGATACATACCCTTGACTTAGGAATAAAGCCTTCTGCCCTTAAGTTGTTTCTGTCAGTCATTTGTTGCAGCAATGAGAAAAGCAAAGCAGAAGCGGTCTCATGTGTGTACACAGGAGTGAGGGAGGAAGACGTGGGCCCTCTGTGAGTGGCACAGGGGACAGAGATAGAAGAATTTCTCCTGTGTTGCTGCTGCTTATAGGACCAGACACTGTGAGCTTCAATAAAAAGACAGTTCCCATGTTCTCATGGTCTTTCTTCAGTGAGGAAAACCATCGTGGTTGAAGAGCCTGGAAAATGCTTCACCTGGATTTTTTTTTCTACCTGGAATTTTAATTTCTTTTTGAGACAAGGTTTCTTTGTAGCTTTGGGGCCTGTCCTGGAACTTGCTTTGTAGACCAGGCTGGCTTCGAACTCACAGAGATCCTCCTGCTTCTGCTTCCCGAGTGCTGGGGTTAAAGGCATGAGACACCATTGCCGGGCTTCTGCCTGGAATTTTAAGATGTTAAGTGATGCTTGGTCACTGCAGTGCCTGCCTTGCAAGCATAAAGAATTGAATTCAGACCCCCAGATCCTATGTAAAACTGGCAGGCTTGGTTGCACAACATCTAAAACTCTAGTGCTGGGAGGGGATGGGGCCAGAGACTCCTAAAGAAGCAGCTAAGTGTTAACTCCAAGCATGCTTCCAGTGCTGGCTTATTGGGTTAAGACTGAGGATGAAATCTTGTTCTTTATAAATGCCACATTCCCCTTGGCCCTGTTGTGGCATGCATTTTCTCTGCATGCTCTTAGAAGATAAAACATTATACTTTAAAGACTTAAATTGCTGTATATGAAGCAGCCAGTCTTCCTCATGATAGATATCAGGGTACCATTATAGCTCCCTTTCTTCTCTTCCAGTCAGCCCTAAATCTACTCATCCCTCAGAGCTGTCCCTAGAAAGCGGGGGCACAGCTAGTTGTCCAAGGCGCCTTGCCACAATTTCAATACGGGTCATGTGTTAGAGATGTGGTGGTATTGGGAAGCTGTGGGACCTTAAAGGGGTTGAGCCTAATTCAAATCCTTAGGTCACTGGGGGCCTAAGTGATGAGTGTGGGGCCAGGCTGTCTCTCCCTCACTCGTATTTACTGTTTACACGGGTGCACACACACACACGCACACACGCTCGCACATCCTCGTTCTCCACCATGACTATAGCAGGGAGAGGGACAGGGCAGGGAGAAGAAGGTGGGTTCCACATAGCTGAACTCACACCAATGCTTGTTGCTGAGCCTCTAATACTGCCAGCTACAGAAATTCTTCATAAGCACTTTGTGTCAGACCTGTGTCACACGGAGGAAAAGGTCACAGTTCTGATTTGTCTCAACCCTTCTGCCACCCTCCCTGGGGTCGCTGAGATTGTGACCACAAGTAAGTATGCAGGCAGCACTGCACAGACAAAGCCATGGCAGCATGTAGTGGGGCTCTCTACTGAGCCCTGGCCACAGTCCAAGGCACGCTGAATTCCCGTAACCCCTGCAACCCAGACTGGCCTCTATGGGGAGTTTCTCCAGGGCCCAGCCGGTAGACCTCCTACACAGGCCCAAACCTTTCTTTGCTGTCCTAGGGTACCATGACTCTCAGTCTCAGGACCACTAGACTACGAGGGACTCTGTCCCCTGTAGTCCTCCTCCTGAGGCTGGAGCAGCACATCTACAGTAGAACTGGGGAAAACACTTCTAGAGACAGCTAAGGAGAGGCCGGTGCACGTGTTTAATGTTTCTTTCAGACGCTCGTATCCCAGAAGACCCTTCTGTTTGCTAACAAACCTTGACAAGATACACTGGAACCACAGGCCTGGGATCTCCTCACACAAGGTTGATGGCACAGAGGAAAGGAAGGGACTTTTCTGCTTGGAATAGACTGGATACTGCTGTTGGCATTTCCCTGCAGGCTAGGGAGGCCAAATGGCCCCATGTGTATGAGCTGACCTCATAGTAAGGAACTGATCCACCCCAGATGTCCAGCATATGCACCTGTTGAGGAACATGAATAGCCCAGTAACTATCCTCCACTGGGAAATTAGAGTGTGGTGGGGCAGCTGGCTGCATCGTCTGTCACTCTTTGCTGGTTGAGTCCTCTCCAGAAGAGTCATCGGCTTTCTTGTGCAACCGCTAAGAAGAGTGATAGGCCACGAGTGTCCTGCCTATGTGCTGGCAGTGGCCATAGCTCACTAAGTCATACAGGGAGGCCAGTTCTCAAGCACTCTGTGTGTAGTGGTGACTACTGACAGGAAGGAACTCAGTAATGTGTGAGCGATGCGGTGGCATAGTACCTATAGCTGCAAGTGAAGTCCTCAGAGATCCTCAAGATAAATGCTGTATGATATGGAATGTCCTTCTGTGTATATGTGTATGTGTTGTTTTTCTAGATTGATGAATAAAACTGTTTCAGCCAATGGCTTAGCAGAGTACAGCTAGGAAGGAAATCCTAACACACACACACACACACACACACACACACACACACACACATAAAGAGAGAGTAGGCAGACTCAAGGAGATGCCAGCCAGCTGCCAAGGACACAATATATGTAGAAAATGAGGTAATGCCACACTGGCAATACATAAACTAATAGAAATGGGTTAAGATGTAAGAGCTAGCTAGAAATATGCCTGAGCCATTGGCCAAACAGTGTTGTAATTAATACAGTTTCTGTGTAATAATTTGGGTCTGGGTGGCCGGGAAGTGAAAGTTCAGTTTTCCATTTACATAATGGCACCCAAATTGGAGCTTAAAGCCATGACCCCAAGATTAAGGGTCTCATGCTCTACCAACTGAGCTAGACATGAAATATTTTCTCTGAATTTGTTAAATGTAAATGGACTAGACATTATTTATGTATGTATTGCCTGTATAATAATTGTATATAATTACTGTATCCATTGTATATAGTTTTTCTTATATTAGTTATAGCCTTTTCTTTTTTATTATAGACAAAAAGGGGAAATGTAGTGGCATTTCATTTGTATTTTCATAAATAAAGCTTGCCTGAGAACCAGAGAAGTAAAACAGTCACACTGGCCAGTTTAGAGACCAGGCAGTGGTTGCACACATCTTTAATCCCAGTAGACACACTAGTTTGCCATAGAGACAGGGTGGTAGTGGTGCATGCCTTTAATTACAGAACTAGAGAGGATTATAAAATAGGAGGAGACAGCTCTTAGACACAGTCTCATTCTGAGATTCCTGGAGGCAGGATCACCATTTCAGACTGAGGTTGAGGTAAGAGTTAGTAGCTGGCTGCTTTCCTTTTCTAACCTTTAGGTTAAACCCCAATTTCTGTTTCTGAGCTTTTATTAATAGTGCTTCCACTATATGGTGCTGATGAGAGGCTACTAGATGGCAGATAAACGAATGGAAGGAGCTGGTGGTTGCTGCAGCTGACACGGTGATCTGGTCAACCCAGCATCTACTCTCATGTCTCTGGCCTGCCTCTGACAGGGCCGGGAAGAGACAGCCTTATTCTCTGCCCTCCCAGTCAGCCAGAGGGAACTAAAATCTGCACATGAAGATGAAGAGTTCTGGGAACTTCTTAGAAAGTTTTGGTTTCCTTTAATAAAAATTATTTTATTTTTAATTATGTATATATGTGTGTGCTGCATGGGTATGTATGGATGCCCAGAGAGTTCAGAAGGTGTGCAGATCCCCTGGATGTATAGCTATAGGCTGTTGTGAGCCACTGACCCAATGACAGTGCTAAGAACTGGACTCGGACCCTGCCAAGAACAGTGGGTGTTCTCAACTGCTGAGTGTCACTCTAACCAAGGCCATCTTCCTAAGAAAAGAATGTTCCACATGCTGATGGCTCCCCTCCTCCCAAGATGAGCACAGATGAGAAGCCTGGAGCTTGGCAGTTGCCTCACAAGCATGAATCAGTGAGCCTGAAGGAAGAGTCAAGAAAGTTTTACAAAGGCCATCTGCTGTCACACTGTGAGGCTGGTCAATCAACCCTGCCAACCGCTTCCAGTGTTTTTATAATCAGAGGAAAATCCACTATTGGTTCAAGTTACATCTTTTTTCTTATTTTTTAAAAAAATCAATCCTATCTGATATATTATCATCAATTCCTAATAGAGTAAGGCCAGACATAAATGAAAAATATGGTTCATTCATAATTACTAAAAATTCACATGATCCTGAACTACTGAAATGCGTACTAATATTAATTAAATATAATTTTAAGCATATTACTGACACAGAAACACTAATGATGCAATGGTAGATGACAATAGCCTCACAGAACATAACGTCTGATACTGCTGCTCTCTGCACACACACTCGTACATACTGAGAAGGGAACACCCGATACTGAAAGAGTTACAGTTCTGATAATAGGGTGATCTTTCTGTTTCTTTTTTAGATACTTGTGAATTTTCCATAACAATAGGTCACATTTATTACCCACAGCCATTGTCAAATGTGATGGTACAGGCCAGTAGTCCAGTCCCAGTACTCAGTAGATTGAGGCCAGTCTGGGATCTACAGTGAGACTTGGTCTCACAAAACAAAGAAGATCTGGGGTGAAAGCTCTGGTTCAGCCTTGCAAACACAGGACCTGAGTTCAATCCCCAGAACCCATGGAAATGGCAGGTGTAATAGCACCCATGCTTATAAACCCAGCCCTGGGGAGGAAAAGACAGGAGGATGCCTGGGGTTCACTGGCCAGCCAGATAGTCATGCCTACCTGGTGAGTGGCAAGCTAATGAGAAAACCTACATCAACAGAAGCAGATAGCATTCCTAAGGATGACACCAAAGTTATCCTTCCACATGCCACAGATCATCTTGGGCCATATACACACACCACCATGTGCAACCATATGTACATGAGAAAGCTCAACTGTATACACATGAACATGCATACATGTGTACACACACTAACACATGTATAAAAACAAAAAACAAACCAACCTGGGCAGAGTGGCTCTTTCCTATAATTCTAGCCATGAGTTTGAGGTCAGCCTTGGTTACACTGTAAGGTCCAGGCTAGCCAGGACCAGAATGAGACCTTGTCTTAAGACATCAAGATGCACAACAAGCAAACAACCTGTGGCCATGTCTCTCATTTCCTCAAGTTCTAGTTTTAAAACAAACCAGCTGTCCCCTCTATCCTGCACTTTAACTGTATCTGTGATAAGCAGACAAACTGTGGTCTCTGCACCGCCTCAGTTGTGGGGAGCTGAGGTCACAGGGGCTCACTACCAGTCCCAAGAGGGGTGGATGATGAACAAGGTTAAGATGGGTTCTGGGGTCCCTGTGCCAGTCTCCCAGGGGATCAGTACTCGGGGAGAGCAATTTCCCAGTTCCTCCAATCCCTTACACCTCCTGCTGAACCGCTATGCTGCACTCCTTGGTGAGGGTTTGGTTTTGTTTGACAAAATGCATGTGTGATGGGAAACGGAACCAGAGGGCTGACCATCTGTTTGGAAGACTAATTGTCTGGATGCAGGCTACAGCCAAGCAGATGCCTCTTGAGCAGAGGTGGCCTCCACTTCCTTCACCATCTCCTCAGGTGGCTCCAGATGGCACAAAGGGGTTCTGGAAACATCTTATTCATATCATTTAAAAGTAATTATTTTATGTTATGAGCATTGGTGCTCTGTTTTGTCTGCATGAGGGTGTCAGGTTCCCTGGAACTGGAGTTACAGATGGTTATGAGCTGCCAATTGGGTGCTGGGAATTGAACCTGGGTCGTCTGGAACAGCAGTCAGGGATCGTAACCGTTGAGCCAATTTTCCAGCTCCACTCAAACCATTTTTTTTAGCTCTACCCCTAACATTCAGTTAGACAGGAGATTCGGCAGGGATGGGTGGGGCATGCTGACTGACAATACAGCTGGGACCACAGGGTGTCCTGCAGCAGGATGAGGTTCGTAGAGACAAAGGGATGCTGCTGAGAAGAGGATGCTAGGTGTTCATGGGGCTTGCCCCGCCCCCAAGTTGTGTTGGGAGGTGGTGGGACTGCAAGAGGGAACTTCTTCAGATAAACTCATCTAGGCCCCTGGAGGGAAATGTGGCATTCCAGCCTTTCTGGTTCCTTTGTGTGGATGTGATCTTCCCCTCTGTAGCTCTGCTGACATCAGCACCACACACTGATCAAGACCCACACCGTGAGTGGTGTGCCTCAGAGATCGTGGACTGTGGCAGAGTGGTATCGAAGACGGCCCAAGTTTATTCTCTTCACAATGGGAACTGCTTAACTCTGGGAGGCGCTTACAGTTTAAAGATAGGATACTATACCCAGTGTTGTCATGGCACTTTAAACAGCCACGTGCTGCATAGCAAGCAACCTTGTGACTGACAGACACCAAAACAGGGGCCTATAGGACTGCATCACCTGGTGATGATGCGCTCACTTTAGTCATACTATGACAAAACCAACCTGTGGCAGTTGTCAGAATGGGCTCCTGCACAGGTGGGCCCAGGTGGAACTGGTCTACAATGTGGCTGGTCTACATATTGCCTGGATGTGGCATTTATCTCTATGAATTAGCACCTGATCTACTCAGTAAATCTTAATTGCAAAAAAAACTGAAGGCCAGGCATGGTGGCACATGCAGGAAATTCCAGTATCGGAGAAGTGGAGGCAGGAAGATCAGGAGTTGAGTGCCAACCTGGGCTATTTAGTGAGTCTGAGGCTAGCCCAAGGAACCTGAAATGTTTATACTATACTGCTGTTAGGTGCTGCAAACAACAGCAATCCTTATCCTTACACCACTGAGCACCAAACACTCCTTAGGTTTCTAAGTCTTCTTGCTGCTTTCCTGTTGCTTGGCTGCTCTGTTCCTCTCAGACAGTTTTGTAGTTTTCACTGAGGCCTCTAGGATGTGTGGGTTTCCCTGTCAGATCAAATGGTGGCTGTTTACTAAAGCAGGGGCAGCCAGGTTTGTCAGATGTGGTCACAGTTCAAGACATCTTTTAAAATCTGTCTGTGCGAGGTAAGGTGGCACACACCCTAGCATCCAGGACACTGGGAAGGGGATCTGGAGTTCAAAAACAGAGCAGAGAAGGAAAGAAAAAAAGAGAAAGAAACAGAAAGAAAAACAGGAGAAAAAAGGAAAGGGAATAAGAAAGATAGATTTCTAAGCTTTAATTTTACAAATATGAGTGTTTTGTTTGTGTCCTGGCTAGTTTTATGGCAGCTTGACCCAAGCTAGAGTCATCTGAGAGGAGGGAACTTCAACTGAGACAATGCCTCTTTAAGATTAGGCTATGGGGCATTTCCTTAATTAGTGATTGATGGGGAGGGCCCATCCCACTGTGGGTGGTGCCGTCCCCAGGTTGGTGGTCCTGAGCAAGCCATGGGAAACAAGCCAGTAAGCAGCACTCCTCCGCGGTCTCTACATCATCTCCTACCTCCAGGTTTCTGCATTGTGTGAGGTGCTGTCCTAACTCTTTCCTCACCAAGTTGCTTTTGGTCATGGTGTTTCATCACAGCAACAGAAACTCTAACTCCAGGGTTTGGAGTATTGCCTCTGGATAGAAGAAAGCTGAGCCACAGAGGTGGAAGAGTATGATCTGGAATGGCGGCACCAGATCTGAGGACAGAAAGGAGGAACTCTCACAGCTGTTTTTATATGAGAGGTAGGCTGTGGACCCACTTTGGTCACTGCAGACTTTAGCGTAGAGTGGGGTACAAAGGAGGACCCCAAAGAACTGAAGGAGACACTGGGCTGATCTGAGAGAAGTGGTGTTCAAGAAAGAGCAGGCAAGGATTCAGTGCAGCAACCAGAGGGGGCCAAATGGGCTAGGCTGCAGAAAGGGCTTCCACAAAAGGACAAGACAGACAGGAAAGGAACCGAAAGGGACCATCCTCTGAGGATGTGAGCCTGAGTCAAGCCAGGAAATGCACTGAGGATGACCCTCAAAGCCCGGCCTGAGAGATCACATGGCCTCTGAAGGGAAAAGTGGTTTTGGCTGGGATGCTGAAGAGAGCCTGCAAGGCTTTGGCTCTGTGACGGCCTGGATTAAAAGTCATGGCTGGGAGGCATGAGGCCATAAATAAGAGAAGCTGAGTGACTTGGGGCAGCAGAGGGGGTTCTAACATGGACTAGAGATGAAGCCCAGAAAGGCTGGGTGCTGAGGACACCAGTGTCTTGTAGACCAGATGAGTGTCTCCAGAGATGTCACTGCATTTGGATTTTAAGTTCTTGGACTCTGTGCTCTGAGAAATTGTTTCTTATTCTTTTGTGCTTTGGTTCTTGCCAGCATTCTGTCAGTCTTGTAGGAACGTTACTTCACAAACTTCTTCCCTCTTTTTCTTCTCACCCTCTCTCCTTTCTGTTTCTTTTCTTCTTTTTTTAAAGGCCTTACTCTGTCAGGGGCACGGGAGCAAGAGAACGTGCCCTGCTCCTTGCTGCCTGCTGCATTGGGCGAGGTAGCCAGGGCAGTGCTGGAGAGCTGCCAGGCTGACCAACCCAGCTACCACCCAGGCCCAGAATCAGGGCTTTGAGTTAGCCCATCCCAGCATCCACGTCATCTACAAACTGCTAGAGCATATGAAGGGGCTAGATCTGCAGATCCAAAGCTGCAGGATCTCCATGACACAAGGCAGCAACAGGATATCCACGAGGAGTCCCAGTGGGAGCCTAGTATTGACCATGTAGCACAAGCCAGAGGCCTGGCATCAGACTCATTGCAATCAACACTACAAGTAAAGACAGATGGACTAAAATAAAGGGTTAACTATGTGACTCACTGAGCCACAGGACAGCTTCCGCGATGAGATTTTTCGTTTGTTTTGTTTTGGTTTTACTATTAAATTTTGTTTTGGAGGGGTTGCCAAGGCAGAATGCAGAACTGAGTGGGACAGAGATGCATGATAAAATCCACAAAGGATAGCTAAAAAGTTCAAAGCCTTACCCTGGAGCTCAGACTGACCTCAAACTCATAATTTTCCTACCTCAGCCTCCCGAATAGAAGCTTAAAAGTGGTTAGGCATCTCCTGCAGAGTCTAAAGTCAGAACAGGACTAGCAGGTGGCACAGGGACCTGGGAGGGACTTGAAGGCAAAGGGCCATGGAGGAACACCAATCCTGATGTGGAAGCCAGCAAAGTGCTGAGGGTCAGCAGAAGGCTTTGAAGAGCAGTGTGTCAACATTTTCCAGAGTGTTCAACATGGATGAAGCAAAGATCGTTTGATCTCATCAGGAGGAGGCTACCCTTAGTCCTCAAATGACCAGTCTCTTAGGAAGGTAGGAACAGAGTCTAATCAAGGGGTTAAAAGGCGGTAGGCGGGGATAAGTGCGACATGGGGGAAAGAGTACTTGCTTAATAAAAACATAATTAAAGGGGGAGTCAGCTCAGTCACAGACAGGGTCTGGGCCTCACTGGAGGTGTTTCCAAGCCATGGAAGCCAGGGACGTAGGACGTCAGAGGGTAAAGTCAATAGGAACAAGGAGGGTGAGGACACCAGGAGTCTTCTTCCTCAACAGCAGTGGAGATAGCAAGTGTGAGAGGAAGCCTTTCCTGAAGTGTTAACAAGACTCCTGTCAGTGAGGTCAAAGGAGGTCGTCTCAGGGCAGGCCTTGGTTCCCAAGAAGATGAGTCTGCAGAGAAGGCACAAGGAGGAAGCGAGGTCCCACCTCCTTCTCATAGCCAGAGGCTGCAGCCACAGGCAACCTGCAGCTTAGCCTGTCCCTGTAACACACGTCAAATGGCCAGAAAGAGAAGGTGGGCACAGGGGTCCATGTAACAGAGGGCAAGACATATAAGACAAGGACATGGTTGTGAAAACCAGAGGGCCTCACCTGCAGGGTAGAACACCCCAGAAGTGTGTGTGGGGTATCCTGCCAGGCATGAAGAAGAGGGCACAGCAAGCCAGTAGGAGCCAGGCTGCAGCAGGAGGTTCTCACTGATGGGAACACAAACACCTTTGAGGGGTTGAACAGAGTGGTGCAATTTGTCCAGAACACTCCTGAAACCCCCTCTCTCTGTGTGTCCTAGATGCCCTAGAGGGGAGCACAGAACCTTTGAGGGGCTCCAATGAGGGCCTCTGATGCCATCTATAGAGGCAAATCCCTACGGGACAGGTGGTAGGATAGCTGAGCCCACCTGACCATGCTCATGAGACATGCTGAGGACAGGAGAGGACCTGAAAGGGGCCAGGAGGAGAATGGAGCTCATGACTCCAGCGAGAGGAACCAGTGTGTTCTTTCCCAAGGTAGGCCATCGGCAGAGGGACAAATAAGGGAGACCATGGCAATCATGGGTTCTATTTGGGACACATGAAGCTTGAAAGGCCTGAGGTGGGCAAGTTTCCAAGCTCAAGGTTCCATCTGGGAGTTGTCACCAAGCAGAAGGTATTTAAAACTCTGGAGCTGGTATGGTGGTACCTCATGTCACCCCAGCACCCTAGAGACTAATGGAGATGAAAAGTTCTAGACCACAGGGAGAGTCTATCTAAAAACAAAATAAATAAATGAAAAATCTCAGAGTACATGGAGATCATGTAGGGCAGAAGAAGGAAGTGGCCAGCTGGCATCTGAGCCTGGAGCACACTGATGTCTACAGGGGGACAGCAGGGGACCTGCAAGGCAGCTGACTACAAGTCTTAAAATCTTTAAAAAGATTTATCTATTATTTTATGTGTCTGAATGTTTTGTATGTATGCATGCACATCAAGTGCACATCAAGGTCAGAAGAAGGTGTCAGATACCCTGGGACTGGAGTTACAGATCTTTGTGAGCCACCATGTGAGTGCTGGGAGTTGAATCCAGGTCCTTTGCAAGAGCAACAGTGTTCTTCTTAACCTTAGGAAACGCAAAATGTACTAAACTCCAGAATGTTATCAGAGCCAAAAGATTTAATGTGTAGCATTCTTTATTACCTTTTACAGTAATAGCTTAACTGGTTTTGTTCGTTAGAGGTAATATACTCTGGGGCGGGGTTATGAAAATCAATTTTGTATGAAGTGTATGTGATGGCCTGCAATACCACTGAGTGGACTTATAAGGGTCCTATAAGACACAGAGTTCTATGCTTAATTAGTAATGTCTGCCTGGGTTTGAAAGATGGAGGATGGCTCAGGAAATAGTCGTTGCTGCTCCTGATTTGGGACATACTCTAAAGGGACCTGGTGGGCTGAACTTGTCACAAATGTGATCCAGTGATCAACAGGCTGATCGAGTGAACTCTTTAGTCATGGAAAATTGAAAGACCTTACCACTAACTTCTTGTATCCCTTATCCACCCATTTCAAATTTTCATTCTTGAGAGAGTATAGTGGCCTTCCAGACTCTGAGATAAGAAAGAGCTTATAAACTGTGTCTATAACAGACAGGCATCTTCCTCATGATTTCCCAAATAACACATTATGGTGACTATTTATGTCACATTGATATGGGTTGGGTACTAGACGTCATCGAGACAATTGAGGCTCATGAGAAGATGTGTATATAGGCAACATGGTGCATCTCACAGATAGGACTTGAATGTCACAGACTTCAGTGAGGGCGCGTGGGTCCTGGAACCCATCCTTACTGGATACCCAGGGATGACTCCACCTGATATCCAGCAGCGACTCTCAGCCTTGTTCTCCAAGTTTGTCTTAACTATCTTTGGTCTTTTATTTCTTCAATATAAAATTGGAACACAGCATGTCAGTTCCACAAAAATCCTAACTATGGTTTCAAAAGGAAACACATTAATTTGAACTGAATTCAGTTCCTCGCCACATCCTTCCTCCATGGTAAACACAGCCATTCTCTCCCAACACAGTAGTTCTCTGATAAACCACCCTTGTGCTTCAGATCTTCGCTCAGAAGGACTTGCACTTACTTTATTGTTGAGTTTATTTCTAGGTGCTTGAGAAATGGTCTACATTTGGGGGGGGGTCCTAAGTAGTTTTACATTTTCCTGACTGCGTATCATTAGTATCTGGGGACATAGACTGTTGGTGTGTTTTGGGCAGTGCTGCGGATGCAGCCCAAGACTGTGTGCCTGGCAAGCATTTTTACACCCAGCCTGGCTGTTCTCGTTCCATACTAATCTTGTATCCAATGGTCTGTTAGGAATCCCTGAAACGAGCTAGCCGGAGATTACTTTGGGTTTGCCATGAGGCCACCACTCTACTATTAAAAACAGATGGTTCTCCTTCCTAATTCTTCCTGCTGTGTTTGATACCATGTTTACCTCTTAGCTCAGATTCACCTGAACTTGTGATTCTCCTGCTTTTTCCCCCTTCATTAATATCTATATCTATCTATCCAATCTCTCTCTCTATATATATCTTTATGAATGTTTTAATCTCATGTATGTCTGTGAACTACATACATGCATGTCTAGTGCCCATGGAGGCCAGAAGAGAGTGTTGGCTCTCCAGGACTGGAGTTACAAGGGAGTTGTAAGCTGTCCTATGGGTGCTGGGAATTGAACCTGAGTCTCTGGGAAGAGCAGCCAGTGCTCTGAACTGCTGAGTCGTCTCTCCAGCCCTGTGCTTCTGAGTGCTGGAACCACAGCTGTGAACCACAATATCCAGCTTCTTTGTTGTTGTTGTTATCAAGTAGACAAGGTAGCATGGTGGCATCTGTTCTTGTTTCTGACTTCAACACAAATGCTTCTAATGAGTGATTAGCATTTTGATATTTTTCATAATTTTTTGAGACATGGTTTCATGTAGTTCAGACTGACTTCAAACTTACTATGTAGTTGAGGCTAGCTCTGAACTTCTGATCCTGCATTTATGTTCTAAGTGCTGGGGGCACATCTGGCACACACCTGTCTTTAATATCATGATATGTTCATTTTCAATAGGTCAAAGAAGCTTCTAGTCTTGGCTGGCCACAGACTCCAGCCCGCCCTTTGTTTTCTACACTATCACCGTGTACTGTCCTTAATTCAGCATTTTCTTTCTGAATATATTTGAGTGTTAGCTGGTGATCACTGCGAAGGTGTCTTCGCATGACTTATATTTAATATTCAAGAACACTCTATATTCTATCATTTTATTTTCGATTGATTTATTCATATTTCAGATGGATCAATGTTTGCACCATCATTATATTTTGGCATATAAGTTAGTAAACCAGAGAGGCTAAATTCTAAGAATTATCTCATGCAAGAAAGTCTCTTACAGGACTGTGGGACTAATGTCTTTTCTTGAGGGAGGTTTCAGTAAGATCTGAGTAGATGCCATTCTGTTAATAGCTCGGCATGTGTAGATTGTCCTTCCTTCCTTCCTTCCTTCCTTCCTTCCTAGGAAGGAAGGAAGGACCCTCCCTCCCTCCCTCCCTCCCTCCCTCTCTCCTTCCTTCCTTCTTTCTCCTCTCCCCTCCCTTTCCTTCCTTCTTTTCAGAGACAGGGTTTCTATGTTTAATAGCTCTGGCTGTCCTGAAACTCTCTTTGTAGACCAGGCTGGAACTCAACAGAGATCCACTTGCTTCTGCCTCCAGAGTGCTGGGATTAAAGGCATGTGCCACCAATGCTCAGCAAATTTGCTATTTCTTAAATTAATTTTGTCTTTCAGAAAAATTTCCACTTCCTATTCATTTTAAATTCATTAATAAATTATTTGTAACATTATCTTATGATTTCTAAATTCAGTGGTAGCCAGCCACGGTGGAGCACTCCTTTAATCCTAGCACTCAGGAGACAGGTAGGTGGATGTCTGTGAGTTTAAGCCTAGCCTAGTTTACATAGGCAGGCCAGCCAAGGTTACATACTGAGAACCTGTCTCCAAAAAACCAACCAACCAAAGAAACAAACAAAACCAACTACCAGGCTGGGAAGTAATGGCGCACACCTTTAATCCCAGCACTTGGGAGGCAGAGGCAGGTGGATCTCTGTGAGTTCGAGGCCAGCCTGGTCTACAGAAGTAGTTCTAGGAAAGCCAGGGCTTGTAGTGGGAGGAGCGGGTTGCGTCCCACTGCCCGGCTAGCTTAACCCCCAAAATAACCACAGAGAAATTGTATTAATTTAATTACTGCCTGGCCCATTATATTTAGCCTCCTCTTGGCCAACTCTCACATCCTGATCTAATCCATTTCTAATAATCTGTATATCACCACGAGGTCGTAGCTTACCGGGAAAGATTCAGCGTTTCTGACCTGGCGATTTCATGGAGGCTCTCCCTGTCTGCCTTCCTCCTCCCAGCATTCAGTTCTGTCTTTCCGCTTATTTAAGTATTGCCCTATCAAAAGGCCAAGGCAGTTTCTTTATTTAACCAATGAAAGTAACACAAATACAGAAGGACCTCCTACACCATTTCATGAAAATGGGTTAGATCAAGATGTGAGAGTTGGCCAATGGGAGGCTAGAGCTAATGGGACAGGCAGTAATTTAATTAATACAGTTTCTGTGTGATTACTTTGGATATTAAGCTAGCGGGGCTGCCGGGACAAACAAGTGGCCCCGCGCCTTCTACTACAAGGGCTACACAGAGAAACCCTGTCTTGATAAACCAAACCAAACAAGTAAAGAAACAAACAAAAAAGTAACCAAGATCAACAACAATAAAAACTAAACTTAAAGGTACTTTACTAAGGTTCATATTTTAAAATGCTAATCTCTCAGAAGTTTTTTTCTGGTTTTCTTTCTTTAGAACCAACTTTGGCACCCTTAAAAAGAATTAGTGAGTAGATGTCAAGTTAGTATTTACCAGTATTACTGTAGCACGTTACCAAAGGGCATCCTTTATTTTTGTGTAAATGTGTTTATTATTAGTTCTAGTGGTTTCTAGCCCTTATTTTAAGTGAAAATGCATGTTCTTTATCAAACTTATACTATTTTTTAAAGATTTTTTTTAAATTATGCACACGTGCCTGTGTGTGTACATGTGTATGAGTGCAGGTGCGTGGGCACCAGAAGAGGGCTTCAAATCCCCTGGAACTGGAATTATAGGTCATTGTGTCTGACACGGGTGCTGGGAACTGAACGCTGCTCCGCTGCAGAAACAGTACAAGCTCTTAAACACTGAGCCATCTTTCCAGCCCCTTAATGTAGCCTATGAAGGCTTTGAACCTGTGTCAACTCTTTGGCCTCCTAAGTGCTGCCACTCCAGGGTGTTTACTTAACTCTCCAGGGTGGAAAAGCCACCCTCTCCCAGAATCCATGACATGGTGAAGTTATAAACAGTTCTCTCTCCACGTCTCCATTAGTAGCTCCCAAGTGCTGTCAGGATATCATTCTAATGGCAAAGGAAAAAGCTCCAGAAAGACAAATTATTTTTAAATCATATTTGAAGAATTCATGGTGTATACAATTTACCTCCCCTCAGCTCATGGTGGAGCCCCTACTAGGGGTGAAGTGTACACCAGCTAAGCACTCAACCACTGAGCTCGATCCTGGCCCTGGAGCCATACTTCCGATCTATGAGCATTGCTTATGAAATGAAAATGTATAGGATATACCTGTAAAGTGTGCACCATCTGTGTTCTCTTCTTACTTCTTAGACTCCTGCAACGTGGGGACCTAGCTCATTTATGAAGGCCTGAGAAGTCGATGGTCTTGAGTGGATGTCCGGCTAAGTACAGGAATCATGGCATGATCACATCATCTCTCAGAGGGAGCAGTTCTCTTTTTTGACCTACTGGAATTTAAAGGCCTAGCGAGAACGGTTTTCCATCTTATTTTGTGTGTGTGTGTGTGT
>LOEQ01001986.1:153985-167327 GCA_001685075.1 Bramus lutescens | reverse complement strand
GGGGGGAGGGGAAGATACAGGTAGCCACTTACAGGAGAATTGGGAGTGTGTTTTTGGAAGCTCAGGATAGATTTCAAATTTTTCTTTTATTACATTTATTTATTTGTGTGTACATATACACACACATGTGTTCCAGCCTGTGTGCAGAGGTCAGGGGACAACTTGCAAGAGTTGGGGCGAAGGAATTAAACTCAGGTAGTTGGTTATGTTTGGTCGTTGCAATCTCTTACATACTTGTGGATATAGAAGATGTTAAGATTATTAAAACTTCTGTTTCTGGATTGGATAGAAATGGAAATTCCTAAATCAGATCACGGACATAAACATAAACATGAATCCATGCCAGATTTGGGAAATTAGTTGTTGTGCGCTTAAACCAGGAACCTGGAGAGCTGGGACTTTGGAAGGCTGCCATGGGGGCAAGACCCCATTTTAATCAATATTATTTGAGAATAATATTTGCTCACAAAGTTCTACTTGTTTTAGTCTTCCAAGAACTCTCTTGGTAGCTTTGAGATGAGCAATGGCCACTTCTGGCTGTCTCATGAATGAGAAGCAGGATGATGATTTTCTGGTATTTCTCCCTTAAAGAACTTGACCAGACTGGAAGGTAGTTGTTTTTCACGAGGCTGGGTAAGCCTTAGCTTCCTGCTCTGACTTGTTTTAATTGTTTAGTGCTCATGGTTCATTTATATGGGCTTTAGGGTTTGGTGTAGCAAGGTGCTAATAAAGGAAGGCAGAGGTGTCAACGGTGCTGTGATGTGTCAGATTACGTCTCAGCGAGCTGTGGACCATCTACTGATGCTTGCGCGGAGAAAAGAGATCTTTCCTCATGAAAACATCATGAAAAGAACAGTTAAAGAAATTATCATCTCAACTGCTGTTAAGTGTGAGGTTTACGTTACTGCTGTGTGACCAACGCCAGGATAGTTGTCCCTTTGCATCTGGTCTCCTTAAACTTAGCCTGATGTCCTCAAGGTTTGTCCAGGTCACATGAGCCAGATTCTCCTTCCTTTTTAAGGCGGAAGGATTCTCTGTTCTGTAGATAGAGTGCATTTTGTTAATGGACACCTGGGTAGGTGCCAGCAGTGACTCTCTGAAATGGGGTTTACAAATCTGTTGAACTGAGATTACTTTTTCTTTTTGGAAAAGGTTTGGTAGGTAGGGAAAAATGTTTTCTTGAGCAATTATGATTTAGAATTTTCTCAGGCTCATTTTTTTTAAGGTCTTGAGAAGTAAATGTCACATTTGTAAAAGGCCTGGAAGTTTTGAATGATGACTTCTGTCCTTGAAAGAATAAAGGAGGCTGGGGTAGGCCACTTGCAAGGCGTGTGTGAGGCCCTGAGCTCCACTCCCTAACCCAGACAAAGTCAGAAAACCAAAGAATGCTGGCTCTTTAGAGAGGTACTGCTTTGATGGTAGCTATTGACAGTAGTGTAAGGAGAATGTGAGAAAGAAGTGGGCAGGCTTCATTGCAGTTATGATCCATAGTGGGGCTTTTAGAATCGAAGCTGGAGGAAGAGCCGACTTCAGAGGCTGTGTGAGGCTAAGAACAGCCTCGAGGTCACAGGAAGTGGCTAGGACTGTATTCGTTTGTCACGTTTGTGAGGAAATACTGTGTATAAACTCCCTGTTCCCTTTTATCGTCTTTCTAACACAACAACAGCAGGTAGATATCTATGAACTGAAAATGCAAACCCCAGAGCAGTGGAAACACAGAGATTCCTGCGGAGGGGACAATGTTTAGGCTGCTCAAGGGAACTGCAGGGAGGCGACACTCTGCAATTACCCCTAATGGGCTGCAGATGGCAGCAGAGAGAGCAGCTTTCCACCTGACTGCAGGTTCAACTCTGGACAAGAGCTTTGCAGAAACTCTTCAGACAGTTGTTATAAATGATAATAACTAGTGAAAGGAGTTGAGCTTCTCACAGAAACAAACAAGCAAAAGAGACCAAACTAACCACGAGTCTCAGGTCTTCCCTTAAAGTTAGTGGTCTTTCACGAGTCAGCTTTTACGAAGCCGTTCCCGAGGGCCCACAGAATTCAGCCCAAACCATGAAGCTACTTAGGTCCTGAGATCTTGAAAGCTTTGGTGCACCGGTCATAGCCCTCTGATGCGCACGGTACAGGAGGCACTTCTCCTGCATCTTCTTTCGTGGTGACTCCTCTCCACTCTCTTCTTCGTGCTTGAGATCACAGGAAGGTCTTAATAAACGGCCCTTTTTAAATGGTTCACGGTATGACAGACATGATTAGGGGCTTTTGAAAAATGCTTGAAAAACGCTGCCACAGTCTCCTCGTATCAACACAGAAGCCCGCAAGCTAGGTGCCACAAAGTCCACATGAGTGATCCACATGGCACCAGATGGAAGTCTTTGGTGGCAGTCCATATTCGACACTTTTTATTGTCTTAAGTGACCGCGAGAAATCACGCTCATTAAACTGACAGATACCCTACAGTCTGAAGGAGCTGCTAATAAACAGAAGACCGAGGCCAAGGCCTGGCAGGACAGGTGAAACGGACAGACAGGTTAGACGCACTCTCCAAATCGGAAATCTGCTTTGTTAGGGAAGGGGAGGATGGTTTTTGTGGAAACTGGGGAAAAATGTAACTGTCCTTTAGCAAGGAGATGGTTATTATGCACAGAACAAATATTTAAATATACTGACCTGGGAAGAGTCCCAAGACATATCACTAAGTAGGAACTATCACAGAAAAACTGAGATTAGAAATGTATATAAACAAAGGGCAGGTGAGATGGCTCATTTGGTAAGGCACTTGCCTCCAAGCCTGAAGATCTGGGTTCAATCCCTGGAACCTGCGTGGTGGAGAACTGGCTTTCCCAGGTTGTCCTCTGACCTCCACACACAAGTCAGAGCACCTACTCTCCCATACACAGGCAAAGATCAATCAATCAATCAATCAATGTAATAAAATGTAGAAATGAGATCATAAACCATGTGAATCCTTGTTGTGTATACACAAATGAGTGTATAAGGACAGGTGGTCTTTGACTAATATAGGATTATAGTCTACAACCTCATTGGGAGTTGAAGAAATTCTGAAGTGAAAATGTGATTATTCACCGGGCAGTGGTGCTACACACACCTTCAACACCAGCACTCAGGAGGAGTGGTGGTGCACACACCTTCAACACCAGCACTCGGGAGGAGTGGCGGTGCGCACACCTTCAACACCAGCACTCAAGAAGCAGAGGCAGGTGGATCTCTGAATTCAAGGTCAGCCTGGGCAAGTTCCAGGGCTACCAGGGCTACACAGAGAAACCCTGTATTGAAAAGCAAACCAAACCAAACCAAACCAAACCAAACCAAAATGTGATTAATGCACTCACTTTACTGAGTGTTTTAGTGCAGTTTCACAGCACACTGTGGAGTGCTGGGGTTTCCTCATGATCTCAAGCCTAATTAGGAGCTCCAGTTACAGCTATTGCCCAGGAAAGAGGGGGGATCAGACACAACAGTGCTGTAGCCCAGGAAAAGGGCCACATTTAAATGTGGCGTTTGGTTTCTATTAGATGTACTGTGGCACCATCATAAAAACATCCAAACTGAACCAATATTGTTGGAGTTGTATACATGACTGTATGGGAAACACTGGAAGCTTATATATATGCTGAGCTATGGATAATTGAGAATTGTGGGCAAGAGGTGAAATGAGGCTGGATTCTACTTCTGCCTTTATACACCTCTGGTTTATTTAATTTGAAATAAAAAATGTGTCTATATATTAACATTTGCACAAGTGACAGTTACGTTCTCATTGAACAATGAGCAGAGATGATAGTGCTGTTAAAAGGTTGGACTAGAATTAGGCAACAGCATCATGCCTAGAATGGCACCATCCTGAGCGCCATTCCCCTTCGGTGGGTCACCAGTGCACCCAGAGGCTTTGGGGAGAGAACTCCTGGTCCTCCTAATCACAGCCTGAGGATCAGAGTTGTGCTTTGTTCTTTCTTGGAGAAGCTTAAACCCGCTAGTACTTACTAGGGCCCAATACAGCAATTGCCTAATGTTGAATGAGAATGATCAACCCAAGGAATCAAGTCTGGGCTGAACTTGGATCTATCCTCAGCTCTCTGCAGAGTTCTCAAGTGGAAAATAGATCTGCTCTTGGTCCTCCAAGAGAGGGCAGAGCAAGGCTGGATCCAGAGCAGGCCTGGCAAGGAGGCTAGTGCAGCGTGGAGGAGACTCAGGGTCATATATCCTCCTGGAGTCTGGCTTGTTCTCATGTGGACAGGCCAGCTCTGTTTTTGGCCCCACCATCTTCTTGCATCCTCCTGATTCCTGGAATCCACTCCCAGCCAGTTTGTCTCCTTGCCCTGAGGCAGATGGTTCCTTGTTACTGTTTCCTCCAGGTTACTTCCAAGAGTGACTATAAGCAGAGACTGCTCCTTCATTTCGTGTTTTTTACTATTTATTTTATTATCTTTGCTCCTTTAATCTATAACTGTCTGTACTTCTTTTTCTATCTATATTCTTTTCCCTCTCTCTCCCAAGCCTACATACATTTTTTTAAAACACACTGTGACCTATTCAGAGGTTTATTTTTTGTCTGAATCTGTCTTTATCGCACATCTGTAATCATTTTCTGACCAGGAACGCTTCTTGAAATGCTAAGTGGCGTGCCTCGGACTAAGGTTGCTTTGCCTTTTGACCATGCCCAGTCCAACATGGTGGATGTATGTTCACCATCAGCTCTGTGAGCCATGTTCACTGCCCCAGTTTCAGGGATACACTGGTCTATGTTGCCATTAAGTAACTAGTAGCATGCTGTTCACAAACCCCATTTAAATGTTTGGTAACTGCACAGCATGAACCAGGAAGCTGGTTCTTAAAGAAACCTCACAGTTTTTGGTGCTAATGCTGAGTCAGAAAGTCTTTTCTTAAAGGAATAGTGGCTCTGCTTGCCTCTAGCAAACAGAGTCCACCGGAGAAAATGCTGCTACCAAGAAACCATACTTAACTCCGTTCTTTTATGTCTAGAATTCCTTCCCAAGCTCTCTCAGGTTTTATGTGGATGTAGTTGCCCCACATGGCACCACCTATAAACAGAGACTGCTCATTCACTTCCTGGCTGCTCAGACCCGAATAATCACATAAAAAGTATATTAATTACAAACACTGTTTGGTCTATTAGCTCAGGTTTCTTATTAACTAACTCTTACATCTTAAATTAACACATTTCTATTATTCTGTGTATGAAGCTGTAGCCAACCGGTAAGGTTCCTGTGTGTCCTTCTCCTTTGGCAGCTACATGGTGTCTCTTTGATTCTGCCTACTCTATATATCTCTCCCAGCCTGCCTATGTTCTGCCCTGCCATAGGCCAAAGCAGCTTTATTCAGTAACCAATAAAAGCAACACATATACAAAATGGTATTCCCACATCAAGTGACCATTCCACACTAATAGGTATGGGTACCATTCCCTGATGCCTGAAACTCCCTGCTCTCTCTTTTTTGCTGTGGCACTGACCCACAGCAGAAAGAATCTTGGGATTTGTTCATATTCAGCCTCCAGTATAAAAGCTCAACTTTTTTTTTGAAACAGCTTCAGTTCCAGGGACTAATAGTGACTGGTACTTAGTTGGTTGGTGTTCAGTAAATATCAGTTGGTGAAAAAACACCATGAAGATGTGAGGAATGGACTTTGGAATCTTATAAGGCTGTGGTTATACCATGGACTCCAGCAGGATTACAAAAGATGTGGGTGGGGGGCTGTGGAGTTAGGGTTAGGTGTGGGAGGGAAGTATGCTAGAGGAATTCCAGAAGGCCAGTCCACATAACCTCTATGTGCTTGGGCTACACTTACTAGCCTTTGATCTTGACAGCTGCCTGAGCTGCGCCTTCTTGACACCCCCGCATGCCCCTCCACGGGAGTAAAGGTGATGGCCCGAGACTTTTTCTGTTGCCGTGAAGATGAAAGGAAGCAGGACTTGGGCTCTGCCTGTTAGGTAGTACAGAGACCCTGACTGGACAAACTTGTAACAGTCTTTGTTGCAGTCAGTACTGATTTTCCTTTCTAGTCACTTATTTGTATTTATTTAGTCATTTATTTATCTATTTGCTACTTTGAGACAGAGTCTCATGAAGCGCAGGCTGGCTTTGAAGTAAGTACATCTCTGAGGATGACCTTGAACTTCAGATTCTCCTGGCTTTACTTCCTAAGTGTTGAGATTACAGGCATACACTTCCACCCACCATTCCTATTTACTTTATCCAAGACTGGAAATGGAACCTACCGCTCATGCGTGGTAGGCTCTGTGAGGCATTTTGGCATTAAGCTGCTTACTCTCCAGCCACTGGTTTTCTTGAGGTACGGAGCGACACAGCTATCACTTGTCTTTGCTCCGTGTGTGCACCCAGCCCGCCTTCCCCTCCTGGTGTGGCTGGTCTCTGAGGCCACTATGCCATGCTTATTTCAGTGTCAACATGCACTTTCCCAAGCATCCAGTTAATTGAACTTTGCTGGAGACATTCCTATGACGTCATTCACCATCTCCCTCAGGGTCTATTGAGTGGGAGAGACAATGGTAATATCACTCTCGTGTCCTATGGGGAGAACAGTGTCTGTGTAAATCACCCCATTGATTTCCCCAGGCTTGGGAAGTATTTGAGAAGCCCACTATAAGGTGAGGAAACTGAGGCCAGGGGAAGCAGGGAGCTCCCTTCTATGGGCTGTGATCTTCTCAGCATGGGCAAGCTGCTCTCTGGTGAGTCATCTGGTTGGAAACCCTGCTACCTGAGGCAGCTTAGGCCCAGGAAACCAACAGAACCCGGCTACCCCACTTACAGTAGGGGCCTGTCCCTCAGCAGGTGGCGTGGCACCACGTTTCTTTTGTCAGTGAATGCCACCCAGGTTGGGGGCATCGCCTCTGACCTTCAGAGCTCACTCACATAGAGTGCTGCTCCTCACAGATGCATTGTCCACTGGTGTTTCAGGATAATCGGATTTCAAAAATCGAGCTTTAATTTCCAAGCTTGTGGCCAGACCTCTGTCTGTCCTATGAAGTGGTTGCTGGTGGTTTGTAATTATTTAGGCCCTGTCTTTTAATACCTTAAGAGTGATAATCTTCTTAATGTGTGGGAGTGGAACTAGCCATTTAAAAAAGCTGTGGGCTCTTTTAACAGGGTATGCACAGGGCACGCTGGCATCTGGGAGACTCTTCACGTCTGTTCTATCACTTGATTGGAAGTGGGATGAGTTTTATACTTTTTAAGCTATGTAAAGAGTGTATGGTCCCCCATAAAAAATATTATTGATGTTTAAAATGTCTTTGACAATCTCTGACAGGAAGCTTGTACCTTAAAGGACAGAAGCGTTGGTGCTGTCCAGGGGAGAGCTGCTTGTAGGCAGTCACTTATCTGGGACAGGCTTGCCTGACAAGGTATGTCCCATGGGAATAGACACTGAGGAAACATAAAGCTGTCTCATGGGCCACCTTCTTTTAGACACAAAGGACATCTTGGGAAAGTTCCACAGAGGACGGTTCTCATGTTGCAGACTTCACTGTGGATGCTATTTTAATTTTTAAATATAAGAGTGTTATTTATTTTTGCGATGCTGGTGCTCAAATCTGGGGATTCATACATGGGAGACAGGTACTTTAGCAACAAGTACACACTGAGCCCAAGAACCTCTTAAACTGGATTCTTCTGGACTGATCCTGTTCCTGGGGCTTAGCATTTTGCAGGCTCTGTTCTAACTCCCACACCTCACAGTCCTTAGGACTCACTGAGCCCCTTAGAGGTGCAAAGGATTTGAGCAGCAGTGCATTGCCCCTTCATCTTTACAAAATTTTCAAGCCACAGGGAGTTTTCTGTAACTAGGCAGAAGGACCCCAGGACAGTGGGTAGGTAACTTGTGAACACACTCAGGGGATACTGCAAAATATAAACTATGAAATGTCTGTATATACAAATTACTATAGCTAGGCATGGAGGTGTGCACCTTTAATCTCAGCACTTGGGAGTCAGGGCAGGTGGATCTTTGAGTTCTAGGCCAGCCAGGGAGATGCACGGAGACCATGTCTCAAAGATAAAACACAGCAACTCCCCCACCCCGAACAAAGAAAGACTTACTATCGATTAAGTTAAAATTTGGTATTCTGTTAAAAACCTCATTTAATTTTAAAGTATACAAAATAATCATATTTTAATAAATGACATTTAAGAGTTTACAAAATTACTTTAGTGACAAGCATGAAACCACAACTCTTATTTATTGTTACAAAATGTCTTCCCAGTGCCATTCTTGGCAGTAAGAATGTCCCCTGTTGAGTGCCATCTTGTGGGAAACACATTAAGCATAATAGCAATGCTAAGGTTCAACTTGCCCTAGAAGAGTAACATAGTGACCTAAACTCTAGTTCCTAGTCTTTCCGGATAGCCATACTTCTGTTTCCAGTTAAGAAAGCCAATGCCGAAGAGGGTAGCAAACAGACTTCCAAAGTAGAAAAATTCAGTTTTAATCAACAGAATTTAGAGTTTAGAAGTTCCATTGGTTCTTTGAAAAAAGTTATCCCCCTGCCTCCACCCCATTTTGTTTCTGCACCATTAAATTATACCATGGCAGTGAAATCCCGAAGCGAACTCATGAAGTCAATGTCTCCTGATGCTGGTGGCCACATCCCACAGCTAGAGCAGGCAAATATCAGGAGGGAGGGAGGGGCTGGGTTAGACTCAGAGCGGGTGGCAGTGGTTGGCATATCTTATCTGTCTCTTATGCAAAATGACACTTGGGCTTTTTAAGCGAGGCCTCTTCTGGTCAGAAGCCAGCACGAAAGCTTTCAGTTTGTCTCATGTGAGACAGGTTGTGAGGCTGCTGCCCCTGTATTCAACACACCAAAGATGAATACCGTAGATGGCCTCTCAGCCACACTGCAGATTTCCCATAACCAAAAGACCAACGTTTAAAGACCTTGTGAGATCTAGTTACACGTTCATATCACAAACTGAACCTTTGAAATAGGAGGAATGTATAATGGTTTCCAGATCATTTTGAGAACAAAAGAAGCTATCTTATTTTAAGGTTTTTGTTTTTTAAAAAAGTATACAGTGCTTGAAGCATTAATAACGTTGTCCACTACTGCAGACTTAAACTATCAAAGCAAATGACAGAATGGAGATTCTTTACCATTAACTGGAAGCAACTTGGGGAAGGGAGCCTTAAGTGAGGCACAGTGATCTTTCTGGGCACCTTCCTTGGGACTGGGCTTGTCTCTCCTGTCCTCTGAGGAAGACAGACAGTGTGAGATCCTTTGTTTAAACTGTGAATGTGTCCTACCAGAATAGTCACTACCAGCACGGGGTCTCAGTGGAACTAACTTTAGAACCGACTAACACAGGCATAGAATTGGGCCTTTGTTTGGAGCTTTGGGGGAAGGGAGCCCCATGGAGGCCTCTGAAGTTTCATGTGAGGCCTATGGGGACTTCAGATGGTGGCATTTAAGTCGGGAATATTTGTCTTGGGAAATGCTGGTGGCTGAGCTTTGACAGCTAAGCACAGGTTGCCTCATCCTTTTGCTCAATCTTTGCTCTAGCAGCCAGGTAATACATTAAACTTGTCTTTTTGACTTTCCTGAACAATATCTAATGAACAAATAGCACAATTCCGTGATATTTAGCAGGATGCAAATTCCAGACACTGCGATCATGAAGACCGTGAAGACGGTCTTTTCCGTGGGCCTGGAAATGAAGCAGTCCACTGTATTGGGACAGGGCCAGGCATTGCATTTCACCAGACGCTGCATGAAGAAACCATTATACATGATGTAAAAGACGTACATGAAGACAGCTTCGAAGATGACCCGGAAGAAGATGCTGGTGGTGTAGGTCCACCACAGGGACCCTTCGATACGGACCTTCTGGGTTTTGATCTCCTCGATGTCCTTAAACTCATTCTTTATCTCTCCCTTCATGAACTTCCGTTTCTTTTCGTGTCTCCTGTACGCCACATGCATGGCTACCAGGAGGGCTGGAGTGGACACGAAGATCAGCTGCAGGGCCCAGAGTCGGATGTGGGAGATGGGGAAGTAGTGGTCGTAGCACACGTTCTTGCAGCCAGGCTGGAGCGTGTTGCAGATAAAATCAGCTTGCTCATCTCCCCACACTTCTTTTGCAGCCACCACGAGGATCATGATGCGGAAAATGAACAGGACGGTCAGCCAGATTTTCCCGATGCTGGTGGAGTGTTTGTTGACACCCCCGAGGATACTCTGTAGCGTGCCCCAATCCATCTTGTCCTCTGGGTGGGTGGCACTACAAACAACAAATGAATACAAGACAGGAGTCACTCACTAGTCTGGCCATGTCCTAGCTCTCTTCTGGGTACAGTCTCTTCTAGGGTGGTGACAATACAACTTACTTTGCCATAGGACTAAGGGTATAGTTCCTAAACCATCTCCAACAAGTTTCTGTGTGCTCTCTAGTACAGTTCTCTCAAACACACTTGTTCAACCGAGGGATTCATCCAGTCTTTAGCACGTAACCAAGATGTGGGTACAGGGGTGCACCAAAGCTAAGTACTTGTTAGTCTAAAGGCAAAACTGTGTTCTGGCTAAGTTCATCTCACATGTTCCCATTTCCGTACAGGTCACTCAGCGGGCTGTGTTGGCAGCCCCGAGCTTTGCAATGATAGATAAGAGCTTGGACCAACTTCTCCTCAAGGGGCACAGCTGCCCAGTTCAGATGACAGGATTTGTGAAATTCCACATGACCCAGTGCTGAATCCAGTTCTTTGAAATATTTGAATATGCATGGGATTGGGAGGCAAGGTAATATGTCATTCTTAATGGTTACACTTAAACAGTTGAGATTCCTCAACTTAACCTCCTACTACAAACCTTGCTTCCATCTTCTGTGTAAGAGGATTAGGGTGAAAAAAAAAAGAGTCTTTGTGCTTAAGTTTTTACAAGCAGGTTGGTGACTCCACTGTCAGGTTGGAACTGTTTGGTTAATGTTCCGTATCTATTTTGATACATGTGGCAAGTGAGCTTTGCTACTGTGGACTATGGTTTTAACTTGGACGTGATTCTAAAATAAATAATTATGAAAAATGGCAGGAAATTTAGTTCAGTGGTTCCCCAGCTACTGGTCCAAGGAACTCACCATCAGCTCAGAAGCAAAATTGCGTTGTGTGTCCTGGATGAAGGAATGAGCTTCTGTTTTATCCCAGGGAAGGAGCTGTCCTCACTGATTCATAGCTACATCCTGCCTGTCACAATCAACCCCTCTTCTGACAAGATCCCACCCTCCTACTGTCCTGATGAGTCACTTGCTTTCCACCCCTTCCAAACTGTAATGAACCCTCTTGCTCTTACTTAAAAGCATCCCTGCCCTCCTGCTGTAGGCAGGTTGCATCCTGTCTCCCCCAAGCAGGCTCAGGGTGAAAGCCCCACTTGCTGCTGCAGAACACCAAGGTCTTCATGGGATTCACTCAACTGTACATTGGTCAGAGGAGCTGACACACACTGGTGAGACATCGAGTCCTAGCCAACTGGGAAAGTGGAAACACCACAGGAAGAAACAGTAGCTGAGCAGGTTGAGCCCTGACCCATTTATACCCAGGCTGTTCCGAGTCCCTTAGGGAAGCTGGTTGCTCTTTGAACTGTCTCACAGATCCATGTAGTCTGTCCCCAACAAGTGAAATTATTGAAAGCAACAATGTTCTAAGTTTAACAAAACAATCAGATTGGAATTAGACCTTCTGTTCTTCATGTCTACTCGCTGAGTCGAGATCAGGACACTGACTGAAATAAACATCCACACACCTGACCCAAAATACAGAACTCAAGGGTGAGTGAGACAAGAACCTTTGCCTGCCTATAGCATTCACAGACTAGCCCAGTTATTATCAGTGGAGAAAAATGAACTTCAGAATAAAATCTTCACTTGTTTATAAAAATTATTTTAAAGTATTTGCTAAGTTTGAATTTGCTATGGTACTCAGGTTGACTTCTAACTCCATGAAACTGAGGTTAGTAGTCATCTATAATCCCAGAACTCTGCAGGCTGAGGCAGGAGGATTGTGCTAACTTATGGAAAACTTGGGTTGCAGAGGAACATCTTGCCTCAAAAAACAAACAAACAAAAAGCAAAAAAAAAAAAAACCAAAAGAGAGAAAATCAAATTAAAAACAAACAAAAACAAAAACAAAATAAAATCAGGGAAAAAGGTTGACAGCACTGAACAAACAAGACCAGGAAAAAACACCACAAGTTGCTGGGTCATAGGTATGGACCCTGGCACATCTGGTTGAAGCTGCTTGTTTTAAAGGCCCTTTCAAAACAAGGGAGAGGTTAAAATTTGATCTCACAAGGGGCTTGCAGTACTAGACAGCAGGGTGAAATTGTCAATATTTAACTGTGGTGTAGGAGGTGATCTCCTGGCCTCTGACTAGGGAGGTCACAGGCAGGTCCCCACTTGGCCTGGGTCACCTGCAGATTTCCTGGAGCACTGTCCGAGTGTGGGGGACCGTCAGTCTTTAACTCCTGAAAAGGGGAAGCTGAGCTTCTCCTTATTTATAATCTGTATTATATTTATATGAGAGACCCTTATTTGCTTTGAAGGATACTTTGGGGAGCTGGGGAACACCTCCAGATGCTGTCCCCACTTCAGCCTCCACCCTTCTCACAATCTAACTAACTTAGCCCATAGTTTCCAAAGGACTCCAGGGTAAATGGAGCCATGGCTGTGCCAGGCTTCTCAGGACAGTCCCAGAGACCTAGGCAGCTCGCCTCATTTAGGCTTATGCTCCCTTCCAGTGAGGCAGCACCGAGGGGCTGATGCAAGAGTCCCAATGGACATGTTTCTCAGCAGCACACGTCTGCGAGTCTGTGTCGGGACGCCTCCTTTCAGCTTCAGAGCCCCACCTGAACGCAAGCCCTTCAAAAGCATTTAAGAAAAACGAGAAGCAATCAAAGTCACCCGTCAAGTGCAGGCTAGGGTCCCCTAGCCCACGGGAGCGGCTACTGGACGCTCGTTTTGGGCGGTCGCCCGCGTCACCCCAGTGATTTAGGTGGTAAAGGTCAGTGTCTTCCCACGGAGGCCTCCAGCTTAAACAAATGAAACCGAGTTTTCCTGCTAAGCTTTCGGTTAGTTAAAAACTTTCAATGGCGGCAGACAACGCAGCCAGGAGGCCTCGGGGGAAATTCTAGCAAAGGACCACAGGCAACACGTCGCAGTCGCGCTTGGAACGGCCTGGCCCCCGCGCCCCTCCCCGCCCCGCGTGGTGCGGGACCTCCAGGCTCAGGCAGTCCTAACGCTTCCTGTCCTGTGCGCTGCAGCGAGCGCGGAGGGCGCAGCTGGGTCCAATCCCGAGCCC
>LOEQ01001986.1:131106-149643 GCA_001685075.1 Bramus lutescens | reverse complement strand
GGGGGGGCTCATGTGCTATTGTAGAACAAAATTATAGTTGGGGTTGATAATGGATTTTTGATTCTTGATTGTTTTGATAGACAATAGCAATTCAGTGTGAAGCACTCATCTACACCTTCTAGATTTAAGGTTTTGTTTCCCAAGGCCACGGTGCTGGTGCGTTCTGCAACCTGAAAACTCCCCCTTTCGAGGACTGGATATGAAGTATTTGGTTTGAGGATTCAGAATAGAGCTTTTGCGTGTGGTAGCCATCGTTTAAACGTCTCCTTAAAATGAGAGCCTTTCTGCTTTGGGAGAAATATTCTTAAAAGAAAAGGGGGAAAAGAAATCTCAGGGCCAGAGTAAAGAATCGAACACAAATGCTTGTAATACCCAGAATGCTCAGTAGATGGCACTAAAAAGACTCACTCGGAAACCTTGAACTCGGAGAACATTTTACGTTTATTTTTCTCTACTGTTGTTGGTCCTGATCTTATGAGTAGACTGGGAAATAAATTATTTCTTTCTACCCCCTCGTCTTCCCTATCCCTCCCCCTCTTCTTCATTACGCAGACATGAAAAAATGAAAAAGAGACTATTAGAACACCTTGCTTTTAACAAGGGTAAGTAATGCTTTGTGAGATATTTGCGCATTCAGACTCCCAGATCCAATGTAAAGTGCATTTTTTTTTTGCTGTCAGTATCTGCCACAAGAAAATGTGGAAAGCCACTGTTCTGTTCCATTCCCAGGGGCACAAGATATATCACAGTAACTGCAAATGAGACAGACATAACATAGAGGGGAGACCTGGAGGCTCCAGATGTCACCTCCCACCTCAACCGTGCCTTAAGTTCACAGCTGGCAATCCCAACAGGCCCCTAGATGGCAAGATGTGCTGTGGGTGGGCAGCTTAAGGACTTTCTTCAGTTAGGAAAAGGATATCTGGTCTACCACTAGACCTCTTTCCCCAGGACTCCCTATTCTGTGCTGAGAGACAGCAACATATGGCTAGGTCTTTCTCCCCTGAACCCCACATTTATTTATTTATTTATTTGTGACAGGGTTGACCTGGTGCTTGCTATGTAGACCAGGCTGGTCTAGAACTATCAGAGACCCACCTGCCTCTGCTTTCTCATGCTGAGATTAAAGGTGTGTGTCACCATGCCCAGCCTTTAGGTCTTTTACTAAATAAAAGTTTGTCTTAAAAGGAGTTTAAGTAGTGCTTTTGATAAATAGCATTATCACCTGCCAGACAGTTTAGTGGATTTCTGTATGTAAAGAACTATATGGAAACATGTGCATATATATAATGTGGGCAAGTGTATATATGCACATTCATGTGAGAGTTGTGTGTGTGTGTGTGTGTGTAGGCATGCATGCGGCACAGCTGTGTGGGCAGAGGAGCAGTTAGAGGATCCAGTCCTTGCCTTCTACCTTATTGAGGCAGGCTAGCTGCTCAGTAGGCCTGCAGCAATTCTCCTGTCTGCTTCCTACTTGCTGTTGGAACACTGGGCTTTCATAAGTTCTGGGAAGTCAAAGTCAGGCCCTTATGCTCACACAGAAAGTGCTTTACACTGGACCATCTCCCTGGCCCCTTGGAGACTTTCAGTGTCTAAGTTTGCATTGGATAATTGGGCTCTGGGAAGAGAGAACAAGTGTTGACCCTTTGTGTCGTCTCCTGGATGTGAAATGGATGTGCTGGTGAGAAATTTGGAGAATTAGGCTGCTGCTGGTGGTGATGCGGGGCTCCTGTGTACATGTAGCTTACATACATGAAGATGGTGCTGAGCAGTGGGCAGTCTTGGCATTGTTGTTAGATGGGACCATTCCATGATAGTAGCCCAGGCTACTGGGCTGCTTGACTTTTGATTTTAATTTTGTGTTTTCAGACAGGGTCTCTCTATGTAGCCCTGGATGTACAGGAACTTTCTGTGTAGACCAGGGTGGCTTAGAAGTCACAGAAATTCTCTTGCTTTTGCCTCCCAAGTGCTGGGATTAAAGGCATGCACCATCATGACTGGCCTCTGCTAGGCTTTTGAAAGAAGTTTTTGTGCTTATGATTTATCGAAGGAAACAATGTTGCAGATGTAACATGGCTAAATTTAGATTGTATAAGCGACACCCAGGAACACAAACACACACACACATGAAAGAATATCTGGGTGTAAACTGCTGCAGGTTAGTGAGCCAATCCTTTGAGCACAGCTGGGTATTCCCACGTGTGCAGATGCATCATGCTTACCCTATTGCATAAGTCCATGGAGAAGATTTCTTCTTTCTTGCTTGATTTCTTGCTTTTTTTCCTAAGAGGAGGCCTTGTTATGGTGTCGCTGACTACCTAGAACTCACTATGTAGGACCAGTGCCTCCTACCCCAGCTTCTGCCTCCCAAACCCTGGGATAATAAGTACGTGTACCACTCTAGCCAAAAAATCACTTTTGAGTCCTTTCAACAGAAGTAGAAACAAAGTTAAGAATCCAAGAGCTGGGCAGAGTGGATGGCTTGGTTAGCAGAATGTCCTCAAGAGCATGAGGACCTGAGCTGGGACCCCTAGCAGCCACTGGTGATGGCTGTGGACAGCTGTAATTCCAGGGCATGGGTGAGGGGAGAAGGTGAATCCTCAGAGCTCNNNNTAGCCAGTCTCACTGAGCTCTCCCTGCCCATCTCTCTTTACTTCCTGGCCCCCAAGAAATGACCTAGTTTTGTGCTCACCGCCATGATGCTCTGCTTGCAATGCAGTCAACTTGTTAAGACCTCCCAAACTCCTCTCCCTTCCCTCAGGATTCGTGACAGAAAAGGAGATACATTTTCTTTAGTGGAGCAGCTACTGGTAAGTTTCCTATGTTCCCGTGATTAGCCCTTATAAATATTCCTGTAAGTAACTCTAATGAAGTTCATTTGTTCACACATGCAAACAGCAACAATTTCAACAAGAACAAGAACAAGAACAACCCCTCTCCAAAGCGAAAACACCAAAAACCTGAAAGTGGAAGGAATACTAGCTGAGAAGAGGAGGATCAGTGGGTGTGAGACAGGAACAAGAAGAAGGCAAGGGGTGTGTAAATATTCTCAAAATATACAATATACAAAATCATACTTAGTCACAGTGTTATGTATAATTTATATATGTTGATAAAACCTTACAAAACTCCTCAAAACAACTCCTTTGAAACCATGAGCCCAGAAGCATTTCCTCCCTGTAAGCTATTTATCTCAGGTATTTTGTCACAGCAACAGAAACCCGATGCAAATGCAATGATGACATCTCCCAGTTCACAGGAAAAGTGGCAGTTGGTATCTGACTGGGAAATAGAATTAGACAACTTGAAGGTGCTTGAATTCTGGAAACGTGTTAGAGCTGACTGTGAGGGAAGCATCAAGCAATGTTTAGTCTGTCTCAACCGCTTTCTAGTTCAAACACTGATGAGGCGAAAGTGATAAATCACTCCAAGGGGTGTGTGTAGGACAGAATAGTGAGCTTGGCTAGGAGCCCCGGGTCCTTGTTTGCTTCAGGCTTCAGTTATGCCTTCACATTATCACTTTGACTCAGCCTCAACCCAACCTTTGTCTTGAAATCTGACTGCTCAGGTTCTCATTCTAGTACCTGGCAGGAAGAAAAGAACGTGTGTTCACTGGGACCAAAGAGCAAAACACTCTGGAGATATTTTATATGCAATACCCATCATTTGCTGGAAGACTGAAAGGTATTTAAAGAATCAAGAGGAGAAATAGTCAATAGAAGTAGATCCACAGATGCATGGAAATTGAAAGGGTGGAAAACGAAGATAATGTCAATCAAAATCAAAGGGAAGCTGGAGTACTGTATTACTAAACACAGCCCAAAGTAAGATGGGCAGAGGGCCGTTTCACCAAAAAGACCCCCATCCTGACTGGAGTCACTGCACAGCAGAGCTGTAGAACACTAGCAGCAAAACTGAAAACACCAAAGGAGAAAACGACAAATCTGAATTCACAGACTAACGGACTTCATAGGAAATTACTAAGGACATAGATGATCTAAACCCTATCAACTAGCACAACCTCACTTATATTTGTGGAACAGTGTGAGTGCCACTCTCAGAAGCCTATCTATGCATAACTGTCTCCCACAAACTCCATCTGTTCTCCTCCAAAGTTCTGAATCATAAACAAATCTCAATAAATTATAAGGAAGGGAAGCCATATAGATTTGTTTAGAACAAAATTAGATAATTATGTGTCTAGAAGTTACCAAATATTTGGGTAAGAAACAATAACACATGAATCAAATAAATAATTATAAGAGAAATTTAAAGTATTTTATTTTGTTTTGTTTTGAGCCAAGACCTCCCTGTGTTGCACAGACTGGCCTTGATATTGGAATCCTTTGCTTCACTCTACAGAATAGCTGAGATTAATATTTCAAATGGATAAAAGTAAAAATGGGGCTAAAAAATTGGGGGATGCACTTTAAGTAATGCAGAGAAATAAATGTTGCCTTACATGTATGTATCTAAAAAAGAAGAACAGTGGTCGCCTACAATTCTACCTTAAGAAATTTCACACGAAGAACGAGTGACACTCAGTGTTGATATGGACAGGAAGTAAAGATAAGTGTTTAAATTGAGGTCACAGAATCAAAAGGGGATGTGTTGACAGTACAGGAAAGAAGAATGGACTTTTGATAACAGATTAGGAGTTAGTGGCAAGCACTCAGACTGGGAAGAAAGTGTCCTTGGGCTTTCTCTGAGTTACCTGGCAGGTTGCTTTTAGCATTTGTCTGCCTTCATCACCGGGCCAGGACACTGGGATGTGGCATTTAACAAATGTAAACAGCACCTTGGAAAGTCTTCCTGGGGACAACCAAGACGTGCTGTCTACACCCTTTCCCACATTCCATCCCTCATCAGTCTTTAGTCCTTCCTCTGGTCAACTTGACGGCCATCGGCAGCTTGGCCACCTGTATCTGCTCTTCAGGAGTTGAGGTTGTACACGTCATCCAGGTATGGTAGATCATACCTGGAGCAGCATCGTGGTGGGCGCTTGAGAAAAAGAGACCTTGGTATAACAGGGACGCGGGGTGGGTGGCAGGGCCGGATATCCTGGTGAGAAGGAGGCACCAGCGCTCTCTCCCTGCCTCTGTCGGCACCACAGGGGGCAGGACTAACTTCCGGTTAAGGCACGGAGCAAATGAGGACACTCGGTTCTTGTCTGGTGATGAGTTTGGCTCCTGACCTTTTGTGGGACCGGAGGAGATAAGGGAGAGCATTCTGAAAGAAAGAGAAAGAAGATAGCCCTAAAAACAAAGCAGGCTGCTGGCAGGTAAGCCACGAGGGCCAGGGCAGCAAAGGACACAGAATGGGTAAGATAAATAGCCTAGGAGAAAGGAGGCCCAGGAGAGCTTAGCAGTCTGCTGTGTAGCCTCACTCTGGAAGAGAGTGATGGCCCCGTGCAGGGTGTTAGAAAGAATGACTTCCTGATCGCTGGAAGTCAGTCACCAGCCTAATGCTGGTGATGTACATTCTTGGTGGTCATGTGCCTCATCCCCAGCCCCTCCCTGAAGGGGATAAGCTGTGAGAGATCAAACTAATGTTTTGAGTCCATTGGGCTGTGAAGATCAGAATCACTTTACAGTACCTAAACAGTTGTTTTTGTCGCCCTGGAGCTGAACAAGACACATTTTCAGAGTGGATATTTCAGGGGGCCGCTGTTTCATAGAACTTACGGAAAACTGCTGGTGTCTGGGTCTGTTTAACACCGGCAGGAGGATGGCCCCAGGGAGCTTGAGTATTTCTGGGCTGTGAGATTTGAAATTCTGATCAGGAGATCTGGGAAGTTCTGGCTTGTGTCTCGGCTCACGTGAGTCCTGTGATTTGGTGACTGGACTCAATGCCTGGGATCGGCCCCCAACCCCCAGTCATATGTTAATGTCCTAAGAATGAGGATTTTAGGGGGTGATAATATGGAAAGAAATTAGCATCCTATGCCCACCATACCCCTCATGTGAGGACACAGGCACAAATCATTGAAGAAAGGAACGGTTCCTCACCAGAGACCAGTGGAAATCTGAGGGTGCCTTATCATGAACCACCTAGGTCTCCAAACTGTGAGGAATAAATCTTCATTGCCTTTAAGCCTTGAAGTCTGTGGTGTTCTATTAGAGCATCCCCAGACCAAGTCAGCACAATTGTAACAGAGCTACCTTGGAGAACCTGTAAGACCACGACCCCTTCCTCCCATGCAAAGTCACAAATCCCTGGTACATGGTTGAGAAATTGTGACACATTTTTTTAGCCAAGATTATCTCTGGTACTTGGGATGACTCAAATACTAATGCTTTTGAGGTATGGTCTCGCTCTGTAGGCCAGGCTGGCCTCGAACCCATTATCATTCTGTCAGTGCTGGGATTACAGGTTTGTGCACCACGTCACAACCAGCTCAGATGCCAACTCTTGACTAGTGTGGAGCATCTCCTGTGACTATTCAGAGACTCCAGAAGCAACCCCCATTCCCTCTGGGTTTCTCCTCCCCTCTTTTCTCACCTAGCTTGTTCCGGAACTCACTATGTAGCCCAGTCCTGATACCTGCCTCAGCCTCCCAGGTGCTGGGATTATAGACATGAACCACATGCTCGGCTTCCCCTTCCCCTTTCCTGAGCATGGGATGTCCAGTGAACACTGATGACCAGTCAGGAGAGATGCTCTAGGTGTATTCATTTTTAAGTTTTTTCTTTTATTCGAAATAGATTTTTTTCTCATATAATACGTCCTGATCATGGTTTCCCTTCCCTCCACTCCTCCCAGCTCCTCCCATTTCCCCTTCCATCTGGATCCACCCCTTTCTGTTTCTCACTAGAAAACAAACAGGCTTCGAAGGGACAATGATAAAATAAAATATAATAAGACAAAACAAAAACTAACACATCAGAAGAGGACAAAACAAGCAGCAGGAAAAGGGTCTAAAAGAAGGCACAAGGGACAGATATAGACGCAGGGATCCACTCATTTGCATTCTGGAATCCCATAAAAACTCAAAACTGGAAGCCACATATATATGCAAAGAACCTGCAGGGTGGAAAAAAGAGAAAAATAAAGATATAAATAAAATAAGAAGTAAGAAAAGATTTTTAAAAATGAATCTTGAATAGGAGACTAGCCTCTCAGAAACACTGCAAAGAGTTATAAAAATTCCTTACAACACAGCTAGTGCTAACCAAAAATCAAAACCCCAAGTAAACCCCAAGTCCATAAATATACAAAATTATTAGGAAAACTGAGAAAGGTTATTTTATTGCCTGTCTAATAAATCATATATATACATAGTTTAGCTAACAAGCATCTTCATGTTTCTGAGGATGATGAATGATGGAATCTTTGCTCCTGCGTTATTATCTTTAAAGAGATTCTTGGCTGTCAGGCCCTGGTTTCCCACTGCGCTCTGCCCTCGGAATAGTTTCAAAGCATTCTTTTACTGCACCAACTTTTCGCTTCCCCCTTCCTATTAAGACAGCCCGAAAAGGTCTTGGCCAGTCCTCCTCTGTCAATCAGCATTCACCTAGTACGCCTAGAGGGTGGAGGAAACTGTGGCAACTGTGCTGCTGGCAGACAGAAGTTGTTTACTGGTCTTGGAGTCTATGGTAAGGAAGCTAATGAGCCTTCTTCCTTGCCTAATAGGCAGCCACAAAGTCGGGAGCGAAAGCATTGGTATTCCAGGCGCAGATAGGTCCAACACGTGTTTATGGCTGCTCATTATGCTCAAGTAGCAGGGAGAGCCCCAGAATGCACACATAGCCTAGGAACAGCCTAGAAGGAAGGATGGGGAGGTAGGAGCAGGCCCTCCTATGGTGGAGGAAAAACCTCCACACTGCAGACTTTGAACTGGTTCGGAGGACAGGCTGAGAAGGGGGCAGGCAGGCAGGACATTCCAAGGACAGAAAGAGTTTTTGTAATGCCCAGAGGCAAGAGTAAGTGGCTTCTGAAGGCGGCAGACAGCAGAAGTTGGAGCACAGTGACTATGGGGACTTGAATGAGAGATCAGAGAGCTTTGTGCTGAGGACAGGGAGGCAGGAAAGCCAGCGATCCAAAACACCCGTGGGTGCAGACAAAAGCACTAACCCCCCACAAACTCCTAATGAACTAATTAGAAATAGTCTCAGAAAAGCCTTCTGCTTCTAGTGACAAGACCAGGCTCCCGTGAGATACAGCAGTTTTAGATACTACTGCTGAACCAGTTACTCCAGAAAAGCTCCCAGCCCAGCAGCCTAAGGCCAGAGGATCTAGGTGAAATAGTCCCTGTGCTCTCTGCACCCTGACTGTGCCAGGGAAGCTCATGCAGGAGCTTGACTTTCATCCCAGCTGGAACCCAGGCCTCTCTGCTCCACATTCCTGCGTCAGTCTGGACTACGGATGGGTTACCCTCCCTAACCCCCTGTGATGTGCCATAGGAAGCTTGGTGGGAGTTGGGATCTCCACCATGGTGCTGGTGGAGACCACAGGACGAGCTGGACCTCTAGTTCCATCTCAGCAGCAGCACGGAGGCCCCGACCACCTTGGTTGTCCCTGGAGGCTAAGTGTAAAGTACACTGTCCCTCCAATCGACAGTGGGGAGGAGCCACCTGCCCTTGCCATCCAAAGTGATCTTGCAGAACGCTGGCAAAAATAACAAATTTCAGTGAAATCTGCATGTGCTCCAAATGCCTTTGGGACGCTCTTGTCATACTACGATTCAAAAGTTTTCAACATAAATGGGGGAAAAAAATCAATAAGGCCTACATTCAATTTCTAGCACTCCTGTAAAAAGTCAGGCAATCCCAGGGGAGGCGGAGACAAATGCATCTTTGGGGGCTTGCTGAGTAGTCCGTGAGCTCCCGGTTCAATGAGAGACTCTGTCTAAAAATTAAGGGTGCACGCGCACACCCACATCACACACGCACCAAAGAATTGAAACAACTGGAATGAAAATGCTTCAGTGAGCAATTACAAACCTCCTTGAAGCAGGTGAAGAAACCCTCCGCAAAGAAATGGGCGAAGCAACTCATTGGTGGAGGGCGGGCCCCACGTGTTTGGTATGGTCCATTCAATTCCCAGAAGCAGTTGGGAAGCTCAGCTGAGGGCCCAGAAGCGCACGAATGAAAAGTTAGAGGACTGGGAGAGTAGAAAGTCTTCCATCTGAAAGGAGGGAGAATGTGGACTGGGGAAAAGCGCTCCAGGGACCTTCTTTACCGTAAGCCATGCCCCCGTGTTTTTGTCAGAAGCAAGATTGCAAAAGTTCAAGAAAAAGTTATTTGCTGAAACCTATTGCAATAGGCTTAAGTTCAGAGCCATGAGGCAAAAGTTAAGCTGAATAAACCCAAAGAAATCATGTCAAGACATCATAATTAAACTTACCAAACTAAAAACCAAGAATAAAGAATCTTGAACAAGTCAGGAGGGAAGCCACCTCATGGGGGCGGGGGCGGGGGCAGGGCAGGCAAACAGAGTTTCCTGTAAGAGGTGACGGGCACAAGCAATGGCACTGTTTCCAACTCAACACACAATTCCTTTCTTAGGAAAAATGCCTTCGGGTGCCAGACATGGTGGTGCACATTCGGAATTAGGAGGTAGAGGCAGAAACACGATGCTTGAGTCCTGGGCTATGTCCGGAAACCCTATCTAAAAAACAAAACCCTTTATGAATGAAGAGGTAGTGGAGACATATCAGAGGAAGTTTGTCATTAGCAAAGATGTCCTGAAAGAAGGTAAAGCAGGCCTGGGAGCGGAGCGCACGCCTGTAATCTGGGCACCTCAGAGACTGGAGTGGGAGCACTCAGTTTGGGGCCAGTCTGGGCCATACAGCAAGATCTGGTTCAGGTTGGTCTACATAGTGAGGCCCTATCCTAAAAACAGCAAATAATGACCAAATGACGTTCTCCACACAGGAAGGGAATGACAGAAGTCTTCAAACATGCAAGTAAATATGTGGAGAAACGCAAAGGGCTCTCCTTGTGGTTTTTAAATTATGTTTGATAGTTGAAACCAAACATATAATACCTTATGACGTGGCTCTAAATGTCGAAGAGAGAAGAGAGGAATTGTCAATGGGGAGGAAGACAGGAATGTGGTGGGAAGCAGTGTTTCTGTGTGTCACTCAGGCTACTAAGATGCTGACATAATTCACACATATGATGGAGTGTGTAGAGTAACTTACAAAGTGACTCAGAGATACACACAAAAGCACTAGATAAATCAAAACGAGAGTCTGGAAGCACATAAGCAGACTGCAGGAAGGCACAGATTGAAAAAAAAATAAAGACTGATGTAACAAAAGAAAAAATGTCAGGCTTCAGCCTTAAATATCAACCAGGTTATTGGGTATAACTGGTTCAAGTCTGTTAATTAAAGATGGACTGACGGAATGGACTTTAAAATGTCCCCATTGCATGCTATCTATAAGACATGACTCCCACTTAGTGATGCAGCTGAGCTGAAAGTGAAGGGCAGAAAGGTCAGATTGTACAAACATTAAAAAGAAATGGCAGTACCAGCCGTGCTAACAAAGAACAAGGAAAATTCCCAGAGGAAGAGAGGGGTGTCGGAATGGGGCAAGAGTACACACAAAGAAGACTCCTGGATGTGTGCACACAGGATATAACTGAAGACTATGGGATGTAAAGACCGCCCTGAAAAACAATTACAACAGCTCTCAGGAGCACAGAATGGGTCATTTTGTGGCTTGCTTTCCTGTTTCTAAAAGATCCATAAGAAGATAAAATGAAATGATATATCTGGGGTTTCCCTCAGGGCTATCTAGAGAGAGGGAGAAGCAGGTGGGCCGTGTAGAAGGTTAGCTCGCTGTAGGTCACGTGTCACGTGGGCTCTGTTTTTCTTCTGGTTTGAGACAAGGACTCACATAGCCCAGGGTGGCTTTGTACTGTCGAGAAGCTGAGGATGACCGGGAACAGATCTTCTCACCTCAGTCTTCTCTCCAGACCTGTGGGCTGCTCCTGAGCTGTGGGGCGGATTCCGCTCTGGACTTTGCAGACAGACCAGGGACCTGGTGGGAATCTTCCTCTGCGCTCATTATCACTGTGACCCTGGGCAAAGCTGCTGAACTTTTTACCCTGTAGGGCAAATACCAGATGCCGATAGCTGATACTGCCGAGGAAGAATGTAAGGTGAGGGAAGGGAGGTTCTGAGCAGCCCCTTGGCGGGAAGAAAGAGATAGGAGGAAAAGTTAGTAGAAGAGAGAGGCATAGTTGCCAGTGGGCCAGCGCGCCAGAATTCAGGAAAAGGTTGAAGAGCTTTAGTAGACCAGCTGAGCAGCCCTTAGAGTTGGTGTTCGGAGTGGCTTTGGTTCGGTGGAGGGCGTGGGTACAGATTCAATGCTGTGGAATAGGTCGGGGAAGAGGAACAAGGCTCGTCACTCAGAACCGTGGCAAAGGTGGGGCGGGGAGTGGGGGAGGGAGATACAGTGATCTGAGGGGAGGGACTCTAAGGACACGGACAAGCAGAGAGGAAGGTGTTGGCTAGTATGGAGGGCTGGTTCCATCTCTGGGTTCTTGGGGACCATGTGCAAACATATTTTTGATATTCCGCTGCCCTGCCAGGTGTGTCCTTAGAAGTGCACACTCCAGGACAGCTGCGGGACCAGACAGCAGGTCTGTTTTTGATACTTGGTGGAAGCCGAGCACTGTTTCCCTCGGCAGCTGTGGCAGCTGTGCTGCTCACATTCCCCGGTTCCAGGTTCTCCACTTCCTCTCTAGCACCTGTGGTTTTGATTTGCTATGTCAACACAGGCATCCTGAGAGATGACAGGTGATGTCTTGTCATAGCTGTGACACATCAATGAAGGAAAATATGGGGTATGTATGTTTATCTTTTATATGTAGTAGAATACTATCAGCCTTAAAAGGGAAGCAATCCTAGCTTATGCTACAACATGAACGAATCTGAAGAACATTACACTCAGTAAAACAGAAGGTTCCATGAAATCCCACTTCTATGAGGTGGCTAAAATAGTCTTATAGGAACACAGAATACAAGGGTTGTATCCAAGGCTTGGGTAAGACCTGAGGAAACTATAGTTTAATGGTTATGAAGGTTCAGTGATCATAGACATTTAAGTACTACTAGAGATTTATGGTACATTGTGTGCCTACAGTTAACAAGGTGATGTTATAGCTGAGCAGTGGTGGCACATGCTTTTAATTCCATACTTGGGAGACAGAGGCAGGTGGATCTTTGAGTTTGAGGAGAACCTGGTCTATAGTATGAGTTCCAGGACAGCCAGGACTATACCCTGTGATCAGACGTCTCTTTTTTGCCTTCTTGTTCCCAAATACCCTGTGACGGCTTCCTAAATAATTCCTAAATAATTGACTTGGAGGCTTAATAATACTTATAAATACTTGGTTGATAGCTCAGGCTTGTTACTAGCTAACTCTTACATTTAAATTAACCCATTTCTATTAATCTCTGTATTGCCAAGTTTGCCAAGTCTTGCTTCCTGGCTGGCATCTCTTGACTCTGCCCTTCTCCTTCCCATCACATTTAGTTTAGCTGCCCTGCCTATACTTCCTGCCTGGCTACTGGCCAATCAGTGTTTTATTAAACCAATTCGGGTGACAATTTTTTACAGTGTACAAGAGGATTAGTTTACAGCAACACAGAGAAACCCTGTCTCAAACAAAACAAAGCACACCCCAAAACCAAAAGCAACAAACAAACAACAAAACAAAACAAGGTGATATTGTGCCCTTCTGCATTTGTGCAGATGGTGGACCGACCTCATGTTTGTTTTTTAAATTTCTCTCTCTCTCTCTTTTTACACAAAAATAAAGGGACACCAGGAAATCTTTGGAAGACTAGATCACATATTACCTTGAATCGGTGATGGAATCCCAGGTATTTACAGAGTTCAAAGGACACCAAAGTAGACACATTAAATATATGCAGATCTGTGTATATTAGTTATACCTCAAAGCTGGAGAGAAGGGGAGGAAAAGGAGGGAAGAAGGAAGGGCCAGTCTGTCCTGTGAGAGAAAGGAGGTCTCAAGAGCAAGGTGGGAAGCCCTTCTTCCATGCAGACTGGGATTGTGCCCAAGGCTGCAGTGTCTGTCCCTGAAAAACCCCCTCTTCCATTCAAAAGAAAGGAATACCAGAGGGGAATCAGGATTTACACAAGCTCATTAGATCTTATTCACAATGATGGGATGGTAGTGTTGTTTTAAAAGGTTGTTGGTTCTAGTTTTCTATATCAGCACTAACTTGTTTATGGATGGAATATGTCTGGGATCTACTTTACCCCATGAGGAATCCGAGAATTACTCCTTTGTTCTTCTAGAGAGTGGCTCCAAAACAGGTCTTTTAGGAATTGGAGTGCTGTGTCAAGCCCTCTTATGTTTGTTTGTCATTGACTAGGTGACCTCCAGTCAATGCCATTAGTCATTTGGGATGGTGACCCGTTGAGCAGCGTGCTAACAACCCCTTGCCAGAGAGGCTGTGCTCATATTTCATTATTCTCCAGAGCGACCATTCTGCACTGACTCACACACACTCACTGGGAGGCCTGTGTGTCCAATCCGGAAATCCCTGGGAGAAAGACATTTCCCCATCCCTGGGTGGGAGGTACCCATGCTCAGTCACTGAGGACCAAAGGGCTCAGGTGACCAGTCCTACAAGGTCAGCTTCCTCTGAGGCTGCCACAGGCTGGGTGTGGTTGGAGAGCTCTGCACATGGGTAGCTGGTGGGTGATGGTGAGGTGGCAGGAACTGTGGGAGGAGCCTATCGGAGGACACTTAGGTCATGGGAGCACGCCCTCAGAAGGGATGGATTTGGGTCTTCTGGGAACCCCTAGAGGAGGCTGAGATAAGCTTATCGCAACCTGACACACCCCTGACTTACTGGTCTGCTTTCTGCCTTGTGTGTGATCCTCCCTCTCACACCCACTCTCCCCACGAAGCTATCCTCCATGATCTGATGGCTGAGAAGACCCTTATGAGTGCTCAGCAGATGCTAGAAACCTCCACGCCTCCATGTCACTCAGTTTCTGGCATTTTGCTACAATATCACAAAATGGACCAAGATATTTGTATAGGACTTCCCTCCCCCACTTCTCTTTATAAGTTTTTTTTGACACGGGGGGGAGTCTTAATATATAGCCCAAGCTAGCCAAAAACTCACTCACTATGTAGCCAATGCTGACCTTTTCTTGCCTCCGCCGTCTCCTAAGTGCTAGGATTACAGTACCACCAAGGCTGAACCGACCATGGAGACAATTCCCAGAGTCCTACAAGAAGTGCCTCTCTCCAAGCTGAGGGTGCTGACTCGAGGATACAAGCATGCCTCTTGAAATCCAGATACCTACACCCATAGCAACTGGTACCTCCTCAGCAAAAACCCATCACCTCTAGTGATGATGGTGGGGGCCTGGAGGGAACAGAAACTCACAGTGTACACAGGCTTAAGTGACAAGGTCAAGCTTTATTGGGGTGTTCATATTCATGTTTGCACTGTTCACCATAGGTGGAGAAGTCCCATTTCCTTCAATTCCATCTGTATTTGGCAAGCAGCAACACATATTGTCCAATGAACCCACCCCACCTTAAGAGGACACACTAGTTCATAAAATTGTCCCCAGAGAGTATGAAATAGTATATATAACATGCTAGACCCTTTACAAGTTCAAACTTTAGAAACTTGGGGTGCACTTGTAAAGCTAACTTTGTGTATTTTTTCCAGGTAAGGAAGGACAGTCATAAAAAAATACTTTATATAAGTTCAAGGTCAGAACTAAAATATTCAATCCTATAAAAATATCTTACTGACAAAACTATTAATTTCTAGATAAATCATCCTTTATGACAAGTTATATAAATTCTCAGGAAATATCCACTAAGTCGGATGTCCGCATAGGACTTGTCAAAGTGACTTCAAGGCTCATTTGTCACTAGGGTTTTGTTTTCAGAGATGGACCATGATTTTGACTTAGATGGTGTGTGAATAGTTCAGGTGTTCTACAAAAGTTGAACTCAAGTATCTATTTGCTATGAGTCTTTATAGATAAACTCTCACCCTAGAGGGAGTGGTCAGATTGCTGTTGTCTACAGAGAGGGCGCATGTTCTGTTGGGCTCACCTACACTTGCCTTAAAATGCTTAACTCGGGAAACTTGTGATTGCGTTTTGACCACTGTCTGAGATGAGCTCGTTTATTTCATTCTGCTTGCTCTCTTTCAGGGCATGGTTGGGATGGTTTCTCTGTGCCTGCATTCTCTTGGATCTCCTGAAACACAACTTTAGCAGCAGGTAGCACAACTCAGCCACATTGAGCAGCATGCAAATCACAGATGCGGAAATCATAAAAACAGTAAACACCGTTTTCTCTGTTGGTCTCGAAATGAAGCAGTCCACAAGATTGGGGCAGGGCTCAATGCCGCATTTCAGTACCCAGGGCAGGTGGTAGCCATTGTAGAGGAAGTAGAACACATACATGAAAGCGGCTTCAAAGATGATGCGGAAGAAGATGCTGCTGGTGTATGTCCACCAGAGCGAGCCTTCGATGCGCACCTTCTGCCGTTTGATGTCCTCCAGATCTTTAAACTCATTCCTCTTCTCTCCACGTTTGAACTTCCGGGCAGTTTCATGTCTGTAGTAGGCCACATGCATGGCCACCAGCAGCGCTGGGGTAGACACGAAGATCAGCTGCAGAGCCCAGAGCCGGATGTGGGACACCGGGAAGAAGTGGTCATAGCAGACATTCTTGCACCCTGGCTGCAGAGTGTTGCACACAAAGTCCTCCTGCTCATCACCCCACACTTCCTGGGCAGCCACCACAAGGATCATGACTCGGAAAATAAAGATGACCGTGATCCACACCTTCCCTATGCTGGTGGAGTGCTTGTTCACACCACCGATGACCGTGTGCAGGGCCCCCCAGTCCATGGCGCAGGTCTATTCCTAAACAGATGAAAAGGAGCAAAGCGAGTTAGTGGAAGCACCTCTAAATTAGCCAATGAGTACCATAGCAAATTACGAGGCCGTGCGAATATGGGCAGGTCTCAACTGCCTAGTTGGCCATTCACTGTGTGGTTTTCTGATAAGGAACGCCCATTATAAAGATGTTCTCTCATTTTCGACCACAAGTAACCAATAGCGCGCGAACTTCTTTATTCCCTTTATGAGGCAACATCAACCAGACAACTTCCTTTACTAGGTGAAGAGGGTTAATAAATGAGCATCACAGTAAACAGGTACTTGATTTCACTTTTCGTCTAAGAATTGTGCCTTTCACATGCCACATAAGTCATCTAAGTTCACAGGATGTATATTAGGTTGCTGTTTGCCATTAATCCAAGAACACAGGTAAACAAACTCATGCCCAAGTTCCCTTTCTTCCCTATGCAAATGCACACATTCTATCATTGTGGTTTGACTCAGGGACTCAGAACTTCTGCCATAGCTTTTAGTAATTAAGCAGTTTATCCAAGCCACAAAATAACTGCAAAAATCACTCATTATGATAAATGACATACTCTGGTTTACTTAGCAGACTAAGAAGAAGTAATGCTGCCAGTTGACCTTATGCAGTGTATATTTATTTCTATCTTGAATAAACCATCTGCTGCTATCATGTGCTCTCAGGAAAGTTAATACCTTCCCCAAAAGAGAACCACAGATTTGACACAAGTTGTTTTCTTGTTCTCTGATGGAAGCAGGCCATGTGTTGGCTGTTGCTCAAAAATACAGGTCCCTTGCACCAGGGGCCACTGAAGCCCAGGGCTTTCCTTCCTTCTAAAAGACTGATTTGACATCTTGAGAGAAAAAGATCTTCTTTACTCAAGCAGGGGTTCTCAATCTTCCTAACACTGCAACCTTTTTAACACAGTTCCTCATGTCATGGTGCCCCCCCAACAACTATAAAAGTATTTCATTGCTATTTCGTAACTGTAATTTTGTTAGTTATGAATCATAATGTAAGTCTCTGTGATGGTGTGGGATACCTCTCTGAATGCTGTGAATATGTTTTATTACCTTTGGTTAATAAAGAAGCTGCTTTGGCCTATGGTAGGGTAGAATATAGCTAGGCAAGAAATCCAAGCAGAGATAGAGAAAGAAGGTGGAGTTGAGGGAGATGCAAGCAGCTGCTGGAGAAGCAAGACATGAGGTAACAAGCCGTGAGCCTTATAGCAAAATATAGAATAACAGAAATGGGTTACTTTAAGTTGTAAGAGCTAGTTAATAATAAGCCTGAGCTAATGGGCCAAAAAGTTTGTAATTAATGTAAGTTTCTGTGTGATTACTTGGGACTGGGCTGCTGGGAAATGAAAGTGCAGCCTCCATGTACATCTGTGTTTTCTGATAGTCTTAAGTGATCCCTGTGAAAGGGTCATTCAGACCCTAAGGGCATATAAACTCACATGTTAAGAACTATTGTTCTATGGCAACTCTTACTCTAATTCACACAGCTGTTTCTTATCTCACATCACCAAGAAGAATTGGTTGGCATGCTCTTTCTTTTAAAGGTGTGTATATGTGCAGGGATAATGAATGACAGACACTGAAAACCTTTAGAAACAGTCAGATAATTTTTCATCCACTTGGAGGGGATGAGGGAGTCATCAAAGTCTTTTTGTTGCTGGTCTCAGGAGACATTCTCTTGGAAGTGGGTGATGAACACTGTCCAGCTTCCCCCAAGTTAATCATAGTCAACACCCAATCTACCCTGGTACACAGCCCACCCTCAGCATTGCTGGCCACTCCTCACACTGCCCACCATGCCCCCTAGGATGTCTTGGGTCTGACTAATTTTAAAGTCTATGTTTTTCTCAGAAAGCCATCAGGTTTGGGCTCACAAAGTAGCTGCCACATCCATCTGACCCTTGGGTGCTGATTTCTGCTCCTACTGGGTCAGATAATGGAGGCTGAGGTGCACAGTGTTGGGGATAGAAGTGCACATGGCAGTATGGCTAGAAATTTCTGTGTTTTGGTTCCAAGGTTTTGCCCCCTTGCCATGGGCCAGTACATCAGAATGTTCACAGTTCCAAAGGTTGATCATATGCTCTGACTACAAGGCTATCACAGAACAGCTGGATTCTTAAAGCCACACTGAACCTGAGCTTGCTGATTCCCAGTATTTGCAAAAGTATAGGAACGAGGCTTCTCAAAAAATGTGTTCATTGTTACAGGGGCAGGTGAGAGTGGGGGACCTAAGGTCATAGAGAGATGGGGACAACTCAGATCAAAGGTTAATGGAGAGGCCCAAATCTGTGAAAACAAAACCAAAATGGGAATACAGAAGTAAAACATCCACAACATGAAAAGGAGAGAGAGATACAGTGCTCCATGTACAAAAAAGTAGTGGTACTCTCCTTGATGATATGGCTGTGGTTAGCGTTTGCTGTTGTTGCTTCTGCTTTTGAGACAGAGTCTCACATAGCCCAGGCCAGCTTAGGGCTCTTATTCTCCTTCCTTTACCTCCTTAGCTGGGATTACAGGCATGTACCACCATGCCTCACTCCAGACTGTACAATTTTAATTGACAACCAATAAAAAGTATGTATGTATGTATGTATGTATGTATGTATGTATGTATGTATGTATGT
>LOEQ01001986.1:82679-111456 GCA_001685075.1 Bramus lutescens | reverse complement strand
TCATCACTGGTGGGGGATGTGGGCAGTGGGGGCTCTCATCACTGGTGGGGGTGTGAAACTTTGGAAGACAGTTTGACACCTTCTTGAAAAGTGACTTTATCACCCAGCAATCACATTCCTTGTCATTTACCTGAGAAAGTCAGAATCAATGCTCACAAAAAACTTGTAAGGATGTTTATAGAAGTTATATTTATGAGTGACAAAACTTGGAAGTAAACAATAAGGCCTTCAAACTACAGTAGTCCATACAATGAAATGTTATTCACCAATCCAAAAAAACAACAGCGGAACTAAGAAAACAGGAAGAAATTTGTAGTGATATGATGTTATGTTCTTTGGACTCTTTTGGGGGGCCTTTCACCCAGCTCCCAAACGAATCACACATAGAGTCTTATTTATAAGCGGGCTTTAGTTTGGCTTGTTTCTTGCCTGCTTTTCTTAACTTACAGTATCCCATCTACCCTTTGACATCTGTGCCTTTCCCATTCTGGTACTTCTTTAAATCTTACTCTTACTCCGTGAATTGCTGTGTAGCTGGGTGGCTGGCCCCTAATATCCTCCTCCTCCTTGGGCTACTGCTCCAAACTCCCTCTCCCAGTTTTCTTCTTCTCTCTATTCTCTCTGCCTTCCAGCCCCGCCTCCCGTTCTCCTGCCTCGTTATTGGCCGTTCAGATCTTTATTAGACCATCAGCTGTTTGAGACAGGCAAAGAATCACAGCTCCACAGAGTTAAACAAACGCAACACAAACGAAAGCACACACCTTAAAATCCTGTTCCCAACAGGAACTTTGCGTGTGCTTTGCTGAATGAAGCAAGGCAGCCTGGAAAGGCTGCAGGATTCTTACAAACTGATAATCTGGAAACAGCGAAATTCTGGCGACAGTAGAAAAGATTAGGGGCTGTGATAGGTTGCTGGATGGAAGGAGTGGATGAATCCCACAAGGGTTTGAAGAATGAAATGGCTCTAAGATGCTATAATGGGGGACGCATAACATCATACATCTGTCCAAACTCATGGAGAGCGGTACACCAAGGGTGGGGCCTGAACTGGACTTTAATGAGTAACAGTGGATTGGCAATTGTCGTATCAGCTGTAGCCAATCCACCATCTCTGTGCAGGATGTGAGTAGTAGAGACACCTGGGAGAGGGGCTTGTGGGGACTTCATGCAGTGTGCATCATTTTTCTGGAAATGTGAAGTTGCTCTCAAACCTTCTCTCAAATGGCTTTCTTGCCAGTTCTGGTGGTGCCCAATGTGTAATTTCAGCACTCATAAATTACTGAGGCAGGAGGATCACAAGTTTGAGGTCAACCTGCGCTGCAAAGCGACTTCAAGACTGGCTTGGGCACCATAGGAAGACTTTGTCTCAAAACAGACCAAGGGCTGAAGATCAGCTCAGTGGAAGAGAATTTGCCCGTGCAAGGTCCTGTACCACAAAAAGTAAAATACATTAAATAATGGTAAAATCTATTAATTAAAAAACCCTTGGTTCTTTAACGTTAGGTCTTGTATTAATTAACAGAAGCACATTCTATAACGGTATATAAGAATAAAACAATAAAATGTTCAAGTATTTTCTTAATGCAGCTGTTATTACATTGCTTCTTGTGTTGAGTTTGTTATTAATGCATTCACAAGTCGTCAAACACTCATTGTATCACAGACTTAATACAGTGCCCAACACGTTTTGAATGAATGAATCCAGCTGCAAAATCTTAAGCTAAGGCCCATTAGGATTTCAGAATACATGGATGTCACCTCGCCAATCCCTCCAATTTTCATAGTTAAGGCTGCCCCAGCTTGCATGAACAGGGTTACTTATTTATAACTTCTGTGATGTGATGAGTTTAGAGGCTATATTTTCCTTTCTTTATGTTTTTGTTATTGTTGTGTTGTTTCCTGTGGGAGAATTTTACCCTCTTGCCCAAGTTGGTCTCCAACTTGTAGCAATTCTCCTGCCTTAGCTTCCCGAATACTGGGGTTAGAGGAGTGAGCCACCGCACCTTGCTTGGAGACTTCTATCTTTTTCATAACCAATCAGCCAAGAACAAAAACAAAGACCAATCAGTTAGAAAGTGTTGTCTCTTCCCCAGGACAGGGCTACTCAGACCACTTCTAACCACCTCTTACCTGAAACTCAGAAGCACAGAATTGGGCTGCTGAAAGAGAGGGTTAGAGCTGGCGGATGCAGGGGAGTGCCATGAAATGCCGTCTTGGGGCGTCACTCACTGTACCCACCAGCCCTCAGCAGCTGTGGTTCCCTGCCCAAGACCCCCACAGGATGAAGCTTGTATCTATTAGTGAAGGAACTCTAGGCAGTGGTGGCTAATGGGAAAGGGAGAGACATTTTTCTTTAGGACTGTGGCCCCTGCCCCAGTGGCCCCACACCCATGTGGGAGCTCAGATGGGCAGCACTAATTGGACTTAGTAGGTAAACAAAAGTAAAAAGAGACCTGAAGTTAGGAGGAGCAAGTGTAGATGTGCTGCAAGGGAATCAAGGGGAGCTGGGGGGGGGCTGGGTGTGACCAAAATACATTGTGCATACATACAGAATTCTCAAAGAATAAAAAAAAATTTAAAGAAATAAAAAAGAAGAACAGAGCTGGGCAATGAGCTAGTTCCCAGCAGTGTCCATCCTGGCTTCAGCCTTTGGCTCTGTGGACCAGACCTATCCCTATCCTTCCTCAGACTTTGCCTGGGAACCTAAGCTGTTTATCTCCCAGGCTCCTGTATCAAAACCCCACAACGATAGCAATCCAAGCAGACTGGATCCTCTGTCTCAATAGATGAAACAAGATTACCTCTCCCCGGCTCTGCTTTGAATCTTTAACTTGGCTCGGCTGAGAGCTGGCCGCAGAATCTCTAACTTCAGCCCAGGGAAGGATCAACACACATCTTAAGACGGGTGACGAAGAAGTCTGTCGTTACCAGGAGACGTTCCAGCTGGTGTCGGAAAGTAGCTCAGCAGCAACACACCATGATACATCCTTGTGTCCGGGGAGGCGGTGGGGTGCGGGTAGTGGGCTGGAGGAGTTGCTCGGGTTGTACTTCGAAGCCACCACTCACATGCAGCCAAAAGAATATCCCCCGCGAGACTAAGAGTGGCGTGGTTGGTGTTTGTTTCCTGGGCGCTAGTGTTCCAGGGGAGTGAGGGGATGGGAGAACATGAATGCAAAGACTCCAAACAGCTGTCTATAAGGCTCAGTTTCAGCTCCCAGCAAGAGGGTGGGCAGTCTGGTGGTTAGTGAAAGCTAAGAACAACCTGAAGGTTGTGGCGATCCACTCTCTCTTCCGGGCCTGTCTCTGGCCAGGCTCTGGCAGCCTTCTCCGCTCTGGCTAGACACCTAATCATCCTCTGTCCCCCTCCAGCAACTGCCAGCCACCGTATCTACTTCTTCCTCTAATNTGCTTGAACCCAGAGCCTTGCTATGCTAGGCAAACTTCCTCTCACCGAGCTCTTTCCCCAGCTCTTGGTTTTTAGAGACAGGGTCATTCCATGTAGTTCAGGAAGGCTTTGAACTCATAACCTTCCTACCTCTACCACTCAGGAGTGCACCCCCACACCTGGCTTGTTCCCTATCTTTTTGATGGCTCATTTTAGGCCCTGGGAACCCTTTTCATTCACTCAACAATTTTTTGAGCATCTGCAAGTGGGTGAAGCGCAAGCCATAAACAAGTCCACCAGCCCCGGTCCCTACTGTAGTCACCAGGCCAGGCCCCTACTGTAGTCACCAGTCCCAGTCCCTACTGTAGTCACCAGCCCCGGTCCCTACAGTGATGTCACCAGCCTCAGTACCTACTGTCATGTCCCTCTGGAGGGACAATTAACAAACAATTGTAAGTACAGTGAGGATTTCAAAAGGGACTAGCAGGGCGTGGGGAAGCTGGGTGGCACCAGCCTGTGGCTTTCAGAGAAAGCCTAACAGAGGCTGTGACATTTGACAACAAAAGTGGGGGCCTCCTGAGGTGTCCCCTTCTCTCCCACCCTGCCCGTGGGGTTGCATTCTAGACTGCTGGCCCCACCACTCTCCATACGTCCTGCAATACCTTTCTGCGTTCCTTCACCCTCTGGGATAGTCTATAGACTGAAGATTCGCTGCTTGCCTTTGCCACCCAGACAGTCACAGTCGTGGGCAGTGTACACTCCCAGAGCACACAGCTCCCTTTCTGCCCTGCAGCCAGCAGCCCAGATCTTTGTGTAGTTCCTTTACATGTAACTTTTCTTTTCCCCATCCTCAAAAGCCATTCTTATCCTTCAAGACTCAGATTATTTGATTATCACAGATAATGATAATTCTCCCTCTGTGCTGAAACATCTTTCATTCTTCCATGTTATTTTGGAAGTTGGTTGGCAAACTTTTGGAGTACAAGTCCCTTGGTGACAGAAACCTCATTGCCTCTTCCAGCACCTGGTACCTCATACTGCCACCAGCACCTAGTACCTGGCACTAGTACAAACACCCAGTACCTACAATCCAGCTCCAGGATCCAGAATGAGCGCCCGTTTTTAGTATAAAGGTGAACTGCAAAGAGCAGGTTTTCAATGAACTGAATTAGACTGAATGAACACTGACTTTCCCAATTCAATTAACAATCCAAGAGCTGCTTCCTTTACTGAGAAATCATCACTCAAGACTTACAACTCTTTGGGTGTGAGGCAGCTGTAAATGTTTCCCTGTGCAATTAGAAACTACTCTCCTGTAATTGCTGACAGATTAACATATGGAATGTAGGACGGAATAAAGAGTTACACTGACAGTTCCTAAGCTGGGGCTGTCTGAGAAAGATTAAGGAAAGTCAGTCAAACGCCATCATGTTGGCAAGAATAACAGGAAGACAAAGAATGTAGTTTGCTGAGGCCAGATCTCCACATAGCTGGCAGTCTGGGTGGCTTTCCTCTGGTGATGCTGTAGAGCATGACAGGACATCTTCGGCTTTCCTCTCACAAGGCGCTTGTTTAGATTACCCAAGAGTGTGTGGTGCAGGAAGGACTTTCACACACAGACTCAGTTGAGAACCCTCAGCATCATCACATGTATCTTGTCTTTATCTCTGGACTTCATCAAGAAACAACATGGATTGATTGACAGAACTGCTTAGGTTTGCCTGAGTGCAGTCTAGGACATTGAACAAAGAAACCAGCTAATGACACACTTTTTCAGGAAACAATCCCATCGTCAAGTTCTGTATAACTGTTTGAGGAGCACACTATTGTCAAGCTGCCTTAGTGGCAGAATAAAATGGGAATAAGGAAGAGGTGAGAACAGTCGAGAGGCTCTTTGACCAGAAATTTACTTTCTAGACAGAGTAGTCTGAACCCTTCCTCAAGGATTAAGAGGTTGACCAGATGCCCCAGCCATGAAACCTGGGTTTTCCCACCTTAGTTGCTTCTTTTGCCATTAGTAACTGATTGGGAACAAACAAATGATTTTTTTGGGGGNTTTTTTTGGGGGGGGGGTTGGACTCTTTATAACCAGTTGAGCTTGTTGTTCTGAGGATGTCCCCTATGATGCCATTGTGATTCAGGTCTTCAAGCTTTTTGGGGTAAGGGCAGCCAGTTACACTAGAGCCGCTTCTTACATCAGCATAAATTATAATACCTAGAGATAAGGCTCTGTGGGTGCCAGTTGGGGAGACAGCCTGCCATCACAGGGCGTGGTGCTTGGGGGATGATGGAAAGACTAGATATGGTTTCCAGACTCAAGAGCACTGTATTTAAATATGAGAAACCAGAGATATTAAAACAATCCATGTTGTGCATACATCAGCAAATGTCTCCTGGACTGAATGCAATTGCACTGTGCAGTGGGAACAATGGAATGATCAGGTTATGGCTGCTGCAGGAAAAGAAATGTAAAAGAAATTTAAAAAATGGGATGCAGGGAAGTGGGTGAGAGGTTATTTATATGTGAGCAAGGAGAGTGCATGGGGACACTGATTACTGTCTAGCTGCTACCATGCCAAAGCTCCATGTAATATGCCAGCTCTGTGAGCCCAGCATTTTCTTTCAAGCTCACCCACAAGGCATGTTGTCTTTCTTGTTGGTCCAGCCCTTACTGTTGACACTATTTCACGTCATCCTCACAGACAAGAGTCGTGTAGGTAGCAAGGGACACTCAGTCATCCCTCATTTCTGCCTTTTCATAGCCATTCTGGCAGGATTGGAATTACTAGGGTGGTTTCTTAGATCTAGGGTCTTTTAGGTAGTTACCCTCCACTACCCCTGGCATATCAATCACTTCTGGAGCACACGCCCACCTCCCACCCCCACCCTCACTGTGGGTATCGGAATCCAAGGGTGCTCATGGTCCTTGAGTAAAATGGCATATTCCATGGACTCTACATACACTTGCCCGTAAATTTCAAAGTGTCTCTAAATGACTTACTGTATCTAATATAGTATCTTAGTTAGGGTTTCTATTGCTACAATGAAACACCATAACTGAAAAGCAAGGAAGAAAAGCTTTATTTGGCTCATAATTCCATATTACTGTTTATCATCGAAGGAAGTCAGAAACTCAAACAATGCAGAAACCTGGAGGCGGGAGCTGATGTAGAGACCATGAAGGGTGTTGCTTACTGGCTTGCTAACCAAGGCTTGCTCACCCTGCTTTCTTGTAGAACCCAGGACCACCAGCTACGGGATGGCACCACCCACCACAATGGGCTGGGCTCTCCCCCAGTCAATCAGAAATTAAGAAAGTCCCCTACAGACAGTTCTTATGGAAGCATTTTCTCAATCGAGAGCCTCTCTTTCCTGGTAACTCTAGCTTGTGTCAAGTCAACATGAAACTACCCAGTACACACAGTGTCAATACTGTAAATAGCTGTTTTGGTGAACTTTTTAGGAAATCATGACAGGAAAAAAGACTTTACAGGTTTTACAGAAACAATTTGTTTTTTCAGATCTTTCCATCTACACTGGTAGAACAGGAGGGTTGACTCCATTATATTTGCCTCATGTGATTTGCTATGAATACTGCAACTGCAGGAAACAGCCTCTATCTTGCTAGTTGCAGTTAATAAACTTAAAATTCTCAGGCTACCTTATCAATCATCAGATTTTTGTTTGCTTGTATAGAAATAAGGAACATTTTATCCATTTGATTTTTAGAAAGTACACGTTATCTTAAATTACTTGTAAATGTGTATGTCTGTGTAGGTGTGTGTGTGTAAGTGCAGGTACCCAAGGAGTCCAGAAGAAGGAGTCAGATCCCCTGGAACTGGAGTTAAAAGTGGTTTGAAGGCACGTGACACGGTGCTGAGAACTGACTTCTGGTTCTCCGGAAGAGTGAATAGCAAGCACTCTTAACCACAAGCCATCTCTCCAGTCCCTCTCAAACTGAATTTAAGCTTTACAACAATCCTTAAAATATAAGAGCTGCAATCCCCATCTCCCAATTGAGGCCACTGAAGCTCACAGGTACAGCCACCCACTCAAGGTTCATAACTAGTAAGTAGGACCTCAACCCTTATTGCCTGAGATCAGATTCACGTAACGCATTCTTGTCCTGGAATCTGTACTCTGCCAGAGAAAGCACAAGGATGGACTGTATCTCACAGGCTTCACGGAGACATTCAGAAGAGTTTGTGTCCATGTGCTCATGTCCCCTTCCAAAGGAAGCATCCAAATCAATCAGATTCTCCAGGGATCTGTGGCTTCAGATGAAGCAGTGTGTGTGTGTGTGTGTGTGTGTGTGGCAGTGTGGCGGTGAGGGGATGCTGAAGAGACGTCTCAGTGGTTAAGAGCATTTTCTGTTCCTTCAGAGGACCTGGGTCGGGCTACCAGCACCCATATGAGGGGTCACAACTCTCTGTAACTTTGGCTCTAGGCAATCTGATGTTCTCTTCTGACCTCCATGGGCACATATGTGTAAACATACATGCATACACAGATACAAATAAATAAAAAGAAATATTAAAAAGGAAAAATGAGGCATGATGCCAGTATCCACTGTGTTTAACCTCTAGTGAAGTCTGGCTAAGTACCATTGGTAGGTAGGGTGGATATTTTTTGGGTGTGGTGTGGTTCTTGAGATAGGATTTCATGTAACCCAAGCTAGCCTTGAATTTACTATGTACCGAACTGGTCTTGAACTCCTGATCCTCTGGCCTCTCCCTCTCATGTCCTGCCTTTGAGGATGGTTCTTGATGTATTCCATGGAGGAAGATTGATCTTTCTGGTTTATATTTCTGGGATTTCATTTTTTAAAGAAATGTACAAGGCCAGTCTGGTCTACAGAGAGAGTTCCAGGACAACTAAGGTTACCCAGAGAAACCCTGTCTTGAAAAAAGTAATGTACAAAGAAAAGAAGTTTATTTAGTTATCAGTTTTTGAGATTCAAAGGCATGATACTGTGTCTGCTGAGCTCTGGTGGAGACTGCATGGATGATACTGTGTCTACTGAGCTCTGGTGGTGTCTGCGTGGATGATACTGTGTCTGCTGAGCTCTGGTGGAGTCTGCGTGGATGATACCGTGTCTGCTGAGCTCTGGTGGTGTCTGCGTGGATGATACTGCGTCTGCTGAGCTCTGGTGCTGACTGCGTGGGAGATGGACTCACAACTGTGGGATTATATACACAGGACAGAGATCATATGACCAAAGAGAAGCCAGAAGGGAACTCAGGGGCCGCACTTGCTGTTGTAATAGCTCTCTTGGAAGGACTAACTCAATATCCCATGTAAGAACCATCTTGATCCCTTCCAAGGACAGTGCTTTTTGGACTTCCTGTTGTCTCCCTGTTAACTTCCTGTAACCCTGTACTGTTAGGTTCAGCTCATCATGTGATCTCATTTTGTCTGAACAATTGGCTTCTCTAATGCCAAGTATAAAATATTTATAATTATCGACGTTTCTCCCTCTTACTTGTGACTCTGTATAGAACTAGGAACAGGTTGAGGAGGAAAACATCTGAGAATAAGTATTATGATCATAAAAGGCTGGACTTCCAGAGAGTTACTTTTACACTTGAAATAATAGTTTATTGACTTGCAAAGCTAACACACTTCACACTTCCTGTCACTGTACAATGTCTAGACAGAAAGTAGCTGACCTTGACCTCAGTCTCTTTGAGACATCCCTCATTGGCACCCATCCTTTGCCCCAGATAGAAGTTACCCTTGGCACTAGAGAATAGACTAGCTCTGTCTGAATAAGCGGAGAGTAAACAATGTCCCAGCATTCCACAGTTACATGTAATTTCCCTAGCATCTCATCAGTAGAACTATGCCGGAACTTGAGATGGAGAAAACAGAGGAGGTAGATGGCTAAGTGGGGCAGGTTAGAAGTCAAAGGGTGGCAGAACTAAGAAGCTTGCATTAACCAGCTTCTGTTACTATAGCAGTTCCTGAGAGAATCAGCTTGTCAAGAGAAGAGGTATATTTCACTCACTGATCTGGAGGGGTTTGTTCCTCTGCTTGTTTTTTGGGGAGACAGGGCCTCGCTATGCATCCCTGACTGGCCTGGAACTCACAATGACCCACCTGCTCCTGCCTCCCAAGTGCTGAGTTTAAAGGCATGTGTCACCATACCAGGATGTTTCAGAGGGTTTTTGTCTATGCATGTTTGGTCTCATTGCTTTTGTGATGTTGGCAAGGCAGCACGCCATGGCCATAGCTTGTGACAAATTGTTTTCTTCATGGTCAGAAGGTAAAAGTAAAAAAAGGAGGAAGGGGAGAGAAAGAAGGAGGGAGGATAGGAGGAGGAGGGAAAAAGAGGGAAAGGAAAGAGAGGTGAGGGAGGAGGACCTGGGATTGCAGTGTCTTTCCGAGAACATTCCCTGATGACTGGAAGCCCTCTTAACAGTGCCATCGTCCCACAGTGCCATGGGCTGGGGACCAAGCGTTCAAGACAAGGGCGTTTGGGGGACAATTATCCAAACAGTAGCAGAGCTGACTCTTTCTCAGACACGTGGCTATGCAGGCAGATGTAACACTGTCCTGGGCGGGATAGAGAGAAATGGCATTTGGTCATTATAGGAAGTCACCAACCAGATCCTTGGCATGAACACGGGCTTACGTCACATGCCCTTCTTCTGAATGTCTCCTCACTCAGTATGTGAAGTGAGTATTCGAAAGCACGTCAATCTGAGCAAACCACAACAGGAACAGAGGCTAGAGGGAGACAAGAGGAAAACTCGGAGTTTGTATTATTGATTCATTTATTTAAAAAAGACTTTCCTATTAGGTCAGGTTGGCCCTGAGCAGGAGGTCCTGCTGGTCCAGCCTTCTGAGTGTCAAGGATGACAGGTATGCATCACTGTGCCTAGCTTGGAGTTTGCATTTACGGGGTCAGACGATTGATGTGCTCAGGACAGGGACTGGGATGTGAATAACCCTGGTACCCGTCTTCCGGTCCTTATTTCACCCAGAAGACAAGATTTGGGAAGCCATGCTTAATTCCTCGAAATGGAAGCATGCCCTCTGGAGAGAAGAGAGAAGCTGGTAATATAGGGTAAAAAACAGCCACAGAAAAACACCCTGATCCTGACTAGACACTAGGACCAGTGCCTGAAATCACATGAATCCCTGAGCTTGCCCCAGAGTCAGGCTGCAGAATTCCACCTATTACTGAGATCCCTGAGCGCAAAATCCCACCAATCCTTGAGCTTGCCTCAGAATCAGGCCACAAAAATCCACCAATCCCAAGCCACTCTGGGAAGTTCTGCTTCCCCCACCCCAACACTGTCCAAGAAACCCTATATAAGCTCTGTACCCTGTTGTGTTTGCTGCTGTTTCTCAGTGGAGCGGCCACCTCCTGTATCCTTCCTTCCCCATACATCTCTTTTGAGTGAGGTTTGTTGTGCAGTGTGACGCCTTCACTGGAGCCAGCCCAGCTTTAACAACTTTTGCTGGAGCCAGAGCAGAGTGGAGCAAAACTGTTAAAGTTTCTGGAGAAGAATTGTAGCCAGTACACCAGGAACACTGTCCCCTGCCAGAGCAGGGTTGTCACACTGGCACTGGGGAAACCTTTCCCTGGAGCAGGGGCTGTAAGCTTCAAAGCTTATGGTGACTTTGCGGTGTTCCTTGGCTCCCACTGCCAGGATACCTTTCCATTCAAGCTGCAATATTTACAGGTAAGGCTCAGGAAGTTAAGGAAACTTGTGAGGCCAAGGAGACTCAGAAAGTTCAGAGATTCACAAGGCTCACACCTAAGGTTGTAGGCAGCAGACAATTGCTTTGGAGAGGAGATTCTCTTCAGTGGAACTGCCTGCAGGTTGGGCATGGAGCTCCGTGTGTGTATCTTTTGTGAGTTTGCACCCATGCTGTCTAGGCTTTTTGGTGATGTACCTGTCTTTGAGTCACTCTGACTTTTGTAGGTAACACCAGTGAAGTCCTGGGTTCACAAGTTGCTGTGAGAACTCCTTTAGCCAATAGCCTTCAAGATACTGGCCCACTCTAGGCAGGGTCAAACGTACTATATATACAGATGAAAAAGCATGCATGGCCCACTGGCTGCTGGATTTGGTTCCTGTTCCCCACTTATGCAGAGGACTGCTGATCTGTGAGTCTACCCCTAAATAAAGAAACCTTTATTATACTCCATTCTGAGCTAGTGTGGGACTATTTTATTATCATCAAAACCAGCAAGTTATACTTAGATGGAATTCTTTTGTCTGTTACCAGTGCTTTGTCTGGGCTGAGTAGATGCTTGTTCACAATTCTCCAGGCATGGGGAGTCCTGGCATGACACCACACAGACCCAAGGAATACTTGTAATTGAGTGATTACTGGCTTCCCTAGGGCATCTCTTCTAGAAGGTGCAGTTTTGACACAAGAAAATTGTTCTAGAACTTTCTTCCAGTCATCGTTTAGTGAAGCCACATGTTGTGTGTCTATTTGTGATCTTTTGCTGTATAACAAATCATTCTGGCCCTTGGTGACTTGGAAAACCTGAAGGCTTATCGCTGCTCCTGACTGTAGGTTGGCTGGGCTCAGCCAGGTTGTTCTGTTGCTCTCCAGTGGGGTCTTCCGTGCAGTTGTGTTTACTTAGAAGCTGGGTTTGATGAAGTGTTTGGGATGATCTCTCTTCTGTTAGGGTCCTTCTCTCACGTTATCTCACCATTTAGTTTAGACCAAGTCTCTCACTTGGCAGCTAGATCCCACGGTGAGGGCTTGGAGCTATGCCAGAAGCACCCTTGCTGCCCACTCTTGACCCAGGCAAGCCGCAAGGACGGCTCCTGTCCAAGCAGAGGAGGTGTTCCTCCACCTTCCCTTGCCTTTGCAAGTCTGTCAGTTATCTATTTTTTTAGAGTATGTGGTAAGACCTGTTACCAGAGTCTAGCCTGTTTGACAATTGCCAAACATGATCGACAGAGCAATTAACGGTACCTCTCCCACACACAGAACTATACTTCAGAGAGCAATGTTTTGCCTTTGTCTTACTGAAGTGGTCGGTGATGGCCATCTCCTGTATCCACCTGGCTTCTTGTCCCAACCTCCTCCGAGAATGAAGTGGGAGGTGCTTTATTGTCCGTGAGGAATTTACAAGCTCTAGTGGGATACATTAGACAGATTGCCGTGGCCAATTTCAGCAGGACAAGTCTGAACCGTTGCTGACTAAGGGCCATGAACCTTAGAGAGCCACGGCAGCTCTAGGAAATGTTACCATGCAAAAGCTCTTAGGGGACTTTGGGGAGCCAGGCCAAAGCCGTTCCTTGCAGAGCAAGTCTGCCAGTCACCGACAGATACAGTAGGAGCAGTGAAGTGGGTCTTGAGACTTGAGTTTCTGGTCCCTGGAGCAAGGTGTCTGAGGCTAGAAGAAGCTGAAGGAATGAATTCTCATCTGTAGGTAGTCAAAGTGCAAGGTCCTGGAGTTCGAGGCATGAAGTGAGTCCTGCTTGCGGCTGCTGTTCTGGTCCTGGAGGCCAGCTTGAGTGAGCTCCTTGCCCAGGGCAGAAGTCTTAGGAACAGGGAACTTGTGAGGAGTCTGTCCTTAGAGAGCCTTGAAGGCAAGTCTTCCTTCTCTGGTGAGGGGCCGGGCCGGAACTGGATCCTGAAGTCTTCAGGCTTCCGGCTGTCTTCTGGGCTCTGCACTCTGATTGATGTCTTCCTTCTTTTCATTCTTCCTAGGCTCCTGCACACTTCAGTCTATAAAGCTGCAGCCTACTGGCTTTTGTAAGGGTGCACGGGTGCCAGATGAGCTCTGATTGGCTGGATATGAGTTTGAAAATAGGGTGGGAAAAATAGGCATATTCAGGGAAGAACTGTCAAACCTGGGGGAGGAGGCAGAGGAACAATGAGCCCACCAAAAGTTGCTATAAGTTCACAGTGACGTCTCCAGGTCTGGGACTCCAGAGAAATAAGTTTCTGTTCCTGGACAGTGGTGGTGAATGCCTTTAATCCCAGCACTTGGGAGGCAGAGGCAGGCAGATCTCTGCAAGTTCAAGGCCAGCCTGTTCTACTGAGTGAGTTTCAGAACAGCTAGGATTGTTACAGAAACCCTGTCTAGGAAAAAAAAAAAACAAACAAACAATGAACGAAAGAAAGAAGGAAAGGAAGGAAAGAAGGAAGGAAGGAAGGAAGGAAGGAAGGAAGAAGTTTCTGTCTACCCCACTGCCACTGGGATCCTCTGCAGGCTTCCGCTGCCTTCCCTGCTTCCTTCAGCATTCTGAATTAGCAGCCACCAGCAGTTCCTTCTCTGTCTCCTTTGCTCTTAAGAAGGCTGGAGCTTGTGGCTTTCAGAAAGCTCCGCCGGATGAGTGTGCTCGAGGGTGTGTAAATTCTTCACGTCGCCACAGTGATGTGCCTGGAGATTTGCTGCGGTAATGTTGTGCTGTTGGGGAGTCTGGCGACCTGGGCAGAGGTCTGGCTGAAGGAGTTCACAGGTCACTTCTAGCTCCGTGCCAGAGAGCTCCGTCACTGTTGGATTGGTTTGCAGTTATTTTGCTTTCCTTTCAAACTCTTCTTCAGAAAAATGCCGGGCGAGATGAAAGCTTTGAAATGGGAAACCATTTATCTTTAAAGTCTTTCCCTCCTCAACAGGCCCCACGGGTGTTTCTTTCATTTCTCTCTTGATTCCAGGTGCTTGGTTCTTTTCAATGGCCTTCTGTCACCTTCTGGAAGCATCTTTCCCTTAAATGTGATCCATTTAGGACAACATCCATTTCGGACACTTCCACAGGGTGAAATGTGTATGGGACTCATCGATTTCCTTCTTAAAGGTTGGTTTGTTATTATTTTAAAATTGTAAGTGTGTGTATCTGCATGGGCACATGTGCGTCTAAGTGTAGGTGACCTCAGAGGCCAGAGGCATTGGTCCCCTGAAGCCTGAGTTACAAATGGTTGTGAGCAGCTTGTCAAGGGTGTTGGGACCTGAACTCAGGACCTCTGGGAGAGCAGCAAGTGCTCTTAACTGTGGAGCCATTTCTCCAGTTCCAAATTCCCTCATTTTTATTCTTTTTTTTTTTAGAAATCTTCTATTCTTTCTTGTTTTTATTTGTTTCTTTTTCTTGAGACAGCTTCTCATGTAGGCTAGGGTGGCCTTAAACTCTCTCTGGGGAGAAGACCTTGAACCTCTGACCGTCCTGTCTCCGTTCCCCACTCCTGGAATTATGGGCACACCCTAGCATGCCTGGATTGATAATTCTTCTCTTTTATGTAGCCGATGGTGCCTCTCACTCTCAGAAGGTTTCCAATATGGAAAACATGTTCTTCGAGTCTTGGCATATCCTGCACGTCTCCAAAGCACAGACGATACTGAGTAGCCACCTGGCCGTGTGCTGCTCACTGCGGGGGACTTGCTAACGTCCTCACCCTACGGGGATCTATCTGGTTCCGTCTCTGTCTGTTCACTATCTGAAACGTAGGATGTGGTCATCAGTGAAGGTCGTCTCAGCCCAGGGACGTGTCTTATAGTTTCACAGTCTCCTGGTAAGAGTGACAAGGCAGACAGGCGTCAGGCGCCACAACCAGGAGCAGTCTTAGTTCAGACAGTTGCCTGCAGTTACAGTGCTATGGGGGTGGGGGCGGGGATGTGAGGAATGAAAGCCATTGTTCCCTCAGGACTGTGTTCTCTTTTCGACTCCTCTTGGGGACGAGAACTTGTCCTTCTGTAGCTCTCTTCCCTGAATCCTGTAACCACATCTAGCTGGAGTGTGGGTTTCATTTAAGCTGGGGTCTCATGCATGCTTCGAAAATATATTATAAAATCCTCATGAAGTGAACTGCTCAATCATGACATGCTTTTGGGTAGAGGACAATTTCTGAAGCCTTGTTTAGTTCTACGTGAGTTTGGAAAGTGATCCTCCTGTGTTAATGGGAAGATGAATCATAGCTGCCTTTCTAGCAGCTGTGAGGGATTGGTGCGTCTCAATGTTATAGTGATGAGAACTCAACACGGAATTTTCCAGTGTTCCCAGAGTCAATGTCTTTGTGGTGGTTTGAATGAGAATGTCCCCATAGGCTCAGATGTTTGAACACTTGGTCCCTAGGTGAAGGTGCTGTTTTGGCTTAGGAGGTGTGACCTTCTGGAGGAAGTGTGCCATCAGAAGTGGGCTTGGAGAATAGAAAGACTCACCCCAATTCCCATTTGATCTCTCTGCTTCCTGCCTGTAGGGGGAGGCCGCTTGTTTGTTCCTGGCTGCGCAGCCCTGAAATAACCACTCAGAAACTGTATCAATTAAATCACTGCTTGGCCTACTAGCTCTAGCTTCTTATTGGCTAGCTCTTATATCTTAATTTAACCCATTTCTATTAATTTGTGTATTGCCATGTGACCGTGGCTTACCAGGTAAAGTTCTGTCCGGCATCTGGCATCTGTCTCCCACAGGGCTCCATGGCTTCTCCTGACTCCGCCTTCTTCCTCCCAACATTCAGTTTAGTTTTCCCCGCCTACTGCTATTCTGCCCTGCGCAGGCCCAAGGCAGCTTCTTTATTAACCAATGGTATTCACAGAACACAGAGGGAGTCCCACGTCACCTGCCTATGGCATGATGTGTAGATGCTCAGCTTCCAGCTTCAGGCACCCCTGCCATCAGGGACACATAACTGTGGAACCATAGCCCAAATAAACTCCTTGTTCTATAAGCTGCCTTGGTCCTGGTGCTTTACTGCAGCAATGGAAAAGTAACAAAGACAATTCTTTTCAGGGCCATGCAAAAGAGAAGAAGGGCAAGCCAAGGGTTTGGCTGTCCTGACCAATTGAGAACACAAACCTCTTTCTCCTAAATCCCCCCAAGTTTTTTCTTCATTATGAAAATAGCACTCTAGTCTCTGATATTTTAAGTATTTCATTTTGTATTAATTGTATAAAAATAGGTTTGTTAGGATGGTTTCATATACTTACATACTGTACCTTGTGAACATTTTCACACACCTCCAAACACCTCTTCTGTTCCTCATTTTAAGATTTTGGAGGCATTTCTTTCAAATCCATTATTATGTCTTTAGGGTCGATGGGGCCATAAGATGATGTCAGTGGTTCTAATTAGTGGGCAGACAGACACCTGCAAAGTCAATGACTAGTGGGCTAAGAGCTAGCAGACAGTCAAGGTCAGCAGCTAACAACGCATTAAGGACAGACGGACAAAGAGGGCTTTCAGCAACCCCTAACTGGGTGGGCAGCATGTGAACAAAGTGTAATCACCTCCCTGATTGGACCAGAGAGACGTGCCTAGAGCATGCAAGCCCTCCATTGGCTTGGCCCAGGAGAGCCCGGAGAAGAAGCCAAACTCAGCAGAAATGACCTCAATCTTTGTCCAGTTCCTGTTCTAAGTCTCATTCAAGACAAACAAAACAAAACAAAACAACAAGCCTAGACAAAACCAGCTTGTTGTCTTTTCCTGCCTTGAGAACCTCTCCCACTCAGGAATTTCTCACTTTCCCTCAGGAAAGTTTGGGTCTTCTTTGCTTCCTCCCACATAGATCTGCTTCTCTCTGGTTGGAGACTATGAACTTGAGAGCCATTGTTCTAGGGTGAGCTCCCACTAACCTCAGTGTCTGGGCTAAGCACAGCTGGGCTGAGAAGGGTCTTGTCGGTCTCAAAACCGCATTAGTAGATCAGTAGTATATTCTTTCATTTATGCTTGGGCACACACACATACACACACACACACATGCACACACACACACACACATATGAAGGGGGAGGGAGAGGGAGGTGCTTTTGTATGTCTTGGCAATAATCATCTACATGATTTTGAAACCAAGATGTTTTTAAAAAGTATAATTACAACCAAATTCAAAGCCTAGGCAAAATTTAAAAATCAACTTTAAAAAATTAGCTGGTTTGCTTATTTCCCTGATCTTCATTGCTTTTTTGTGAATGAAACTTTAGGTGGTGGTGTGAGGTGATTTGTTCACTTTTAGGGGTGACAGAGAAATGCTGACAAGGGTGTTCTTTTCTTTCAAGAACTGACTTTTTAAAAAATATTTACATGCATTGGTGCTTTCCCTTCAGATATGTCTCTATGTGGGTGTTGGATCCCCTGGAACTGGAGTTGCAGACAGTTGTGAGCCGCCATGTAGGTGCTGAGAACTGAACCCAGGTCCTCTCGGAGAGTAGTCAGTGCTTTTAACCGCTGAACCATCTTTCCAGCTCCAACAAGAGTACTCTTAAAAGGACACATGTTTTGGCTTTCAACATTATCTGTTAGTCCTTGTAGCACGCTGGTTTGAGAGCGCTCAGCAGAGAGAGTGTCATCCTTGTGCAGGCAAGCTTTTCATTGCCTTTCTTCGTCTATATTCAAGGACTGATTTCATAAAGGTATTTCCACGTTAAGCATAAAGTATACTTTAATCATGTTCCTGCACACCCTCTTACCCTCCTATCCCCACTCCCCTTCTCATTAGTAACCTTCACTCTAGACAATTTAGCCTCTACTTTCAGAGCCTATGACACACATGATTTGATGCAACATATAATATCCAGGATCTACAGATGAAAGAAAGCATACAATATTTGTCTGGAATTGACTCAGCTCGCTTAATATGGCAATCTCCATTTTCCTACCAAGAAGAGAATTCTACTCTTCGCTATGGCAGACTAACATCCCACATGTGTATAGACCATGTTTCCTTCTCCCTTCCTCTGTGTTAGGGCATATAGGCAGGTCCCATAGCTTACTCTTGTGGGCAATGCTGCAGTCACTTTAACATGCACGCTTCTCTGTGCTATGTTGACATAGACTCCTTAGGGTAAACACCTAGGAGTGGTGTGTCTGAATGGCAGTCACTGAGCAAACAAGTAACAAAAGTTGGTGAGCATATGGGCAAGGGGACATTGCTGGTGGGAATGTAAGTTAGGCTAGCTTCTATGGAAATCTGGGTGGGGTTCCTCAGAAACTGAAAACAGAACTGCCATACAACCCAGTCAATATTTACAGCTGCTTGGATTTTGTCATTTGTGCTGAAGTTCTTGACTCTCTGTCAGACATGGAGCCCCAGACTTCAGGCGAGGGACCCCCTTCTTTCTTCATGCTCCCTTAACCATCTCTTTTCTGCTGCTTCCATCTTGCAGAAGCATGCTTTCCATCAGGCACCTAAGAAGAGAAATTTGGAAGTCAAATGTCACCTTCTGACGGCTGGAAGAACCGAGACTCCGTATCCAAATAAAAGACTTACTCTGCTTTGCAGCTCCCTGGAGTCCCAGCAACAGGTACACCTCTGCACACACATCAGCGGAGGTGATTGTTTGGAACCGCTTTCAGGAGGAGGCTGAGGATGGGCCAGGGACACCGGAAGTGTAATTCCAGGTAGAGAGGGTCACTGGAGGCCAGGAAGGTGCTGGCAACCCCGAGGAGCAGGAGCTGATCCACCAGCTGCAGGGCCAGGTCTTGGGAAGGCGCAGAGCCCAGCTGGGCCTGGCTGTAGTCCACCTGCTTCCTGGGTGGCCTCAGGCAAGCGACTCCCCTCGGAGCTGGCTTCATTGGTGAGAATCAGGGTGGGATGATGCTAGCCTCTTTGCGGGGTTCCCTAGAGGACTAAATAACACACACACATATGCAACAAACACACACATAGATGCACACACACATATACATACACAGCAACACACATACACACACATGCACATAGATGCACACATATACACACACAGCAACACACACATGCACATAGATGCAGACACATATACACATAGATGCACACACATACACACATGCACACAAACACACACATAGATGCACACACACATATACACACATAGTGCACACACACACACATACACACACAAGGTATAAAGTCTTGCTGTCACCAGCCTAGACTGCAATAGACTAAGAATGTTAGTGTGCAAAACTGTTTCAGTAGGCAAGGGTGGGACAGAAAGTACTTGTGACAGGGGAGTGAGGCTGGGGACTGTGAAGAGGGTGGTGTCTGGTGTCCTGGGACAGCTGAGATTGGCAGTCTGCTGGCAGCTGAATAGAGTTTCTGCTCACGAGTGACTCCAGTGGAAAATTTTAGTCTTCAGCCTCGGAAACTGAAGATGTTTCTTTAAAAGAAAAAACGGTGCTTTTGAAACTCAAGTGACAGCATTGACCATGATCTGTTTTTCTCCCTCAGACACCAGTGTTCTTGGGATGTTATCAGGGCAGCATTAGAACAATGCTCACTTCTGTCTTGTGTTTAACCTGAACGGCAAATGACCAGTCAGCCGATGTAGGCCACGCAAGGAAGTCTCTTCTTCTTACTGATTGGGCTAATATAGAAATACAATGGCTTGCTTTACTGTTCTTTTCTTTTTCTTTTTCTTATCCCAGCTAAAAGCGTGTTTTATGGTCCGGGCATGGAGAACCACTGAAGATTGTTTGAGAACTTGACTGTTGTGTCTGAATCCCTCTGATATTTCCTGTTGCCGACTGCTTGCTCATTATTCTAGAAAAATAGCAAACAAACCCAAACTACTTCTCCAAACAATTCCAAGACATACCATACAACAGAGCAAAACAAACTCACCAGCAAAGCCCAGCTTTCCTGGAATAGTTTATGAGAACCACGATGCTTTGTTGCTTTGGTTTGCTTTTTTAAATTTTACTTTATGTGCATTGGTGTTTTGCATGTATATCTGACTGAGGGTGTCTGGTCCCCTAGAACTGGAGTTCCAGATAGTTGTGAGCTGCCATATGGGTGCTGGGAATTGAACCCTGGTCCTCGGGGAGGACAGTCAGTGCTCTTAACCACTGAGCCATCTCTCCAGCCGCCAGAGAACCAGGATGTTTTTTGATCACTGCTAAATTTTATTTTTAAAATATTTTAAAGGATTTTTGTCCTTTTTGATTTTTAATTAGTTCTTCGCATGCAATGATTTTGATCACATTCACCCCCCTCCCCCAACCTTTTCTCAGGTCCACCCCCTGTTCCTATCAAGCCAACCCATGTCCTCTCTTTTTCTTTCTTTTTTTTCTTTTAACCCATCAAGTCCATAATGTACTGCACATACTCGTGGATGTGTGGCTGTCCTCTGGAGGTGGTATCAACAGTATAATGAAAAAGATTTCTTCCTCCCCCTCATCTTCCTCCTTCTATCCCTCCCCCTTTCCTTCCTCTTTCTCCTCTCCTCTCTTCCCTCCTCCACTCTCCTCCTCTCCCCACGTCTTCTCTTCTTGAGCTTGTAGCAGTCCTGGGAGTCAGATCCTGAGCCTGACACTCTACCACTGAGTTGAATCCCTGTCCCTTCTCCATTATTTTTTCTGTCCGTGTTTATTTTCTTGAAGGAGAAGTTACATAAAAATGAACCTTTAGGAGGTCTTCTTTCCTTGAGTCTGGTGTTAGGGATATGCCCTGTTTGGATTTCTGGGTCCTGGCAGGCTCAAGCGCTGATTTCTCTCTGTTCTCCAGAACTTCACCCTGGCTTGTGGGTGCTGATGGGTGACACACTTTAGTGCTTTCTGGGGACAGGGTGAGACCAGCTTCCAATTTGCTCCCAGTCCCCTCCCTGCAGGCATCGTCACCCCGCTGGTGTCCCAGTCTCTGATGACCATGCAGGGGCCCCTGCTCAGAGTTCTATGTGGAATGTGCTATGGCTAGCACAGATGGGAGCTTGCTGCAGCCTCACTCCCCCACCCCCACCCCTGCCAGCCTTCTGGGACTGCTCTGAAGAAAACCATTGACTTCCAGTCAGCCCAGGTGCCCTGCCGGTGTCTCTCACCTCAGTATCCATCCTCCATCTTGCCCCAATGGCTACCGACTGAGGAGGGGAAGGAAGGTAGGGGAGGGGTCTGGGGATTCTCCTCTGCCTGCCAGGCTTGCTCTGAGCTTCTGTGACTTAAGCACTCTGGGTGGAACCCGAGTGCTCCCTGGCCTTTGCAGAAGTTGCCCCAGGCCTGGTGGGCGTCAGCCAAGGTGTTCTAGAACACAAGCCCCTCGGACAGCAGTGAGAGACACAGTCAGCACACCTATGCCTTTGAGACCCAGCTCTCAGTGCACATGCGGAAGCCGAAGGTGCCCACACCTGCATTTTACTGCACGGACATGTAATTTGTTCATTTTTCTACCTTTTGTGTTGTAGGGCTGAAAAAAATGATATAAAATAAACTTTAAAAATAATCTACTGACCGTTTTGCTTTGTTCACTGCAGAAGGTCATGCAGGGGTCAGGAAAACAAGATAGGGACGCTCATGTGCTTCCCTTGTGAGCGGCAGGGCTGGCGTCCGCTCAGGCTCAAAAGAAGGCTTTATCTAGAAGCTGGCGACTCTACTAAAGACGGGATGGCAGGAGGCTGGAGGAGCAGGGAGAAACTGATTTAAACATTCACTAAGCATTCATAGCCGGTTGTAATTTCATTTACTCCACCCCTCTTATTCCTCAGCATCTCAGGACAGGAGGGAGGATACGCATGCGCACACACTTGTTTAATGTAGACACACGTGCAGATATTTCTAAACTGCTTTTCCTGTGAACACAATGATACAGCCCTGAGAAATACCAAAACCATTTTTATTATTGGACCATCTCTTCCAAAAATAAGATCCAAACACAATTGTTCTAAAAGCAAGATCTAAAAGACTGGCTTAGTCCCTGAAAACAAGTTCAGGATCTAATATTTCCATAAGTGTAAGTTCAACTCATGGAATTGTTCTCAAAACCCAACATAGTGTTTGCTGACTTAACAGCAAAGACAGAGAAATCCCCAAAGATAATGTTTTCTCTATTCATTTACTCCATAAGCTCTGTGGGTCTTCGCATTTAAGTGAGATACTGTGTTTGCTGACCTATTAAATACATCAAGACTCTAATAGAACTCAGCAAGTAGATAATCACGGTCAACAGCGGGGGAAATTTAGTTATCCTGAATGTCTAAAGAGAGAATATTAGTCTGTAGTAGTGCATGGCAAACACCCGTGAGCCTCTGTATTATCACTAGCTGTCACTTTATAGTGGTTACTGACAAAATAAAAAGTGGCTGCCTGGTTTTGATTGTTTACCGTGTGTGGATGAAACCCTTGCTAATCAATACCTTAGTTAAATCAGTCAACAATCCTATGAAATATGACTACCATTGTCCCCATTTTATAGACAAACAAGCTGAGGATTACAAAGGTTAAGAACTTGCCCCAAGTCACAGTACCAAAGGCTTTGGGAGTCATTATTTCAGTCAGATTCTGAGTGTGCACAGCCACTCACTGTGCCAGAGACTTCCAAGGAAGGCACTCGCCTGTTTGTTTTGCTTCTGTGTTACTTGGTGAAATAAAGCTACCATTCCCATTGCGTATAAAAATTCCTAAAGAAGCCTCGTCAGGATGTTGTGCAACTCCACTTAGCTGCTGATGGCCCAGTCACTGGGGCTGGGATGTGGATCATTTCCTAGAGTGCTTGCTTAGCATAGATGAGGGCCTGGGTTTGATCCCCTCCCCACAGCATAAACCTGGTCTGGTGATGCATGCCTCTAACCCCAGGACTCCAGAGGGGAAGACAGCCACTCGGTGTCATCCACAGCTTTATATTGAGTAAGAGACCACCTTGGCACACATGCGACCTCGTCTAAAAAAAAATGAACCTCCCTTTTGACATGTATCTTTTTTGCTTTGTCAGTTTTCAAGAGAATGTTTCACTGGAAGCTTTGTGCTGGTGATGGTACATGTTTGAAATTTCAGCGATCCAGAGGCTGAGGCAGGAGGATTACTGAGTTCCAGGTCAGCTGGGTCTAAACACAGAAGGAAAGCAGAGCTTTGGATGGACACCATGTTCAGATGCTCAACAGTCTTCAGGGTTAGGCTTCCCACAGACACCAAGCCAACGGGAAAACAAAAACAACAAGTGCCTTCAAAGGGAGGGCGGCCTCGCAGATCTATAACTCAAAGGAGAATTGTCCTTTGGAGTCTCAGTGAGTTTGGACTGCTCTGGCGGGGCCCTTCCAATTCGACTGGCATTCATACTGAAAACAAACAGCGGTGCTTGATTGCCACAGAGGCTCTCTGCAGGGCAGACAGCACACAGCGGTTCCCAGGCTGCTCTGCCAGCTCTCTCAGGTGTTCAGCCTGGGTGGGGAATTGCAGTCTGTGCAACATGCCAGGTGGCCCTGCAGCGTCTGTCTCCAGCTCAGGTGCTAGGTGCTGCTGGGGACAACAAGAACATTAGGGCATGGATGGCTCTGCGAGTCTCAGAGAAAAACCTTCACTCACCGCATATGTCTTCGCCTAGGTGCATTCCTACAAATCTTCTCATTTGTTTTAATCCCAGTTTTAGAGTGGGATTAGTCAAGGGGCTCTTGGGATTGAACCAGACAGGGACAGCGGCTTCCTGGAGCTAGACAAACCTTGTACAGAGTCAGTCTGATTACAGCCCCCAGACCAGCTTCCTGTTCAGTGGGAGATGAAAAGGTCTATACATGAATTTTTCATTTTGTTTTTTTATAAGTCAGGATTTTTCTCAGTAGCCCAGGCTGCTTGGAATTTACTCTTAGCTCAGGCTGGCCTTAAACTCTTAGCAATTCTCCTGTTTCTTCTGAGTCTTGGGATTATAGACAGGCGATACTACTATACCTGGCTCCCAGGTGTGTTTAAAAACTTCAGCTTCCCAACGGACCTAGAAGCTTCTCTTTTAGTCTGAGGGATGCAAATTCACCTCAGTCTTTAAAGTCAATTACAAGTTTCTCAAGGGTGTTTCTGAAGCTTTGGGGCCCTTTGGAATAACATGCCTTAAAGGGGAGATTGTTTTCCTCCATTCACTTAACCGATAAATTCATGAGCGTACAATTTCATTTATTTATATAATTCTGTTTAATTAATGGAAACTGGGTGCTGTTAGACAGGAGGAATAACTTTTAATATCATGTAATGAAGTAGTTAGACAATTACTAATGGAACAGTTAAAAGTAGTTATTAGAGAGTGAGGGATGGCTCAGCGGTTAAGAGCACAGGGGGCTTGGATTGGATTCCTAGCACCCACATTCAGTGACTTCTAACCCCAGCTCCAGGGAATAGACGCTCTCTTCTGGCTTCTGTGGGTACCTGCATATATGTGGTGCATATACATATACACTCAAGCACAGCTATAAAATATAAATATAAGGCTATATGGGCTCCAAGAGATGACTCAGTGGTTAATTATGCTTACTGCTTTTGCAGAGGACTGGGGTCCAACTTCCAGCACCCACAACTCACAACTCATAGCTTCAGTGCCAGGATGCTTGGTCACTCATATAGGCTCAAACACACGCACATTAATTAAAAAATAAACCAGCAAAGCCAGGCATGATGGTGCGTGCCTTTAATCCCAGTACTCAGGAGACAAAGCAGGTGGATCTCTGTAAGCTTAAGGCCAAAGAGCAGCCTGGTCTTTTTACACAGTTATACCAGGCCTGCCAGGGCTACGTAGTGAAACCCTGTCTCAAAACAAACAAGGAAAACAACAAACAAAAAGCACAAATATTTCTAAGACATAACTAGTAGAGAAGTTGTAAATGTTCTCAGTGCAAAGGGAGGATTGCATGCTGAGGAGATGGAGTTGCTGGTTGCCCTGACCTGGTCGTTAATCATGCATTGCATGCAGGTACTGAATGGTCACATTGTTCCCCATAAATTGCAACTGTGTGTCAATGAGAAAACAAGACAGATGAAGTGAGGTCTTTTTTCTCAGAGTGTGAAAGGCAAGCTGAACCAAGGAGTGCTATCATGGAGTGGTCGTTATTGGTGGCCACAGTTGGAGGATGGTGGTCCAGTTTTAAAAGTATTTTTCAACTGTGTTGTAAGTTTCCTTTGAGGATCTTCATTCTAAATTGTATAAAGTGCTGATCGGGTGCTCCTGTTGCTCTCACCATCTCTAGGGTGTCCACAGCACCAGCCCTGCAGGTGTTTGAGGGGTCGGACTCGCTATTAGGACCTCGTGTGTCAGCAGAAGAGGAAGGGAGGCAGCATGCGCTAGGCCCTGGACACCTGGCTTAGATGAATTCTCATCCTCTCCTCCTACCTTAGCAATGAACGTGATCCAGAGGGACTGACTCTTCCACTTTGGTGGACAGTGCGGTCCAAGCCCAACAGGATGCTCAGAAGGGCACTGTGACCTCTGCCCTGCTCAGATCCTTTATCACTGTCTAGCTAGAGTATGTCAGCTTAAAAACAGACCAGACAAGTGACAAGGGACACCTGGTGATGACGGCACTAAGGTCACAACCAGAGCTTCCTCCTGAGCTCAACAGAAGGGACTCAATCCAAGACAATTACTACACCTGGAACAAAACGCTTACCTTAGAAAGAGCAGATTCCACTTCTGCGAGCCTTGGGCATGATGTCTTGCTTTTAGAGGCATCTAAAAATTGTCTACCATGTTTGTCTTCCTCAAGCATAGACCCTGTGAAATGTTCGCTCATGTGTTTGAATGCTTGTTCTTTAGGTGCTGGCTCTGTTTGGGAATTTTATGGAACCCAGGGAAGTGGGGCCTAACTGGCCAACTTAAGGCCAATGTGGGCAGGCCTTGCATACTGCAGTGTACCCACCAGCTTTGTGGTCAGGGCTAAGAAAGGAGCTGCAGCTACATGATACCATCATGGGCAAAGCCACCTGTAGCCATGTGTTTGTTCCCCACCATGATGGACTAAAAATCCCTTGAAATCCTGAGCAGAGCTAATCTCTCCTTCCCTTAAATTGCTTCGGCCAAGTATTTGGTCACATCAAAGAGGACAGTAATAAGACCTTGGTGTTAGCCTGGACCATTGCCACCAGGAGTGAACATTGGCTTTTCAGAGTAGTGTGGTATTGCACGCCTGTAATTGCAGTGCTTGGGAGGCTGAGGCAGGAGGATGAAGAGTTTGAGAACACCCTGCACTATATAGTAAGATACTATCCTGAGGAAAGAGGAAGAAAGCTCGCAGATTTTCTTCAGTCTTCCTTGCTTCTGGTTTGGTGCCTAGGTTAGGTGGAAAGAGAGGAAAGTGAGTGTGTTGGGTGGGGCTTCCTGGAAGGCTGATTCAGCCAGACACTATGACTATGCTATTTGCTTTTAATGTATGTAGCTGCTGGGAACACACATGTAACAGCTGGCACACAGCAGCCATAGTAAATCTTAAGGAGACCTTGAAGATAGAAGCCCCTTGCTAGGATGAGAAGGCAGAAATGTAGATGAAGCCCAGGCACCAAGAGAACTATGGGGTCTCCTTCTTTTGGATTTTTCCTAAAGGGGAAAAGAGTTAAACTGTATATTTGGGGGTTTTGTTATATTCAGCTGACGTCAACTTTGATGGAACCAGACTCTTTGTTCCCCTTTTTAAAATAATCTCTTACATTTTAGCAGTCTGTTCTCTTACCACAAGCTTCATCCCCACTTGCTCATGAACTCTGCTGCCTTGTTCCAACCTGGTTTTCCTACCCAGTGGTCCCTTGGACTTTAATTTTCTTCCTCCTCCCCAAGTCCTGCAAGCGTCCACTTGGCAGCTCTCCTTGAGCATAGCCAGCCCTTCCTTCTTCTCCGATGTCATCCTACCTCCCACCTCTCACCTCTCAGAAAAACAAGAGGGGAAAGGAATCGACACACCCCAGCAGTTTAGTGCTCCACTCCATGCTTTCAGGAACCCTTGTGCCCTCTCCCTAGACTTCCACCGCCTCCACCCAGCCCACCCAGCCTGGGATGGCCATGGAGTTGCCCTGGCTTCCTTGGGTGGAGACAGCCCTCTTTGATCCAGTTTTGCTCTCTGGCTTTGGCCTCCTCACCCTGGAACCTCACGGGCTCCTCACTCACCTCCCAGGGGTCACCTCAGCCTCCCAGGGGTCACTTCAGCTCTTTTTTCCCACAGCTTTGCTTCTGGGAAGACTGGTTTAGACTTCCTCCCCCTTCTTACCCATTCTTTAACGCCCTTGCTATCTGACTGCTACCTCATAACCCCAGGGCTGCTGTCAGAGTCACCCTGGCTGGCACCTGGGGATACTTTCGCTGCCTTTAATCTCTCCCCCCTTTCTGCTGTGTGATGTGGGGCTGATAGTGTCTCTCGTGGCCCCTGTGCCTCTTCTTATGGTGCTATTTGTCCTTCCCTCATGTAGCTCCTGCTGCAAGATCCAGATACTCCCCTTTCTACCCATAGGCTCATATATTTGAATGGCTGCTTACTACTTGGTGGAACTGTTTGGGAAGGAGGAGGTGCACTGCCTCCTCCAACAAGGTGGGCTTTGAGGTTTCAAAGGCTCACACCATCTCCAGTTAGCTCTCCTTGCCTCACATTTGTGTGTAAGTATGTGAACTCTCAGCTACTTTTCCAACACCATGCCTGCCTGTCTGCTGCCATGTGCCCTGTCATGATGGTCATGGATTTGTGAGTCACTTTCTTTTATAAGTTACCTTGGTCATAGTTCTTTGCCACAGCTATTGAAAAGTGTCAAAGACACTGTCCAAGAGAGCCACCTCCGTTGATCAGGTGAGAAGGACTAGAGAGTGACATCAGCACACCTCCCATCTCCCCCATCCCCTGTTTCTCTCTGTCCTCAATCTGTAACAGTCCGTTTTCACCTTGGGCCTATACTTCCGCTGCTGGGAGCGATGCACCCACCCCGGCCATAGTTCTTCATATTGTTAAAAAAGTTACATAGACAACATATGAGTTTATTTTACTGAGGGTGGTAAATAATAGAACAGTTTATGAGAAGTCAATCCTCCCATCACACTCCCAGAGGTACCATCGCTCTGTTAGCAGTTGACTGAGGCTGCCCCCATCTTCTGCACACTGCCAGTGTTGAAGCCTACATCTATGATTTTACCCATTAGCATGGTATGTGTCTTCCTGCAATAATGACCCATGGGGTGTCTTACCATACTTCTTGCTTCCCTAGTCAATAACTATGATGGCTATTCTTGGTTATCAGCTTGAATTCATGTGGGATTAACTAAACACCCAAGCAACTAGGCATGCCAGTGAGGAATTTTTTTGGTTCTATTATTTGAAATGAGAAGACCCACCCTAAACCCAGATTTTTTTGAAGTCAGGAGACCCGCTCTAAATCCGAGCCACGCCTTCTCTCGGCAGCCTGTATAAAGGACACAGAAGAAGGAAGCTTTGGCTCTTTTGCCTGCTTTCCCTCATGCTCACTGGCAAGTTCTATCCTGTTGCTGAGTCAGCTCTTCACTGGCGTTGGAGCCTACTTCTTCAGGATCCCAATATACACCAGACACCAACAGAGACGTCCAGCCTCGCGGACTGAATAACTGTTGGAGTCTTTCTGTTAGGACACAGCTGCTGTTAAATTAGCTGGGTTCCAGCCATATTTGTTCATTCTTTCAGTTAGGTTCATGGAGAGAACCCTGACTAATACAATAAATATCTGGGGACTTAATGTTTTTGTTGTTTTCAAATCATCCCATAAAAGTAATTTCCATTTCCTGTTTAAAATTTGCATATGTGTGTGTGTGTGTGTGTGTGTG
>LOEQ01001986.1:60868-71126 GCA_001685075.1 Bramus lutescens | reverse complement strand
ATCCGGGTTCCTTGCCCTGTGGGAAGTCCAAGGTCCTCCCCCCTCCATCCAGGCTAGACTTAGAATCTTATAGTAAATGTGAAGTCTAGGTTTAGAATCCTATAGTACAATGTAGAATTCTAGACTTAGAATCTTATGGTACAATGTGGAAGTCTAGATTTAGAATCCTATAGTACAATGTGGAAGTCTACACTTAGAAACTTATAGTACAATGTGGAAATCTAGAAAGAGAATCGTATAGTACCATGTGAAATTCTAGACTCGGAATCCTATTGTATAATGTGGAAATCTGGACATAGAATCTTATAGTACAATGTGGAAATCTAGACTTAGAATGTTATAGTACAATGTGGAATTCTAGACTTGGAATCTTCTAGTACAATGTGGAAGTCTAGACTTAGAATCTTATAGTAAATGTGGAAGTCTAGTCTTAGAATGCTAGAGTACAATGTGGAAGTCTCGACTTAGAATCTTACAGTACTATGTCGAAGTATAGATTAAGAATCCTATAGAAGTCTAGGCTTAGAATCTTACAATATAATGTGGAACTCTAGGCTAGAATTTTATAATAAATGTGGAAGTCTAGGCTTAGAATCCTATAGTACAATGTGGAAGTCCAGACTTAGATTTTTATGGTACAATGGGGTAGTCTAGATTTAGAACATTATAGTACAATGTGGAAATCTATACTTAGAAACCCGTAGTACAATGTGGAAGTCTGAACATAGAGCCTTAGGATACAATGTGGAAGACTAGAATTAGAATCCTATAGTACATTTTGGAAGTCAAGACTTAGAACGTTACGGTACAATGTGGAAGTCCAGACTTAGTATATTATGGTACAATGTGGAAATCTAGACTTGGAATCTTATAGTACAATGGGGAAGTCTAGGCTTAGAATCTTATAGAATAATGTGGATATCTATACTTAGAATCTTATAGTACAATGGTGAAGTCTAGACTTGATGTCTGATAGTACAGTGTGGAAGTCTAGACTTAGAATGTTATAGTACAATATGGAAGTCTTGACTTAGAAATTTATAGTACAATGTGGAAGTCTAGACTTAGAATCCTATAGTACAATGTGGAAGTCTTGGCTTTGAATATTATGGTACAATGTGGAAGTCTAGATTTAGAACCCTATAGTACAATGTGGAAGTCCAGACTTAGAATCTTATAGTACAATGTGGAATTCTAAACTTAGAATTCTATATTACAATGTGGAACTCTAGACTTAGAATCTCAGTAAAATGTGGAAATCTAGACTTAGAATCTTATAGTAAATGTGAAGTCTAGGTTTAGAATCCTATAGTACAATGTGGAAGTCTAGACTTAGATTCTTATGGTACAACGGGGTAGTCTAGATTTAGAACATTATAGTACAATGTGGAAATCTATACTTAGAAACCCGTAGTACAATGTGGAAGTCTAGAATTAGAATCCCATAGTACGATGTGGAAGTCAAGACTTATAATCCCATAGATTAATGTCGAAATCTAGATTTAGAATCCTATGCTATAATGAGGAAATCTACACTTGGAAACTTATAGTACAATGTGGAATTCCAGACTTAGAACCTTATGGAAAAATATCGAAGTCTAGACTTAGAATCTATAGTACAGGTGGAGCCTAGTCTTAGAATATTATAGTACGATGTGGAAACCTAGTTTTAGAAACTTATAGTACAATGTGGAAATCTAGATTTAGAGTCTTATTGTAGAATATGGATGTTTGGAGTTACAACCTCAGAGTACTATGTGGAAGAATAGACTTAGAATCCTACACTACAATGTCGAAGTCTAGACTTAGATTTTTATGGTACATAGTGGAAATCTAGACTTATAATTTTATAGTACAATGTAGGTGTCTAGACTTAGAATCTTATAGTACAATGTAGAAATCTAGACCTCAAATCCTATAGTACTATGTGGAAGTCTAAACATAGAACCTTATGATACAATGTGGAAGATTAGATTTAGAATCCTATAGTTCGTTGCGGAAGTCAAGACTTAGAACCTTATGGTACAATGTGGAACTTCAGACTTAGTTTCTTATGGTACAATGTGGAAATCTAGACTTGGAATCTTATGGTACAATGTCGAAGTCTAGATTTATAATCTTATGGTACAATGTCAAAGTCTAGATTTAGAATCTTATATTACAATGTGGAAGTCTAGACTTAGAACCTTATGGTACAATGTGGAATTCTAGACTTGGTATCATATAGTACAATGTGGAAGATGAGACTTAGAATCCTATAGTCCAATGTGGAAGTCTAGACTTAGAATCTTATAGTACAATGTGGAAGTCTACACATACAATCTTAGTACAATGTGGATTTCTCGACTTAGAAACTTATGGTCCAATGTGGAAGTCTAGACTAAGTATCTTATAGTACATGTGGAAGTCTAGTCTTAGAATTTTGTAGTACAATATAAAACTCTAGTTTTAGAATCTCATGGTACAATGTTAAAGTCTAGACTTAGAAGCTTATGGTCCAAAGTAGAAGTCTAGAATTAGATTCCTATTGTACAATGTGGAATTCTAGACTTAAATTTTTATGGTACAATGTGGAAATCTAGACTTAGATTCTTATAGAACAATGTGGTTGTCTAGACGTAGAATCTTATACTAAAATGTGGAAGTATAGACTTCAAACCCTATAGTACAATGTGGAATTTTAAACTTAGAACCTTATGGTACTTTATGGAAGACTACATTTAGAATCCTATAGTACAATATGGAAATGAACTTAGAAACTTATGGTGCATTGTGGAAGTCTGATGTAGTAACTTATGGTACAATGTGGAATTCTAGACTTAGAATCTTATAGTAGAAGGTGGAAGTATAGACATAGAATCTTATAGTGTAATGTGGAAGTCTATACTCAGAATCTTATACTACACTGTCAAAGTCTTGACTTCATGTCTTATAGTACCATGTGGAAGTCTAGACTTAGAATCTTATAGGACAATATGGAAATCTAGAGTTAGAATCTAATAGTACAATGTTGAATTCTAGACTTAGAATCTTAAAGTACAATGTTGAATTCTAGACTTAGACTCCTATAGTACAATGTGGAAATCAAGACTTAGAATCTTATAGTACAATGTGGAAGTCTTGACTTAGAATCCTATAGAACTATGTGGAATTCTAGACTTAGAATCTTATAGTAAATGGGGAAGTCTAGGTTTAGAATCCTATAGTGCAATATGGAAGACTAGACTTAGAATCTTATGGTACAATGTGGAAGTCTAGATTTAGAATCCTATAGAACAATGTGGAAATCCAAACTTAGAATCTTATAGTGCAATGTGGAAGTCTAGACTTAGAACCTTATGGTAAAACGTGGAATTCTAGCCTTAGTATCCTATAGTAAAACATGGAAGTCTGCACTTAGAATCTTTTGCTACAATGCGGAAGTCTAGATTTGAATCTTCTAGTACAATGTGTAAGTATAGACTTAGAATCTTATAGTACCATGTGTAATTCTAGACATGGAATCCTATAGTACAATGTGGAAATCTCGACGTAGAATCTTATGGCACAATGTGGAAGTCTAGACTTAGAATGTCATAGTACAATGTGAAATATACACTTTGAATCCTATAGTCCAATATGGAAGTCTTGACTTAGAATCCTATAGTACAATGTGGAAGTCTAGATTTAGAATCTTCTAGTACAGTGTGGAAGTCTAGACTTAGAATCTTATGATACAATGTGGAAGTCTAGATTTAGAATCCTATAGTACAATGTGGAATTCAAGTCTTAGAATCTTGTAATCCAATGTGGAAGTCTAGACTTAGAATCCTATATTACATTGTGGATGTCTATACTTAGAATAATAAAGCATAATGTGGAAATCTAGACTTAGAATCTTATAGTAAAATGCGGAAGTCTAGATTTATAATCTTATAGTACAATGTGGAAGTCCAGATTTAGAATCTTATAGTACAATGTGGAAGTCTATACTTAGAATCCTATAGTACAATGTGGAAGTCTAGACTTAGAATCTTATGGTACAATGTGGAAGTCTAGTCTTATAATCTTATAGTACAATGTGGAATTCTAGACTTAGAACCCTATGGTACAATGTGGAATTCTAGACTTAGTATCCTATATTACAATATGGAATTCCTGACTTAGAATCTTTTACTACAATGTGGAAGTCTAGACTTTGAATCTAATGGTAAAATGTGGAAGTCTAGACTTATAATCCTGTAGCCCAATGTGGAAATCTAGACTTAGATTCTTATCATCTAGTGTGGAAGTCTAGACTTAGAATCCTATAGTACATTGTGGAAGTGTAGACTTAGAATCTTATAGTACAATGTGGAAGTCTAGACTTAGACTCCTATAGTATAATGTGGAAATCTAGACTTAGAATCTTATAGTACAATGTAGAAGTTTAGACTTAGAATCCTATAGTACAATGTAGAATTCTAGACTTAGAATCTTATAGTACAATGTTGAAGTCTATCCTTAGAATCTTATTGTAAATGTGGAAGTCTAGACTTAGACTCCTATAGTAGAATGTGGAAGTCTAGACTTAGAATCTTACAGTACAATGTTGAAGTCTAGCCTTAGAATCTCATTGTAAATGTGAAAGTCTAGGCTTAGAATCCTATAATACAATGTGAACGTCTATACTTAGAATCTTATGGTACAATGTGGAAGTCTAGATTTAGATTCCTATAGTACAATGTGGACCTCTATACTTAGAATCTTATGGTACAATGTGGAAATCTAGAGTTAGAACCTTATGGTACAATGTGGAATTCTAGACTTAGTATCTTATAGTACAATATGGAAGTCTAGACTTAGAATCTTGTAGTACTATGTGGAATTCTATACCTGGAATCCTATAGTACAATGTGAAAATCTAGACTTAGAATCTTATGGTGCAATGTGGAAGTCTAGACTTAGAATGTTATAGTACAATGTGGAAATCTAGACTTTGAATCCTATAGTACAATGTGGAAGTCTAGACTTAAAATCATATATTACAATGTGGAAGTCTAGACTTAGAGTCTTCTAGTACAATGTGGAAGTCTTGACTTAGAATCTTCTAGTATATGTGGAAGTCTAAACTTAGAATCCTATAGTACAATGTGGAAGTCTAGACTTAGAATCTTATCATACAATGTGGAAATCTAGATTTAGAACCTAAGTACAATGTGTAAGTCTAGTCTTAGAATCTTGTAATCCAATGTGGAAGTCTATACTTGGAATCCTATAGTACAATGTGGAAGTCTAGACTTAGAATCTTGTAATCCAATGTCGAAGTCTAAACTTAGAATCCTATATTACATTGTGGACGTCTAGACTAGAATCATATAGTACAATGTGGAAGTCTAGACTTAGAATCTTATGGCACAATGTGGAAGTCTAGACTTGGAATCTTATCGTCCAATGTGGAAGTCTAGACTTAGAATTCTATAGTACAATGTGGAAGTCTAGACATAGAATTCTATAGTACAATGTGGATATCTAGACTTAGAATCCTATAGTACAATGTGGAAGTGTAGACATAGAAACTTATAGTACAATGTGGATGTCTTGACTTAGAATCTTATAGTACAATGTGGAAATCTACACATAGAATCGTATAGTGCAATGTGGAAGTCTAGAATTTGAATCTTCCCTCCCTCCTCCTACTTTGTTAATTTTCACTATACTTTTTGTTGAATGTTTTGTAATTAGCAAAGCTTCTGTTCCCTCCACTGCCTGCGAAGTTAAGAAAATAGTTCCTAACTCTACAAGTGGTTTCAAATGTGATCTTGAATGATCATTCCATAAACGCCAACAATTAATTCCACCATAACTGCTGTTATTTTGATAGTACTTTTCAGTGTAAAACCTAGGGCTCTTACATACCAAACAGACACTCTGCCATTGAACCATGTCCCCAGAGCACTGTATTTTAAATGCATCATGTAGAGCTGTGGTTAAGCAAAAATAAGTAGACGCTATTCTTTTAAATGAGCTCTCACTAGGCTCCGGACTAAGCTATAATAGAGTCACTCAAGCTAAATATCAAGGATTCAGGTAGATTCTAAAACAGACCAGCTTTTCCTGAAAATGTGAGATTACAGTCTATCTCAGTCAACCTCAACTTAAGCCCAGTTAGAGCAGGTAGAAATCTCCCTCCCTCCTTCCTCCTTCCCTCCTTCCCTCCTTCCCTCCCTCCTTCCCTCTCTCCCTCCTTCCTCCCTCCCTCCCTCCTTCTCCCTCTCTCTCTCTCTCTCTCTCTCTCTCTCTCTCCTTCTCCTCTCCATCACTTGCTAGTTCTATTTCTTTGCTCTTATGTTACAAAACGTACTGCCACATTATTGTCAGGTGTGGGGTATCATTTCTTTGCACAGATTGAAGCCTGCACAGAATTCACAAATCAGAATAATAGTAAATGACCACATTGTTGTTGATTCTACTATTGCACGAAGCAGCATAGATTGCTTTGTATGCATTTTCCTGCTTAGCTACTCCAACAAAAGAATTGGTTCTCTTTTAGAAGCCAAGGATGGAGGCTCCAGATCTGTAACTAACATAAATACAAACAAAAGGCACTCCATTAATCTTGCTACGGTGAAAGCTCGCTAGACTTTGTTTTCCTGCGTCCCTTTTGCATCCTGTTTTTAGAGATGTCACACTGTGGCCCTTGAGTTGGTTTGTGTTGGGATTGCTGTATTTATTATTATTCTTTCCTCAGTGTGTGAGGCGACATACTCCGTTTACCAAAAGTTTGAATTTATTTGTTATGATACTGCTATATTGTATCTTTTCTTTTTTGAGACATGATCCCACTATGTAGGTCTGGCTGTCCCGGAATTCAAACCCTTGCCACACTGCCCCTGGAGCACCCGAACACAAGTCTTGTGACATCACTCCCAGACCTTCCTTTCTTCTTAAATTTAATACACATATAATTGAAGATATTTTTAAGATAATTTTTCAGGCCTGAATAGGGTCTAATTTTTAACACAATTTTCTTACCTGTTCCTGTATTTCCAGGAATAGTGCTCATGTTTGATGTCTTGAATCTACAAACAGCACACAGTGATTTTCCCAGTATGCATATATTTGTATTCCTTTCAGGTCAACAAAACGACTGTATTATAAGACTTCTGTTTTAATCTCAGTTTTGCATTTAATTAATTTCTTGCTAATTCAAAATTTGGGGCAGTTTTAATTGTGGAAACGATTACCCACGCTGGGTTTCCCCCTTCGTTTTCACTGTCCATTTGCTGTTTTCTGTTGGAAGCTGCTGCTCCTAGTCTCTGCCTATCTTTAGGCATGAAGAACAGACATACGACTTTTACAAAATTAGCAATATCAGCACCTTGCAATACGTATTATCAACATTCTAGCTGACATTTATTTTCATTTTGTTCTTGGAATATTTTTCACCCATTTGCTTACAGCCAAGCCAGCCATGTCTGGAATCTGGTTCCTTGGAGTATTGATTTATGTAGTTACCATTCTCTCTCCTGCATTGCTTGAGTAGTTTCAGTCTTAAACTTGAACTTTTGTTCTAGATTCTGAGTTAGTAGACCTGGTGGAGCAGGGCATAAGTGTGGGAGTTATAGGAACCCGCTTGTCTGTTGCCTGGCAGCTCAGACCAGAAATAACCACACAGAAACTGTATTAATCAAATCACTGCTTGGATCATTAGCTCTAGCTTCTTATTGGCTAGCTCTTACGTATTAATTTAACCCATCTCCATTAATCTGTGTATTGCCACGAGGCTGTGTCTTACTGGGTAAAGTTCCAGTGTCTGTCTCTGGTGGGGCTACATGGCTTCTCCTGACTCTGCCCTCTTCCTCCCAGTATTCAGTTTAGTTTTTCCTGCCTAGTTCTACTCTGTCTTATCAACAGGCCAAGGCAGTTTCTTTATTAACCAGTGGTACTCACAGCATACAGAGGGAAATCCTATGTCATGTGGGTTTAGAAGTTCCCAAGCAGCTCTCTCACACAGCTGAGAAACACTGTTCTAAGTTAAGCTGCAGGCAATCACACCTAGCTGTTTTCTTAATGTTTTAAGTATCAGTGTATTTTGGCCCAGCTGTTTTCATCTACAAACATCACAATGAATGCTAACTCCAGTTTGCTTCCTTCTTCCAGGTGGTGATGGAACAGCCAATGTCAAATTTGCGTTTCTCAATGTTTTGTTTAATTCACAGAGTGGTTTCTCTTTCATTTTCTTCCTGCAACTGGCTTGGTCAGTTTGCCTTTGGAGAGAGAACTGCCTGCTCTTGGAACTCTGGTGTTTGTGTATTGCATTCAAACACATGTGTGCATGCCTGTGGAAGCCAGATGTCAGCTTCAGGTGTTGCTTCTTGGGAGCTGTTTTCTTTGGTTTTTGAGATAGGGTCTCTCACTGACTCTGGATTTTGCTGATTCTGCTAGACTCTGTCTCCCCAGTGCAGGGATCATGAGGACACATCTAGCTTTGATGTGTGTAGGTGCAGAGGGTCAAACCCAGGTCTTCATGCTTGTATGGCCAGCCAGTTGTCAACTGAGCCACCTTCTCAGCGCCTCTTGTTTGGTTTTGATTTGAATATGACAAATCTTTTATTTGTTCATTTACGGCATTTGAAGTACTCTTCAACGATATTCTTAGCCTAAGATTCTTGACCATAGTCCTTAGACACTCCACACCTGCAAACAAACACTTTTTTGGTTGGTTTCCCCTCTTGATCAGTTTTATAAAGGCCTTCCCTCTCTGTCAGGTTCTTATTGTCATCACACTTAATTAGGTTGATATTGAGTGCTCAGCATAAAGGGCCTTCTCCAACTTGACATACATAGGCTCATCACAATTGGATGCAAACACACAAAGATGGGTTTGGAGCTAGCCTACAGCATCGACAGCTTCACAAACACCACATGCCCAAGGCTGTTCTTGACCTTCCAAACCTCCAGCTCCACATTATTAGTGCTGGGATTACAGACTTGTGCCACTGCATCTGGTTTATCTCTGGTATTTATTGCCACTGTAGGATTTTGTGGAAAAATCATGTTGGAATCTCTGCCTGAAGTATTATTTCACCTTGACTTAAAACAGAAAACTCATATGGGTGTGTGCTGTTTCTCAAAGGTGAGGTCTGAATCTTTCTTAGATTGGAGTCTTTAAATCCACATGTTAAATAGTGAAAGATTATAGCTGTATATATTAACAAGGCACAAAGAGCTGCAATGACTTGCCTCCAATGTGGAATGGCCAAGTCAAGCCATTCATCTCCTCTGTCTCCTCAAACATTTGCCCCCTTCCAGTGTGGGACACTAACTGCAGCCTCACCCACCCCCTTTCTTCTTCTCTCCTCTCATCTCCTTACCCCTTCACAATCCTTTGCTGCTGTGGTTTTTGCTGAAAAAAAAAACATTTTGACTTACTGATCTGGTTTCCTTACTTTTGGCACCATGCTACCCTTCCCAGTGCTGGGGAGGCTGAAACAGGAAGATGAGCTTGGGGCCAGCCTGGGCTACATAAAGCCTTGTCAAAAAAAAAAGGCACCTTTAATTCAAACACTCTGGAGGCAGAGGCAGGGGATCTCTGTGAGTTCCAGAGCCACCTGATCTACATAGTGAGCTCCAGGACAGCCAGGGCTACGTAGAGAAATCCGCTTCAAAAAAACAAACAACAAAAAAATCAATAAGGAAACAGACAAATTACTTAACTAATTAAAGTAGATAACTGGCCTTGCTTCCCATCTGCCACCTTCCTTGGCTTTGCTTCAGCTGCATTTGGTATGTGCTTGTAGCTCAGGGCCTGCAATGGTGAATCTGCTGTCTGGCCATAGGCACTGGCTTCACTGTGCTCCTTCCTCATAGACTCTTCTGGAGAGTCCCAATACTATAAAAATGTTACTGATTTCTCTCATTTAAAACTTTGTGCCCCTCCCCCATTGTGATGCTTGGAATGAGCACAGTTGGGTAAGTTTCCACAGCCTTGCTGCACCCACCCCAGCTTACAGTTTTAGAGGCTTCGTCCATCATCCTCGTGGTGGGACATGGCAGCATGCAGGCAGACATGGTGCTGTAGAGGGAGCTGATAGTTCTACATCTAGATCTATGGGCAGCAGGAAGAGAAAGATGCTCAGCCTGGTTGAAAATTCCAAGCCTGTCCCCAGTGTCATGCTTCCTTCAACAGAGGCCACACCTCCGAATCCTTCTCAAATTGTGCCCCATCTCTGCTGACTAATCTATCTATCTATCTATCTATCTATCTATCTATCTATCTATCTATCTATCTATCTAT
>LOEQ01001986.1:31543-47912 GCA_001685075.1 Bramus lutescens | reverse complement strand
GAGAGAGAGAGAGAGAGAGAGCTTGGGTAGCTCACACACCTCCCTCACTGATGGCAGATTTCTTGGTGTAGGGTAGGATCTGTTCTGAAGCACTTTCTCTTTTAACCCAGTGGCAAGAGAGTGTCTGCTTCTACCATCCATCCCTAAAGAGCAGTGGTCTCTGCTGTGCTCTGGGGGGCTTTTCTTAGTTCCTCGCCTTGATGCAGGTGGAGAACATTGTTCCTCCTCCACAGTCATGGGCAAGGGCTTTGTTGTTCCTCCCCCCAGCAGCTTTTGCTCCTTAATGGGATAAAATTTAGGGATGGGGCATGTAGGCTCAGCAACAGTTAGTCACCTCCTCTTTGACTCGGGAGCTCCCTCTTATTTTCCGACCCATCCTGTGCTTGTGAGGCCATGACAGTGAGTTTGTAGGCACATGCACACACCCTTTGGATTGGAGACCACAAGCTGTGCAGAAGGAACAAAGTTGCCTACACATGGACTCTGAATATGTTAGAATTTTAGCTAATGCCCTCTTACCCAGTTGGTAGCCTTCTCTTTCCTTTTTGGACCTACCAAAGATACCATTTCTGTGTCCATGTCTCCTTGGAAGGGCTGATGCCTCTTTGGAATCTAGTTTTCTTGATTGCTGCATGGTCTCAGTTCTTTGCTGCCTCCCACTTCCTAGGTAGGAAGAAGTTCTTTCCATGTTACACAGAGTCCTTATTCTTTGCAATTCAACCTCGTTCATCCTCTCCGGAAGCATTTAAGATCCTTGTCTAATCAACGGCATTCTCCTGTCTTGTTATAACCTTTCATGCCGTCAGTCTGCTTTCGTTTATTGGGGAAATTTTCTCACCTAAACCTTCTCCTAAGTCTGGTCTTCCTAGAATTCCAGGTTATTCAGAATAAGAAATATTATATAAATTGTATATAATTAGTTGTTTTACTGTTTAAGGAATAATTTGTTAACAATAAAAAATAGTTGTTTACTCATTTAGGGAATAATAACAAGGGAATGTCTGTAAGTTCAATACAGGTACAATTTTTTTCTTTAGAATATTTTGAATACGGGGTTGGCTGTCTCTAAGAATATAGAACCTATAGGCATGGTAAGTTGGTGTATGTACATGCTGTTAGTATTTTAACCATCATAGAAGTGTATAGTACTTATGTGGCATTAATTATCAGCCCCGCCAGAAACTCTTCACCCATTAACAATAAAGTAATGCGCCGTTTTCATCTTTTCTCACACTCTGGGAACTTCCCTAAAAGTGGAATGATGTCTGGCTTCTGTCCCTTAACATAGTGTTTGCAAGTATCTGATATGTTGTAATATGTTTCAAATGTTTTTCCTGAGTAATGGTCCATAATATCCCATGATGGTCACGTACACACACACACACACACACACACACACACACACGTACATGTGTGCATATGCGTGCTCACAGAGATGGTGAGATTTTGTTTGAACACAGTAATGAATTTTGGGGTTGCTGGATCAACTGGTAACTTTGTATCTAGAATTTTGAGGAATCACAAAGCTGGTGACACTCAGTGCACTAGGTTCTAAATTTCCCTTACCTTCACCACCAGCTAGTGCTGTCCTGATTACAGTCACCCCAGTCGTGTGAATATAGCCTCTCCTGGGGTGTTGAGCTTTGTTTCCCTAGTGATGAGTGACACTGTAGATCTTTTCATCACTCATTTGTTTAGCATTCAAGAGATGTGCCTATGCACGTTCTTTGCGTAGCTTTACATTGCTTTCCCTCTGCTGTTGTTCTTGAGTTACAGAAGTCAAGATTCTCCATATTAGACCTCCATCAGAGAAATGACCTGCAGACGGCTTCTTCTCCCCTTCCTTCCTTCCTTCCTTCCTTCCTTCCTTCCTCCCTCCCTCCCTCCCTCCCTTCCTCCCTCCCTCCCTTCCTCTTCCTTTCTTTCCTTCCACCTTTCTTTTCTTTCTTTCTCTCTTCCCTCTTCTTTCTTCTCTCTCTCTCTCTCTCTCTCTCTCTTTCTATGTGAACCTAACAAAAACTATGCATAGCGATAGTCATAACCCTACCTATTCCTTATCATTCAATGATTTATCCTCCAGATTCCTCCTATGATCAATAGGGCACTACTAGTTAAGATAGCACAACTGTTCTTCTAGGCTACACTAAGCATAAGCGCCATTTCTCTCCTGCTGAAAGAGGACATTATCTATCTACACAGCCAGCCTTGGGAGACTTTGTTGAAGGAGTGTACAAATAAATAATAGATTTTTGTGGTATAGGAGATGGACATGATGTTTTTATGTCATGGGAGATAGAATCCAGAGCTTTGGACATGATAAACACATGCTCTATCACTGAGCTGCACACCTCACCCATGAATAAAAGGTGTTTTAGCTCCTACTACATAGCAAATAAATATGGTGAAAATGAGCTAGACTGAGTATTCTTTGGCTGGTGGGGTGAACATTACCCTTAGTGTGGTTAAATGTCCCCTTAAAATCAACCTTCGTTCTATCTAAGAAATGGCTATGTTAGCAAAGTAAAGATGTATAAACTGACTTTGGTTCCCATGAGAACTTAGAGGTTATGGCGGAAGGCAGAGTATGGGTGCTTTAGATTTTTCTTTTTAGAGGAACTAGTGGATATGGTCAGCAGTGACCAACACCAGCTCACTTGGCTGCCCAAGGCTGGATGTCTGCATCTGTCTCCACCTCTGACTGGTGGTGTAATAACTTGCTGCAGCCATGGTGGGTATTCACACCCTCACTCTATTCTGCGTGTTGTCATTGTGGGCAGGAGCTTGTCCAAGTGGTAGATAGGCCTTCTTTGTCCTTCATGAATGGAGGTGAGTGTCTCTCTACATGTCAACCCCAGTGATCCTTCCAAATCACAGGGAATGAAAACATGGCTACACAGTGGCCTCCCAGGTGTAGAGCTGGCCTCTGCCTATGGTCTCCTTTAGGTCCGAGTGGCCTCATTATCCCTTGACCATCACTTAACCATGATCCTGTCTCAGTAACTTCTTTCTGGTGAGAGTGTTCTTTCCTCATTCAATCTTCATCCCCATCAAATACCCCTCCTGGGGCCTCTTCTGGTGGCTCCCCACCTAGCCACACCCACACACGTTTTACCAGGACCCCTCCAACTCGATCTGCTTCCTCTTTGTGTTCCCACAAAGCCCTTGGCACCACAGACTTGTTCTCTGTTTTCCCAGCAGCATGTGCACCCCGCAAGGACAGGATTTTTTTTCTTTTTCAACAGCTGCAGCATCCCTAGTATAGAGTGGCTCCGTAAGGGGCCAGAGGGAGAGGGTGACCCAACACTAACTATGACTGTGAGCCTGGGAGAGGCTGGAGCCAGCCTGTAGGATATAGCGGCAGAACCTGGAGGCACATGGGAGGGGCTCCTCCTGCACCTCATCTTCTTGCACACACTCTGGGGTGTGGCATCCTGTCCAGCTCACAGCCACTGCTGCTCTGGTAATTGCTTGATGCCATGCTAAAGTTGGTTGGCAGCAAATGGAGAGCACAAAGCAGCCAAGAGGGAGGGAAGGGTGAGGGACCACCCCTTGCGTGCTGACCTGGAAGGCACAGACTGGTCCTGACCTCCCTGTGCCTTATGACAGCTCTGTGACATGGCTGGGGCCAGCATTAGCTGTTCACTAACGAGAGAAAAGAGGAACAAGGAGGGTTCTAAAGTCCCAGAGAATGTGGGATCAGAAAGCCAAATCCCAGCCCTTTCTGGGTCCCCTTGTGCCAAAGGTAGGATGTGAACTCACTCCAGCTTTTGGAGACATCTTGCCAACTGCCTGTGGAGTGTGAGACATGGCTGACCACTCCTCATTAAGTACAAGGTGGTGAGGGGAATGTCACTCCCCTGACTTATCCCTAAGACTAAACCAGTATAAATACAGACTCCCAAGAGGTAGAATGCTACCCCACGTGGGTGCTTGTTCAGTGTCAAGCATGTTTCTTAGCTCCATTCCACATCCTTGATGCACACAGCCTCAGAATACCCATGCAGAATGGGCAGTGTTGCCTCTATTGTGTTTCCTACAGAGAAACAGGCTCAGAGGCATCGAGTTACCTGCCTAAGACTCAAAAGCCAGATGTAGTCTGTCTTGGACCAGATCTTCCTGGCTCCAAAGCCCTGTTCTCCCTATTGCTCAGCACATCCCCTGATAGCATCAGGGCGGTTTCCAGGTCACAATGTTACATCTGTAACGGCCATCACCTCTCACCTGCTTAGCAACATTCAAGAAACTAACAGAAGGGTGTTTCTAGGGTGGCTGGTGCCCAGAGTCAACTCCAGGCCCGACCCAGGCCATAACCACTTCTGATACAAAACATGGATCCCTTGGCATGGGCAGCTCTGTTTTCTTACCTCACATTTATTATAAATTCTTATTGTATTTGATAAATAAAATGGAAATGCCTCTTACAGAACACTCAGCATCACCCCGGGGGCTGCCTGGCAGTAAGAACAGAATTCAAAACATTCTATGGGTGTGAAGACAACCCTGCTACCCTGTAAAAGGTCAAAGTCTGAGGCACCCAACATCCCATTGAGCTGAACAGGCAGACCCAGAGTTTGGGGTGTGTGAGAAAGCTGGAATGATCGACAGGCAGAGTTTTAGGCAGTGATCTAGGACAATGATGGTAGTTGCCCAGGAACGTTGGCGATTCGGGGTACTTCCTGGAGTGGAGCTGGCCTGTGCAGGCTTGACTCACTGGCTGCGAGCTGATCCAAGAATGATGATGTTATGGGCTATGCCTGGTTGTCAGATGTTTGAGCTGTGTCCTGGCCACAGTGGAGGCATCTCCCTGTACACTTTGTAGGTTCAGTTAAGACCCTAGGAGGGCCAAGCTTCAGGAGAAAGGCCACATCCTAGAGGGAAAGGCACACCCTATGATTAAGTCCAGAACCTAAACAGACCCACCCTAACAAAGAGTAAAACCACACAAGAGCAATCCTCAACAGCCTCTAATAACAGTGGCCTTGCCATACAAAACACCACCCACAATGAGGAGCAGAGAGAAGATTATAGAACTGTGAAAAATGGGGTCTGTGACCCATAATCACACACAAAGGCACGTAATAGAAACAGGCCTCAAGACAGTCCAGGTGTTGGAATAAGTAGATGGGAGACTGAAGACCAGAAGCTTAAAGATGTCATGCGTGTTTCTATGTGGGAACAAGGAAATAAGGGGGAAGACAGACAAAATAACACAAAGGGTGGAGGCCTAATTCACTCAGAAGAGTCTTATTTGTCAGATGGGACAATACTTATTCTTAATAGATGCCTGTTGTAAACTACAGTAACCACTGAAAAAGCATGATTGAGGGGCTATAACAGAATCTTAGAAAGTATCTTATGGGCTTAAAATAAGGCAGGAAAAAAGAACCAAAGAAAAAATTTTAAAGTAGAAGAGCAAGCCATACATTACATATCAAAATGACAGGTACAAATCAAAAACCTTAGCATCAATGTAAAAGTAAACGGGAATATACAAACAGATGCACTCTAGAAAACACGTACTTCAGCACATCCTGGTGGGCAGGGAAAGGAGGGGAAAGGTTACGTAATAAAAGCGGGAAGGGAACTGGAGCGATGGCTCAGAGTGATTAAGGGCGGACACCTCTAAGAGAGGGCTCAGTTCAGCATTCATGTCTGCTCACAACCACCTGCACCACCAGCTCCAGGGGACCTGGCACCCAAAGGTACGTGTACTCACACTAACACACACACACACACACACACACAATTTTTTGAAATAAAAATCTTTAAAAAATAATATAATTGAAGGTACAGTCCACCAAAGTTGTCTTGCAGGGCAGTTGACCAATTCTGCCTCAGAACTAACCTAGTATTGTGAGTCACCTTAAAGAAACTGGTGTCTATTTGGATAAAAGGCTGACTCAGAACCTAGCAGTGAGCCACTGTATTTTAACGAGAAACTCTTTGAATCAGCCAACTCTCTGCTTTAAGATTCTTCTATTAAGAATCTTGTAATTATGCTTCTCACTGGGAGATAACATTTTTATTCAAGAACCGAGAGTTTAATGCAAAATTAATAAATGATGTCATACAATTTAGTATCCGATTTAACTTTCTAACAGCTTAATGAGACTATAACAGAATGAATTTTAAATAAATATACTCACTACCCATCCCCAGCAATTCATGTCAACCACACCAACAGTAGAGCATGAAAAAATAAATTCAGAAGTGTAATTGTTTTAAAAGACACTGCTTCTGCTTTTGTCAATATTTTGCACGTATGTATGTAGTCTATAGTGGAAGCAGAAATTCTCTCTACAAATATCATCTTAAAGTCTTGAGGGAATACTTTTGTCTAAGTGCTCTTCCCACTTCTGCAGCAGAAACGGAGTGGCTGTACTGGAGACCAGACAGCTCGCACAACCTGGATGCTCACTCCGGCGTCCTAAACACAACCACACAAAGTGCTTGCTAGGCCATGTTCTAAGAAGGGAGCATGCCTTTGCATTCTAGGAGAGATGCTGACTTTCCCAGAGAAGGAGGGAGCTAAATTTTATGGAGTTTATCTTTTGTTCTTTCTCATGTAGAAAGCTGATACTAGGGAGCTGATTTAGAAAAGCTTTAGCAATTTGCCATTAAAAGTTCAATTTGGAAAAGTCATAAATTTCCCCTAAAATAGTTACACGAGAAAATGTTTTATCACTACGTTAGCCAACGAAGTGAATTATTCAGTATCTTCCGAGTGACGTTAAACAGAAAAGGGCTGTTTTGCAGGTGATTCTGAGGAGACCAGCAAGAATGATTCCCTTTCAGTAAAACATCTTCATCCCAGGATCAGTGGGAAAAGCTATCTTAATTGACTATCTTTAAAAATGTAGCTAAACAGGCTGGGCATGGTGCTGTGCATGTCCATAACCCTTGAACTTGGAAAGAAGGATAAGAAGTTCAATGTCATCCTTGGCTACATAGCAAATTCCAGGCCAGCCTGGGGTACATGAGACCCTGGCTCAAGAAAAGATGACTCTGCCTGAGATTAGCAGTACTGAAATGGTGTGCCCTAGCTGGCTGTAGCAGTGTATACTGGCAACCCCACTAGAGAGGTCAACACAGGAGGATCGTGAGTTCAAAGCCAGCCTGGACTACATCAACTATTGTCTCCTCTACACAAAATTGGTTTTGATAATTAATTAGCCCGCTTTGCCATGTCTGTGTATCAGCATTCCACAGCAAGCAGTGTTTTTGTGCTCCGTGGACTTCAGCCGCTCAGCATACCAGTTTTTATCTGGAAACGTGTAGTGGATGCTACAAATCTATCTTGGTCCGGGAGTGCCAGAATGAGCGATTCTGTTAGCTCTGCTCCCCTGGGAACTGATGGCTTCTTAATTCCTGTCACTAGCAGCGTTTGGCAGTTCCCACCCTGATCACCAAGTGGCTCATGCAAATGTCAAATGGACTTATGCTGTGTGTCACACTCAGATCGGTCTAGCTCTTCCTGACAGAAACAAATGCTGTATACAGGTTTAAGACACTGGGCTCTGCAGCTGACATTTGTTAATCCCCCTCAAGCCATAACTTTAAATAGGAAATAGGAGTGCTGTGGTAAGTCTACAAATTTATCTGTATCCTATACTTAAAGAAAAATGGCTTTTCTGAATAGCCTTTACATCCTTTCTTTAAATAAACAGTGATGCAAAAAGTCTACCTTGGCAAATGAGAGAAGGCAATATGGTGTTTATCACTGTATTTGACATGACTTAGAACTCGCACTTAGACTAGTATTTTGCACTTTTACATTCCTTGTTCACCAATTCAGTGGAGAATACCAAACTGTCTCCAAGGTTGCAGTTAAAGAATAAGGCAATGGTGCAATCGACTTTATGTCTATACAGTCAATGCAGTGGGCTTAGATGAAATATAGGAGTAGCTGGAAAGGTAGCTCTTCAAGGCCAGCGACCCCATTTCCCATGTTTCACTGAGGCCCTTCTCTTTCTATTTAGTCCCAGGTAATTCCGGAATGGTTGTTACCCTAGAAATGGAATAGAAATGTCATGAAAAACCCTGGTCACAGGAAAAGGAATCTCTTAAGGGGGTCGATCCCAGAAACACAGGGGGTCTTGGAGAAGATGCAGGCAGATTCTGTGGAGGCAGTGATGGGGGAGGGGGAGGGCCATTCAGGCCCTTGCAAAGATCAAGGAGATTCAGCCCAATCACAGCTCTGTTGGCTTGGTCATCATTCACCCCAGGGATGGAGTGTCATTGCAGACTCTGCCTACCAAGGCTGAGGCTGTTGCCTTCATCATCCACACCAGGGGTGTGGTGTTGTTGCAGATTTTGCCAACTAAGGCTGAGGCTGTTGCTCTAGCTCAGGATCCCAAAGAGTCAAGTCCTGTGAAGGCTTCATAATAAAGGTCTATATCAGCCAGTGTGGAGACAGAGGGACCAGTGAGACCGGAACTGTAAATGCTGTTTGCACATGGATGCTATCCTGTGCTATTCTTACACAAGATCTGCCCAGGCAGGATATGTTTTTGGGGGGTTGTTGTTTGTTTAGTTTAATTTGTTTGTTTTTGTAAATCAAAAACCATAACAAAGAGAAATGAGGTATCTGAATGGCTTTAATCTAGCAAGGAAATTGAACTTATAAGGATAAATCATATCATAAATTTAGAAAAAATATTTCCAGTCTTAGAAAATAAAAGAGGATGGGAAAAACTGTTGTTTATATGATGTTGGCATTATCCTGATACCCAAACCCGATAAAAGAAACATTGCAAGAAGAAAACTACAGAGCGTGAGGAGATGGCTGCGTTGGTGAAGTGCTTGCAATGCACACATGAATTCAGAGTTCCACGTGCCCACACAAAGCACAGCAGAACACCCCTCTAATGTTAGTACTTGGATGAGGGGGCAGGGGAGATAGAAGGGTCCTTGGGGGCTTGCTGGCCAGGCAATGTGGCCAAATCAGTCATCTCCAAGCTCAGTAAGCAACCCTGTTCAAAAGATCAGTTGGAGATTGAGGAAAACACCCGTGCACACCCTGCAAACATGAACCAACGTTCCTCACGAGCATCCACACAAAAATCCCTACCAGACCCTGACAAACTGAACTAAACAATATATAAAATGAGAAGCCTGTCAATTTTAAATTAAGCCAACACAGCAATCCTTTTTTTAAATTCTTCTCTCATACAATACAACCAGACTGCAGTTTCCTCTCCCTCCCCTCTTCCTAGCTCCTGCCCCCAACTGCCACAGCCCCTCTCCTCCAGACCCACTCCTCCTGTTTCCCTTCAGAAAAGAGCAGGCCTCCCAGGGACATCAACCTAACACAACATATTACAATAAGACAAGGCACAAACCCTCATATCAGGCCTGGAAAAGGGTCCCAAGAGGAAGCCAAAGAGTCAGAGACAGCCCCTGCTCTCCCACTGTTAGGAGACCCACAAAAACACCTGGCTAACGACTGTAACATATACACAGAAGGCCAGGCACAGACCCCTGTAGGCTTTGCAATTGCTGCTTCAGTCTCTGTAAGCCCCTAGGAGCCCTGCTTAGTTGACTCTCAACATAGCAATCTTAATGCTAATTGTTTTGTTTGTTTTCCCACAGGACCAGACAAACAGCAGCTTTGCTAGCTATGCTGGGATCCTTACTGACTTGGGTGTGTATTGAAGCTATCCTGAGTGTGTCTGCTGTGTGGCCTCGGCATGAAGGACAGCATTGGACATGAACGAAGCCGTGGGGCACAGGTTTTCAGCTCTGCTTATCGAGGTTTTGGCCGAGGATGTGACATCTCATTGACCAGATGCAGAGCTGTTTCCAAAGCTGTGCTGTCTCTGGGAGCTCTGTGTGGCCCTAGCACTTGCCCTGCTGTGTCATAGGCAGGCAGTGTCCCCCACCAGCTCAGGTGAAGGAGGCATTGGTGGCTGGTGGCTCCTGTGAGGTCCTTACCATACTGCTCACATAAGCCAGTGTAATGTGTTCTCATAAACACATCCTGACAGTTCTGCTCCTTTAAAAAGCCCGATACAAGGACAGCCCTGTAAACTGATGGTGTGTGTGGGCCATTGGGTATTTCCACCAGGGCCCAGCCAATCTTCTTGCTTCTTACTTAGCTTTTCCAGGGGTGTTCTGATTTTAATAGAACCACTTAGCATCTGGCTGACTGTGTATCCCTTGGCATCAGGAGTAATCCTGCAATTTGGATGATGTACTCTGAACCAATTTAACATGCTCCATGTTTTGCCATACCTGTAAAACATGTTCTTCATTGATCCAGTCAAATAGCACAGAAACTGGGATGATCATGGTATGTCTGGGCTGTGGGCTCCGGTGAGCAAAACAGTACCCTTTGATGTTTGAGAGCGTCAGGACACACACACAGGTTAAGACGCAAATCATGAGTTTCTGGCTGGTTTCTTTCTATTTCATTAAAAAAAAATAAAATTATTGTCAGGGGGACATGTCATGCAATAGCACACATGTAGAAGGCAGCGGTCTGCTTGCTGGAGCTGGTTCACTCTCTTTCCAAAATGTGGGTTCTGGGTCTCAAATTTAGGTTGTCAGACTTGGCCATTTCACCAGCCCCTGGAGCCCTGTTCTTGATTCTTTAGAAACATGCAGATAAATTCAGCTCCCCTGAAACACGAGCATTGAAGTTAACCATCAGTCAGCTCCACCCTACAGCAGAGTTGTGTGCAAAGAAGGGGGCAAATGGAAAGCAAGCAGTGTGGCTGAGGTCACGTCCCGCTCCTCTCCCAGCCCTCAGATCTTACCCACCGACTCTGACTTTTAAATAAAACTGAGATGCTGGATTCTCAACAGGAGAGAGTGTAGCCACAGAGCACACTGGGTAGAGGAACAGAAGCGCACTGGGTGTGGGCAGACTTTAACTGGCTATGATAAAAGATGTAGGTAAAAGTCAAAGCTGTAAGGAGCCTGGAGGATTCTGTAGCCTGCGAGTGGTATCCCCATGGAGACCCAGGTCCTCCTCCTGTTCCACTATAACCCAGGAGTCAAGATCTGTGGTGGGGACCCTGGCCATCAGAAGTGAGATTATACCCTGTAGTAGGTAGCGGGGCCCCTTGTTCCGACCACCTGGCTAACTTATACCCAAATAATCACACAGAAATTGTATTAATTAAATTACTGCCTGGCCCATTATCTCTAGCCTCTTATTGGCTAATTCTCACATCTTGATTCAACACATTTCTGATAATCTGTATGTCACCACGAGGTCGTGGCTTACCGGGAAAGATTCAACACGTCTGATCTGGCAGATTCTGTCCTTCTTCCCAGAATTCTGTTCTGTCTTCTCCGCCTACCTGAGTTCTGCCCTATCAGTTAGGCCAAGGCAGTTTCTTTAATAACCAATAAAAACAACACAAATACAAAAGGGCCTCCTACACCAATACCTACAGTTGCCTGTTGAAAAGATGTATTTCATATGTTAAAAATATTTTAATGACCTGTGGTCAAACCAGAATCTCTTAGTTTTGTGTGTAGGTGGAACATCTCACTCTTTCAGGAGACTAGTTATTTTGACAGAGCAGGTAGGACACAGTGTTCTGTGCCAGGCCCAGGGAGCAGTCGAAGAATTCTGAGTGAAGATGGCAAACAGATCTATAAGGAAATCCCTTGGGAGGAGCACTATGGTAGGGGAAGCCTGGAGGCATAGAGGCCACTCCACAGGCTTTAAGAACATCCCACAAGAGATGGTGAGGCATAAGAGAGGGTAGTGGAGAAGGGTATGGGAAAATATGGTGTATTTCGGTACCACCAGGACAAGGCTGGATGACCTATTAGATGTGCGGATAATAGAAATATGATTCAGGTTGTCTTGAGCAACTGGGTGGATGGTGGCAGCAGCTAAGATGAAGATGAAGGTAGACTGAGGTTGCTCAGGATGACGAATATGGACTTGATGTAGCAGGAGAATCAGGGTGGATAAAGAGATATCAAGATTAATGTATAAAAGAAGCCAATCAGCAGAAAGACTAGGAATTTCCCTCCACCAAGGCTACAACAACAACAACAACAACAACAACATAATAATAATAATAAGAGCATGCATGAGAATGCCCCACTTCTCCAAATGGGGGAGAAAGTGGCTGCTATTTAAACAACCTAGAAATGGTCATGATGCTAAGGGAGGGGAGGACTTTCAGGGCTTGAACTCTCTAGCCCACTTCCATTCTTGGGGACATTATTCTCGTATTTAGCAAACTGTCCCCATTTCTATCACTATTTGTGTGTCTTTGGTCTGATCCCTTGTTCCAGGACACAAAGACTTGGGACTCTCAATGGGTCCCCTCTCTAGGCTCAGAGCCACATCTGTCACCATGGCATGAGTCAGGTGTGACATATCCTAGTTGGGCTGTAGTGGGGAGGAATGGATTGGGAGGTGACAGTGATGATGGGTGTGATTAGAAGCCCCAAGAGGGCAGACCTAGGACAGCTGTGATGGCAAAGACTGTTGGAAAGTTTAAGGAGAATGGGAACATTTTCTGGGGGAAGACTTGATAACTGGGGTCCTTGGACTAGAAACACATGCAAAGTTTCTGGGACCCCTGGGACACTGGCTGCTCTCTCCTTCATATCACTGTCTCCAATTGATGGTAGCTGTCTTTCCCAAGGGTTTTTTGATATTTTAGGCTACACCAAATGCTTTTGCAAGCAGCACAACTTATAAACTATAAGGCAGTATGTAAGTTTCTTAACTCTGGTGGTAGTTTCCAACCCCCATTGTTCTGATGTGTTTAATTTTAGAGGTTTCACTTCTGAGGCAGTCATGGGAAGCACCACAGAGCAAATTCCCTTGACGGCTCACATGGAGTAGAGTACTCAGCTTTTTCCTGGTTTAGAGGGAAGAATGGCCAGATTTCACGAATGCACCAGTTCCTATGCTGTTAGCCTGTGGTTTGTCTGGATGGTCAGGGTCTTGGGGGAAATATGTTTGGAAAAATGAGCATAAGGAAGACCAGAGAAGAGACAAATGGATAAAAACACTTTGAATCCGTAAAGCCAGTGAGGGTATGAGTGTTCCCAATGAGTGCTCTTCAGAGTGATGGGTAAGAAGGAGTGATTAGGATGCCCACCCTCTTGGTACCAGTCACCCTCTTTCCCTAGCCAGTGCTCTCACTGTCCAGTGGGCTCATGAACGAAGTGATCATGGTGGCGGGAAGGAAGTTATTCCTATGCTGAGCACAGACTTCCACCTTCCAAGGCTGACCTGTCTGTAGCTACAGTTGAATGCTCAGTCGGCCAGCAACAGAGATCAGCAATGAGCTCCTCCCCTCCCCCAAAAAGTATACCAGTCCCCAGAGTGATCAGCTAGCTGCCACCCATGGAGTTAGAAGATGTTTTATCCAACGCAGTGGTCTTCCACATTGCTTCTGGCCAAGGAACTCACTTGACAGCAAATAACTTACGATGATAAGCACCACATACAGAATTCATTGTTCTACCTATTCTCTGATTTCCTGAAGTGACCAGCTTGACAGAGAGAATGAATGGCCTTTAAAGGATTTAGTTGAAGAAACCACCTTGGAGGCGGATGTTGCAGAACAAGGCCGAACATGTTCTGAGTCATTATCAAATGGTGTTTCTCTCACAATCCTAAGTCACAGTGCAGGAATCAAGTGGTAAACACGAGACTAGTGCTCTTAGTGACACACCAGCACACATTTAGCTTCCTGATCCTAAGACTTCATGCTCTGATGGCCTAGAGATACTAGGTCCAGAGGGAAGATGCTCAAGTTGATATGTAATAGTGGTCCAGAAAGAGGATGCTCGAGTTGAGATATGGTGGTGCTGAACTAGAAATTAAGAGCACTACAGGCCACATTCAGCTCCTCATGCAGTAGAGGCTGTTGAGGGGAGATGGATCTAGGGCTTTCCGTTAGGCCCTGATGTGTGGAGAAAGAGCTGTCTCTGAAACCAAGAATGTGCTTGGCAGAGCCAGTAATGGCCTGGGGTGGGCTTTAGAAAAGCTGTGACTTCAGGTCCTTAACACCCAATTCTTCTCACCTGGGGAACTATGGTTATCAGTCCCAAGGCTGCTGTGAGCTCCACCTGTAATGTCCTTGAGATACTCTATGTCCCCTTTATGCAGCATTGCTTGATTAGCTTCTTGCTGGGTTTGTCCCATTATATGATAGCTTTCTGCCGACTGTGTCCACTTTCCCCTCACAAATAGTATATAAAATGTGGCACTTCTTAATAAATTTGCTTGGCATAAGACATAGCTTATGCAAGACCTCCAGATCGCAAACTTTTCTATATTCTTATCATCTGATCACCTGGTCCCCCCTCAGGAATCTGTCTTTGATGAACAACCTACTGGTCCAGGTCAGAGTCAAAAAGTGAAGTTGAGTCACTGTGCTGGCTGGAAGGACAGATCCTGAGTCCTGCAGGGACGCTGGGCCACTCTTCCAAAGAAGTGAAGGAAGAGTGTGTCTGGGATGAAGGGAATTCCTTAAGGTGTCTTCTAATGTTTCTATGTCCAGTGATTGAATCTGATGGAAAACCACAGCAACTCATGTAAGGCAGGGTCATATATAAAGCAGTCCAATCCATCCAGCCTTGATATTTGGGTCAACCCACACATGAAAATAACCACAACCAAAGAGCTTGTTTATAGATATGGACTATGCGGTAGGAAGAAGGTGGGTGTAAGTTCACCTATGAACATGTGACCAGATACAGAAACTAGGACGAGTCTGCTCAGAACATCATGCTTGTCCATATGTGTTAAGCAAATGTATTTGTTTTATTCTTCCCATCCCTTTTCATGATACATAGGATACACTGACTTGAGCTTGGCATTTTTATATAGCGAACTTTTCACCACATTATTTAAGTTGTGGCTTATTAAAAAGAACGGACACCACCAAGAACTTTGTACCTTCTGTGGGAGGGTGCATTTTGGCTGTATCCTAGATAGTTGTGCTAGGCTGAAGTCTGACCTTGTCTTTACTGGCAAGTTAAATACAGTTTACAGAGATGTAGTAGTGCCAGGCTGATATGGGTGAGAAAGTCAATGCCATGTGTCAACTTGTCTGAGCTATAACATCCAAATGTTAGATCAAAGATTATTCTGGGTGTTTATGGGAGGGTGTTTTAAATTGGTTTCCAATACTGTGACAAAATATCTGAGATACTCAACCTAAAAGAAAGAAAAGTGTATTTGGGCCCACAGATCCAGGGACTTCAGATAGAACACACAGGTCCTTTGGCCCTGTGGAGGCACAGTGCATCATGGTGGGAGGTTGTGGTAGATGAGGCTGCTCACTTGATGCTAGCTGCAAAGCAAGGTAAGAGACAGGAAGAGGCCAACTCTCAGCTTTCCTTCAGAGTCTGTCCCTGCTCCAGTGACCGACCTTACTCCCTGAGGCTTCACTTCCTACAGGGTCCACTGTCTCCTAGCAGCACCATAGGTTGGTGACCAAGTCTTCAATACACAGCCGGTGGAAGTCATCCCAGATCTAAACTATAGAAAGACTTCCAGATAAGAGTAGCATTTGAACTGGTGAAACTTGAGTTCAGAAGATTGCTGTTCCCAATATGGGTGGGTGCCACCCCTTGAAAGCCTGGATGGAAAGAACAGATTGAGCTTTTTTCTGCCTTAGTTACTTTTCTGTTGCTCCAGTAAGGCACCACGACCAAGGCAATGGATGGAATAAGGTGTTTTTTGAGGCTTAGGGTTTCAGAGGGTTAGAGTTCATGGTCATCGTGGTGGGGAGCATGGCAGCAGGCATGGTGCTGGCGCAGAAGCTGAGAACTTACTGTTTTTTAATTAAATTTTTTAATTGAAATGTATTTTTCATATAATATATTCTGATCATGGTTTCCCCTCCCACAAGTCCTCCCAGATCCTCCCCACCTTTACGCTATCCAATTCCATACCTTTTTTCTCTGGTACATCTTGAGACAACCATGAGGCACAGAGAGACACTGGGAATAACAAGGGCTTTTGAAATCTCAAAGTCCATCCCCCAGTGAAACACCTCCTCCAACAAAGCCATACCTCCCAAATCCTTCCTAAAGTGGTCCACCAACTGTGGTCCAGGATAGGCACCTATAAGTGCCATTCTCATTCAGACTGCCACAACTTCCCTGAAAGAGAGGAAATTTTACACAATTCAGCTTTCAAAGTGGAGATTCAACACTGGCTCTTTGGGTCTTTAGCTGGTAGCCTACCCTGAGGACAGTATGTACAGCCCCTGTCATCATGTGAATCCATTCCTTAAAGTAAAACTTTTTGTTTCTATATACCTGTGTCTATATTATCACCATCATCTATATCTATTTATGGTCTATCATTTATATGTCTATAGATAGATGATGATGATGATGATGATGAAGATAGATAGATAGATAGATAGAT
>LOEQ01001986.1:20553-31524 GCA_001685075.1 Bramus lutescens | reverse complement strand
AGATAGATAGATAGATAGATAGATAGATAGATAGATAGAATTTTATACCTTATTCTAAACTCCAGTCTGTAAACCAAAATCTTGTTTAAATTATTCTTATTCAGTTCTAGACCCCTTAAAGCTTCTGAAGCATTCTGATTGTTTTTCGTTTGTTTGTTTTGAGACAGGTCTCACTAGATAGCCTTGACTAACTGATCACTCATCATGTAGACCAGATTGTCCTTAAACTCACAGAGAAACCCCTGCCTCTGCCTCTGCCTCTCGAGTGCCAAGATTAAAGGCATGTGTATCACACCTGGCCTACTCTGAAATTTTAATAAATAAGCTGGCAGGGAATTTGTTTAGGTTTGTGAAATGAGGCCTATTCCACTTTAATGGCTGCAGAGACAGGCAGCACAGATGTCAAGACCAAATACTTCCATGTTGAAGGCTTCATGCTGACCTCTAGGCCAGCCGGCTACATAATCCCTAAAAGCAGATCATTCCAGGACATACTTTCTATGGCTGTGTGCTGATGTTTGGCCTTGTTTTCCCTGCATGTTGTGAGAATAGCTGGGATACATTTAAGGATGTAACATCAAAGTCATTTCGTGGAGTAATTATTGTAATAATACTAGTTTTTAAGGGAGTTCATTGAAGTTTTTCCCAGTATGAATTTATGAATTGTCAAGGTTAAAAAGACAAAAAAAAATCTGAGCTGGTTGGAGGGCTCTTAATGGAGGCAGGGGCCCTTGTTAGTCAGATCTAGACACACCTGTAGATGAATTCTGAACGGAGCTACAGATGTGCACACCTGGGATGGGCAGCCCTTGAAGCAATGCCGGTCCCCACCGGTCTCCTATATCATGGGCTAATGGATCCTTCTTCCAAACCACCATATCCAATCTCTTTCTTTTCTATTCTCTTACTGTTTGTTTGTTGAAACAAGGTCTCACACTGTAGCCTACGCTGGCCTGGAACTCGATATGCAACTCAAGCTAGCCTCAAACTTTGGCAATTCTCCTGCCTCAGCCCCTCAAATCAAAGGTGTTGAGGTTACAGGCATGAACCATCACACACAGCTCTAGTCTCTTGAAATGTTTAAAACATCATTTTTACTGTAAGAAAAATAAAATCATCTCATTCTAATGAACTCACAAAACATCACCTAGATTAAGGAAGCCGCTCAAATGTTTGCCCAGTCCTCAACTCTGTATCTTGGTGACTCCTGTAGAAGAGCCATCTGGAAGCCATGACATTTCCCTTAGGGCTTTACACTTTCACTATCAGTTACATTTTTTTACACCTGTGCACCACAAAACAAAAACAAACAAAAAACACTTTGAGAGAACTGACACTAGAAAAAAAACTTGCTTTTTATATCACCTAGCATGACTCATGGGTCCTGCCTGCTTTCTGTCTAGTCCCTTTCCTCTAAGACAGCTCTACTTCTGCCAGAACCACTAGTCATCCCTGATTGAAAACTGAAGTCCTTTCCAGCCCCCTTTTATTGTAAAGCCTGAAATCCAGCTGCCGTTTTGTAGAACCTCAGCACACTTCAAGTTGGCCCAAGTCCGTGCTTTTCCAGGTTGCAGCCGAATTTAGCACTAAATACTTTTCTTTATTCTCAGCTAGGTCAACAGGATTGAAGTGGGGTTTGCAAGCTTCTTTTGTTTTTGCTGGAAGCCACTACAAATGACTTCTTTTGAGTTTTTCTGCTAAGAATGTATATATTTTAAGCTATGTCACCTCTATGAGTTTAACGGACTCTTTGGGGAGGGTGGAAAATTAGGAAAGAAAGGGGGGGAAAACGTCTAAACTAAATGTGGTACAAAGATTAAATCTGAAAACAAAAGCCAGGGCAAGATGGAGGGAGAGTTGAGTCACAGCAAACAAGAGAAAGGATTGGCAGGAGAGATATGACTAAAATGGTTTCCTTCTTTAAATTATCAATCAAACATTTCAAAAAATTGTCTCTCTTTTAAAGCGTCCCCTAGATTGAAATGGCTGTAGCTTGGGTCTTGGCTATGCGGAAAAGGCCCGCGCCTAGAATGTTTGGTTCCAGGCCTAGAGGGAGGTGAGAAAACCTTTAAGAGCTGGAGCTGAGTAAGAGGGAAGCGAGCTCCTGCAGACATGCTAGTAAGGGGGACACTAGAACCCCAGCCCCTCTGTTGCCTCCTTTTGCATCTGGTCCACCATGAACTGAGCAGTTACTCTGTTACTCAGTCCCACCGTGTTGTTCTGAAACAACAACTCAAAACTAAACCTTTCTCCTTTATAAGGTGACTTGCTGCAGGAATAGAAATTGGACCAACTTGGGAACTCAGTAGAATGAAGACTGGAAAAACTAGAAAGTTGAGAAAGCCTCTTCTGTTATTATCAGGGTAGGGGTTTTGCTGCAGAAAGCAGACAGGCTGATAAATAAGTGCTAAGTGTTTTCCCAAGACTTGCAATGCGTTGAGGAGCTTGTGAAGCTCATCCCTAACCTCTCCCTGTGGCAGTTACTCTGTGAGGACCAGCTAGCACTGAGAGTTCAGCGAACCAACAGTTTGTATTATTATTCTTGTTGCTGTGGGGAAAAAAACACTGATAAGCATACAACTTGAGGAAATACGAGTTTGTTCTGGCTCTTGGTTTGAGAGTGAAGTGTGTGAGCATCACTTTCACCATCTGGAAGCCAGGAGTTATGGCTGCTAATCTTCATCTCTCCTTCTCCTTTTCCAAATTCTATCTCAGAATCCAGCCCACAGGATAGTGTCACTCACACTCAGGGTAGGTAAGACCCTCTGGAAAGACCCTCACAGACACAGCCAGAGTTTGGTCTCCTGGTGACTCTAAATCTAGTCAAGTTGACAATGAAGATGAGCCAGTCTTCATAGAAGGGCTTTAAAGACTCAGACAACGCAAGGCACTGTTCATTTGTGCCCCTGTGATTGAAAACACTGGGCAGACAGTTTAAAGGAGAGATCACTGGTTTTGCTGATGGTTTCAGAGTGTTCATCCTGGGTTGGGCAGAGCATCACTGAGGCAGGAATGCAAAGAGGAAGCTATTCATTTAGTGGCGGGCAAGAAGGAGGAGGAAAGAGGATTCTGGGATGGTGTAACCTTCAGAGGCATAGCCCCTGAGATCTACTTTTTGTAGTTCCCTCCATTTCCCTTCGAATTCCTAACAACCTTTCAAATCGATGCTACTACCTGGGGAGCGAACAGTCAACACATGACCTCATTTCATATCTAGACTTTAGCAGGGAATTTGAAGAGTGATAGAAAATCCTGGAAATCATATGTCTGATGAGGAGACATAAAGAGTCACTACAACTTAGCAGCCCAACCAAGGAGCAGGCAATGGGCTGGATAGACATTGTTCCAAAGCAGATATGCAAACTAGCCCAGTCATGGGAAGTACAAATCAAAAAAACACTAAGGTATTACCTCACTAGATTGGCTATAGTTCATTAAAAAACAAGAAAAGGAAGAATATGAAAAACTGAAGACAAGAAAAGAAGAATTTGGAGAACAGTAAGTAGCTCTCCTACCTCGTGGAGAGGGTAGTGAAATACGCATCCACTGTGGCACAGTTTGGAGATTCCTTCAAAGCTACGTGTAGAGCACTTCCACTCCTAGAAACAGACTCAGGAGAGTCGAGTACACATACAAATAGTTCAATAGTATGATCGTATGTAGTTGAATAGTATGGTTATATGCTATCACCAAAAGATGAAGTGTGTGTGTGTATTCTGAAACAAGAAATATTTAGTCTCTAGGCTGTGTCCATTTCCTGGTATACAACTTTCTAAACTCCAAGAAGACTTCAAAGCAGTAACACTTTGCAAGCTAATGAGATGATTGGGTGGTGTGGAATTCCCCTCTGTATGTTGAGAATATATTTTATTACCATTGGTTAATAAAGAAGCTGCTTTGGCCTATGGCAGGGCAGAGTAGAGCTAGGCAGGAAAACCAAACTGAATACAGGGAGAAAGAAGGCTGAGTCAGAGAGACACCATGTAGCTGCTGAAGGAGAAAGATGCTGGAACCTTACTAGTAGGCAAGGTGGTGATACATAGATTAATAGAAATGGATTAATTTAAGATGTAAGAGCTAACTAGAAATATGCATGAGCCATCAACCAAACGGTGTTGTAATTAATATAGGTTCTGTGTAATTACTTGGGTCTGGGCACCGGGAAATGAAAGAACAGTCTCTCTTTACAGGATAGTGTCAATATGGAGGCTGGTTGGCAAAGGAACCAACCAAGCTATTGAAGGTTGGAGCCTCACACACCTCTTGTGGGTAGGAAAGAGGGGGTTAAGCTGGTCATCACAAGCCAATGATGGAAGCAAACATTTCTTCATAAGGAATGCCCTCTTAAAACTCATGAGGGCAGGGTCAGAGAGCTTCAGTGGAATATTACCCAGGTATAATAAGGAAAGACATTCAGGCACAAGCTTCGGCACGGATGAACCTTAGAAAAACATTCTAGCGAAACAAGCCACACCCCAAAGGACAAACATTCAATGATTCTTCTTGTACAAGACACCAGTATAGCCCAGCCTATAGGACAGGCAGAACAATCCCCCCCCTCCGCGAGTCTTTTGTGGGTGCTGGTTCTAGTGTGAGTGATGGCAACAGTTTGGAATCAACCAACAAAGGTGCAAGACTGTGGGGAGGCTCAGCACCACCCACTGAACAACACCGTATAGTGTGCACAATCACAAAATCTATGCTTACATACACTTCCCAAAGTTTGAAAAGGTTAATAAAGGAATATTACCCCAAGTCACTTTGAACAGGCAAATTTTATGGAGCATGGAATCTATTTCTGTGAGGCTACTTTGTAAAATGCTTCTTATATCAGAGGTCAGAAGAAAGAGGGCTTGCCGGAGGTGGAGCTGGCTGTGCCTGGCCCACATGTTTTCACAGGAGGGGTGCACTCCAGGACTTGGCAGCATCTGGAATCAACCCCCTGTGCAGAGCAGGCACGGTGTGTGATCCTGGAGAGTTTCTGTTTCTAGTGTTCTATTTGTTTTTAAAGACATTGCTGAGTTCAGCAGAAATGTCCTACATCCATTCGTATTTTGCTTGGTACTCACTTCCTTAGAAAAATGGATGATCAAAGCAAAGAAAACAAAAAGTCTTCTTCATGTTACCACAAAGCAAAATGAGTGTACTTCCAATACCCTAATAGGAAGCACTGTCAGGCCCTTAGGAAGTACATAAGAAGCTGGGCAAGATGGCGCATGCCTTTAGTCCCAAAGAAAAGATTTTTCCCCCCAAATGCGAGAGGCCTTGTGTCTGTGGGTGATGATGGTAGAAAAAACGCCAACCCTGGTACTTATGGGGACAGGTGCTGGCTCCCATCCCCAGCAGTTCTGCTGTTTATCACAACACAGTTAGCACTCTGCCGGTAGAGACCCCCAGGCTGCTGCGAGTTTCTGGGGTAACGGCACCCCACCACTTTGGAGCCCCTGAGAAATGTTGTGTACAGGTGCTTGCTTTTCATACACAAATTGCATGCCTGACGGTAATCAGAGGCTTAATTCAGTAACAGCGTAAATCTACCATGCATTGATGCTAGTTAGTGAATGTGTCTCTCAAAGGCTCCTGCTGCTGACTAAATTCTCCAGTTTCTACACTGATGTTATTTGGAGGTGGGGACGTATGAGAGGAGAGTAGGATTAGATGAGGTCCCACAGGAGTGGGACCTTCAGGATGGCACCCAACATCATGTCAATAGCAAAGATTTAAAGAATACATGACAACAAGCTAAGGAGATTATAGAAAGATGTCCTATTTGCTCTTTCTATTACCAAACACTGCTACCTGCAAGAAGTAACCCAAAGGGTACTCAAAAAAATAAAATCTGCCAGATGGATGTGTTCCATTTTACAGAATTTGGAAAATTAAAATATGTAACCACACCATTGATACTTCTTCAGGTTTTCAATGGGAAACTGATTTGAGCTCAGAAAAGACTGATTCAGTAATCACACATTTATTAGAAGTTATGGCCATCATGGGTATACCTGCACAAATAAAGACTGATAATGGTTCAGCATATGTCTCTAAAAAATGAAAAAGTTTTTTGCTTATTATAATATAAAGCATATTACAGGTATACCAAATAATCCTTCAGGTCAGACAGTTATAGAGAGATCAAATCGAACTATAAGTGTTAAACCAACAAAAAGGGATAAAAAAATACCTCCCCAAAATAGATTGCATGATGCTTTATTAACCTTAAATTTTCTTAATGCTAATGAGAAAGAAACAATGGCAGAGAGATATTGGATATTAGAAAAATCTTCTAAATTAAATCAGTGTATTTCAAAAATGTGTTGACCTCAACAGGAGATATGCTAGATTGAGGGAGGGGTCTTGCTCTTATTTCCACGGGGGAAAAAAGCTATAGATACCATCAAATTAATAAGTATTTGGTTTAAGAAGGAAAACCTCTTTTAAAAAATGGTAATTTGTTGTAGGAGGCTGCTTGTTTGTTCCCGGCTGCTCAACCCCAAAATAACCACACAGAAACCATATTATTTGCAATACTGTTTGGCCAATAGCTTTAACGTGTTTCTGGCTAACTCATATCTTAAATTAACCCATCTCCATTAATCTGTAAATCGCCATGAGGCTGTGGCTTACCAGGTAAAGTTCCGGCATCTGTCTCTGGCTGGTCTACACGGCTTCTCCTGACTCTGCCTTCTTTCTCCCAGTATTCAGTTTCATTTTCCCCACCTAGCTAAATTCTGCCCTATCAACAGACCAAGGCATATTCATTAGCCAATAAAAGCAACACATAGACAGAAGGACCTCCCACACCATCCACCAGGGTGGCCATCATACAGGTGGTAAGAAAACCTCATAAGGGTGGGGTAGGGTTCATCTCTTATCTTTGCAGGAAAATACTCATCATCAAAAAGTCAAGAGACCCTGGATGTTTGGATGCCTAAAGAGGAAAAAATAACTATCCAGAAAGGATCACCAAGCAAAGAAAAATATGACTTATGAGAACAGGTCATATACAGGGTAAAATTTCATTCTCTCTCTCTATAAATATAAATACGCACACACACATATATATACATATATATATTGTATACACACACACACACACACACACACACTACCCAGTAGAATAATAGTCTCACTTAAATATCAAAACTGGCTTTGGAGTTGGACAATGGCTATCCTTTTCTAAATCCAAGCATGTTGTTAAAAGAAAAATTCAGAGTTTCTGTCTCATGTCGGGCTACCTGGTATGGGGCAGAAAGAAGAAAGAGTTTAGGAAAGATTTTACTTTTCCCCATAAATATTTTTGTATCTTTCATTGAATGTCTATATAAATAAATATTTAAGTTTTCTACAATCAACAATAAATTTTTCTGCAATAATCTTTAAAGTTTCCAGGAAGAAGATGGGGCCCCACAACAACAACTCCACCAGGTTGATATGATGTCATGATGTTGATAGCACTTCTCTAAGACCAGTTTTGGATACCAGCTCCTCAAGATGGTTCCAACTTGGCTAGCTGAAATAATGCACCTTCTTACAACGTTCTGGCCTAAACTCCAAATAAGAACTTCAGAAAAACCCTATCAACGACTCAGGGACTATTTGCAGTTATACCAGACAGTAATCTTTAAACTTAACCATCATTTTACTTTTACAGGATCCCATAGAAAGAACATGTACCCCATGATGACTAGGGACATCAATTAGGGGTTGATTATAACTGGTATAAGGTTGGGAGTTGGGTGGGAATTTTGTAGGCACAGAGATCTCACTTTTAAAAAAGGAAATTGAGTGGGATAATAGGTAGATTAGTGTGAGCTTACTCACACTAACAATAATAGTGAGTAATAGAGTGAATACTTGTGAGCTATTATTTATAGACAATTTACATTAATATAGATTCTTGTATATTGATACAAAATCCAATTTTATTTGTTATGTTGAATATGTTCCTATTTCTGTTTATAATATTTGTATACCTATGCAAAGTTATTTAGTCATATTATATGCATGCACATTTCTACCTTTGTTTAAAACATTTTGTATATTGATACAATTTTAGAACATATTTATTATATTGCATTATACATTTCTACCTCTGATCAAGATACTTATACGCAGTTTACATTTTAAGGTCATTGCCCACATTTGCTGAACAAACTTGTTTAAATATTGTTTAATATTTTAACATGAAGTCTTAGTCTTTAAGTTATATAGGTATTATAGGTCAATATTAAGTATTATAGGTCAATAGTCATCCATGTTTGTTATACTTACAGTTAGACTAATTAGGTTCTTTAGATACACAGAGATTGTATTCCACATAGATAGGTAATCTTCAACCACTTAAAAAAACTGTAGAATATGACATTTAAATAACTTAGGATTCTGTTGACATGATTGTTCCTGGCAGCAATGATCTAATCTTGAGAGAATGTTGAGCACCAGAGACAATCCACTTGTTTTCTTCTTGGCAAACCTGGCCTTTGGGCAAGGAATGGCCCATGCCTTGACCACTGACAAAATGCACGGTGTCCAGACTGGACAAACAGGATACAAAAAAAAAAAAGACTTCCAAACCTTGCCAAAGCAGGGTAAGATGGTTTTAAATTTTTTTCCTGCCTCTAAAAATGGTCTATCAGTTACTCTAGGCCTTAGCCAAAGTTGGTTGCTTGAACATTGCATATGATCTTTTGGGTGATTGCCCATGTAGTCAGTTGTCTTTGTCATTTACTACACATTTTGGAAGCTGCTTGATTGCACTTCCTGCTTACTCAAGTAATATTATCTCCCTTCTCAGGTCTTTGATGGGGTTAAAGACTAGATAGTTGTAGTTGCTTTCCTCTTATGACTTAGCCAAGCCATTTCAAATACAAGACTTAAACTCCTTAGGATAAAATAATTATTAAAATATTTAGCATGTTTCTTGTTTAATATTGTTTATGCAAGTTGTAATTCTAATTTTTGTACTTGATATTTGTTCTTATTTGTATAAAGTTTTGTATTGGGTTTGGAATGCTCTTATTTAGAAGAAAGGGCGAGATGATGGGGAACCTCCTTCAGCCAATGGCCTTTGAGACACTGAACCAGCTTGGGTGTGGCCTTGAGTACCAAAAAGGTGTGTGTCCCCTCCCCTCTCCCTATAGATAGATAGATAGATAGATAGATAGATAGATAGATAGATAGATAGATANNAGATAGATAGATAGATAGATAGATAGATAGATAGATAGATAGATAAATGTAGCTATAGATATCTGATACTAGATTTGGTTTCTGTTTTTTTTTCATGCAGAGGACTATGATCTGTGAGTCCCCCTTAAATAAAGAACCCCTTAACCCCTTATTATACTCAATACTGAATTAGTGTGGGGTTAATTTATTTGTGTTCACCTTCATATAGGTGGTGGGCTGGGGATGTGGCTCAGTGTCAGAGCTCTTGTCTAATATGTGTTCAATTCCCAGGATGGCAAAGACATAGATGCTCCTCATTTGTGAAAAATGTATAAACAGTAAACATAAATTTAAATAAAAGACCCAAATCTTCACTTCCTGCTACCATGATCAGGGCATTTGCCTCTTGGTGGGGATCATATTGGAAAATAAACCAAGAACAATTACACAAAATGAAGTATTACAGGAAATAAGGAGACTACATAGAGTCTCTTCCAAAGCTCTCGGGTTTCCTAAAGCAGGTAAATTAATCCACATGTAGAATGCATAGCCAAGGGGTAAAGGTGTTAAGTATATCTGACAGTGTGTTGTCACACACATCTCATACTATGGACGAGAGGCACCCGCTTCTTTCTGAGACGACTTGAGCATTAAAATGAAGAAAGTCCAACTTTTAGGAGTTCTGGTACTGACTCCAGATGTTATTACCTGCCGGGGTGGTTCTGGGTGGCCTGAAGCTGTGTGGTCCCAGGAACCTCAAAGCAGAGCAAAACAAAACAACAAAAACTAGGCACCACCTCCTCAAGAGCAGGACCTTGAGGGCAGGAACAGCACTGCCCAATAATAATCCACATCTCACTGACTCTCCATTCTCTAGAATGCAGGTGGGTTTGGTAGCGCAGGCTCATCAGCACTAGACATTGTGGTTGGAGTACTTCCTTTTGCAGCATCGTTTTCTAAAATTCAAATGACTTAGTTTCATGATCGATGGACAAGCTTTTCGATCAGAAACAAAACAAAAACCTAAGCCGCTGCTGGGCGGTGGTGGTGTACACCTTTACTCCCAGCACTTGGGGGACAGAGGCAGACGGACCTCTGTGTGTTCAAGGCCAATCTCGTCTACAAAGCGAGTTCCAGGACAGCCAGGGCTGTTACACAGAGAAACCCTGTCTTGAAAAACCAAAAACCAAACCAAAGCAAAACAAAAAAACCAAGCAGCTGGGCATCATAGCATACAAATGCTCACCAAACTGAAAACTGGAAATGTGGAGTGAATGCCAAAGCTCCCAGAAGAGCTGGGAGACCGTCTACCTTGGGTCACATCATACACCGCCCCCCAAAAAGTACAGATATGCGGACGGTGTCTTCTCACCTGCCCTTTATCTCAGTAGTAGTGTTTAAGAGGTGCATCTGAGAGAGGCAGAAGAACAGAACCAAAACACAGGAAGGCAGACGGAGCAGACTTGGATCTTCTACAGCATGTTAGAGTTGATCACAGTACACACGATTGTGCTGGCTAGTTTTCTGTCAACTTGACATCAGCTAAAGTCATCCAAGGGGAGGGAACTTCAATTAAGAAAACGCCTCCATAAGACCTGGCTGTAGATAAGCATGTGGGGCATTTTCGTAATCAGTGAAATGATGGGGGAGGGTACAGCTCATTGCGGGTGGGGCCATCCCTGGGCTAGTAGTCCAGGGTTCTCTAAGAAAGCAGAGTAAACAAGCCGGGAGAAGCAAGCCAGCAAGTGTAGCGGGCCTGCTTTTCGTCCGGCCCAGCTCCTGCACGGCTAGCTTATACCCCGA
>LOEQ01001986.1:0-14221 GCA_001685075.1 Bramus lutescens | reverse complement strand
GCTGGCCTCAAACTCACAGAGGTCCGCCTGCCTCTGCCTCCCAAGTGCTGGGATGAAAGGCAGGCTCTGCCACTGCCCAGCTCTTCCCCTGTCTCTTTCCTCCATGCAAACCCTCCCATATACTCTTCCTTGCTCTTTTTCAAATTCACGGCCACTCTTTTCATTAATTGCTATTTTATGCATATATACATAACGCACATACATATGGATTCCAAAATATATAAATATAACAAACTCGGTGTGAATAATATTACTTGTATGTTTGTTTTCAGGGTTGAACATTTGCTGTTGGATAATCAATTGGTGTGCTCGTGTCTGGATAAGCCTGTCTCCCACTCTCAGAATTCCGTAGTTGCCTGAAGTTCTTATGTAGGTCGAGGCCCCATGGGCTTTCCCCAGTCCACTTTCGCATGGCTATTGTTATTGTCCTTGTTCAGCTCATGTGTAGGCAGCCATGCTGGTGAGACTGTACGGGTGTAGGAGACACAGTTCCCCAAAAGACTCCCTGGTCCTCGGGCTCTTACAATCTCTCCACCCTCTCTTCTGCAATGCTCCCTGAACCTTTGGCGTGGAGGTTGGTTTGTAGATGTATTTGCTGGGACTGGGCTCTACAACTTTGCATTTTGATTGGATGGAGCTTTTTTGTGACGGTCTCCATCTGATGCAGAGAGAAGTTCCCTTGATGAGGGGTGATGACTATACTTACCTGTGTGCATAAGAACAAATGTTTGGAATGTAGTTAGGGATTATGCTGTGTTGCAGGGGGTGGTTGCTTGTTCATCCCGGCCTCCCAAAACTGAAATAACCACACAGATACTGTATTAATTAAATCACTGCTTGGCCCTTTAGCTCTACCTTCTTATTGGCTAACTCTTACATCTTAATTTAACCCATTTCTATTAATCTGTGTATCGCCACGTGGCAGTGGCTTACCAGGTAAAATTTTCAGCGTCTGTCTCCAGTGGCTCCATGGCTTCTTCCTTTGCCTTTTCTTCCCAGCATTCCATTTAGTTTTCCCCACCTAGTTCTGTTCCCCTATAGCTTTGTTGTAGGCCCAAAGCAGTTCCTTTATTAACCAATGAAAGCAACACATAGACAGAAAGACCTCTTATACCATTTCCCTTTTCTGTTTAAACAAAAAGGAAGGCTTTAATTTTAACATAGTANCCCATAGTATCCAGCAGACTTTTTCATGAAGCAGGAAATTTCAAAGACAGTTCCCCCTATATTGGCAGTTTGTCAGTCACTTTCTTCTGTGTCCTGCAGAATGTCTGTCAGACTCTTTCATGAAGCAAGAACCCCGAAGGATTGTCTCACCTTTATGTTAGGCAAATTCAGCAGTCTATGGGTCCTGCACATCTAGTTCACCCAACATACCATCAAGCAGTCCAGGCAAGAGCAGTTTCTTGTCCAAATGGCTAACAAACTCCATAAGGAGCCTCTTTTATGTCCATCTTCCTCTTGAAGTAATTGGTGCTGCCAGGAGCAACTGTGTCTCATTGTCATGCAAAGTTCTAAGTTATTAAAACATTTAAATGTCATATTATGAAGGTCTCTATAAGATTTGAAGAATACTTATCTAACTGAAATATATCTCTATACATCTAAGAAATATAATTAACATGACTACAGGCTTGACTATTATAGATGACTCTCTATTAACCTATATTTCTTAATCATACATTAATTTTTAAATGAGCTGTACAAACACAATACCTTAATCAAGAGCAGAAATATATANAACTAACATGACTACAATCTTGACTATTATTTAGATGACTATCTATTAATCTATATTTCTTAATTATACATTACATTTTTAAATGAACTACGCAAACACAATACCTTAATCAAGATCAGAAATATTTATACATATAACAAAATTGACCTTAAATTTGTATCAACAAACCAAGATCCATACCAATGCAAATCTCTATAGCATATCCCCCTTTAAATGTAAACAAAAAATTGTAAACAATATTTGGGAATATGGGTATGGAAAATCTCTCCTAAAGGAGCTGCAGCATGCCACCAGCAAATAGCAAGAAGCTGTGTTAAACTCTGTAATTTTTTGTCTAGAATTATTTTTCAAGCCCTCTCAGGTTTTACGTGGATTTAGTTGGTCATGTGGGCGCCAGTTGTTGCAGGGGGCAAGTTGCTTGTTCATCCCAGCCACCCAGAACTGAAATAACCACACAGATACTGTATTAATTAAATCACTGCTTGGCCCTTTAGCTCTAGCTTTTTATTGGCTAACTCTTACATCTTAATTTAACCCATTTCTANAATAACCACACAGATACTGTATTAATTAAATCACTGCTTGGCCCTTTAGCTCTAGCTTTTTATTGGCTAACTCTTACATCTTAATTTAACCCATTTCTATTAATCTGTGTATTGGCACATGGCAGTGCCTTACCGGGTAAAATTTTCAGCGTCTGTCTCCAATGGCTCCATGGCTTCTTCCTCCACCTCTTCTTCCCAGCATTTCATTTAGTTTTCCCCGCCTAGTTCTGTTCCCCTATAGTTCTGCTATATGCCCAAAGCAGTTCCTTTATTAACCAATGAAAGCAACACATAGACAGAAGGACCTCCTACAACAATTCTGGTTTAGTAAAATGGTGGTTTGTAGCTCTTCTCCAAGATCCATGACAACAGTCCTATGTAATTGGCTAAGTTTCCAGTATCATGCAGTTTCCCTCTTACTGACCAGAACTTGCATTCAGTTAGAGAGCTGTTTGTTACTGCCAAGGTACACATGCCACTGCTGCTCCCACGGGTTATCATACCATGCTGGCCATTGTGGTGGTTCATGGGCATCATAGCTGGATAGGACTGCTGGTTGCTCCCCTCCTTTGGAAGCTCACATGGTACCAAAGTGAAAAAATTCTAGTACCATGTGAAAAAATCCTCAGGGAGGAGGCCTTCAGGTCAGTTCCTGCTCTGTTTCTGAAGTGTTGGTATCTTCAGCCATAGGGGCTTATCTTCCACCTCTGGGGCAGCAGGGAGGATCGCAGTATCCTGTATGTCTTGGGAGTGTCTTGTACAATCCTTCCCAGCAACTCCAAAGGTTCCTGCCCTGCTTGTGTTCCTCTCCTGATTTCCTTCCATGATGAATGGCAATGTGGAAGTGTAAGTCAAACAAACCCTTTCCTCCCCAGGCTGCTTTTGGTCACGGTGTTTCATCACAGCAATAGCAACCCTCAGACACCCCCTTTCCCAGTTCCCCAACCAGATCACTCGCACCCTGCTAGTCCCCCCTCTATTGCTCCCCTATTTCCCTACCTTGGCAATGCTTTTTTTTAAATTTTTACTTTCATGGTTTCTGTAGTTATTCTAGGATATGTACTCACAGCTAAAGATTTGGATCTAGGAGCCTGTGATGGGAGACAATATGCAGTATTTGTCTGTTGGGGTCTAGGTTCCTTCACTCAGTATGATGTTTTCAAGCTCTATTCATTTACAGAGCTGGGCCCTGGGGAAGGAGGTGGAAGGTCTCTTCACAGTCCTTTGTACTCAATCATAGGTTGTCGTTTTAGTCAAATTTTAGAGTAAGCCTATTCTTACTACTGTTCTTACTACTTCACATCTCATATTATACATAGCTCCTTTAAAAACTTTACCTCAGGGACATCTGTGGTGTGGCAGTTGGAGACTCCATGTGAATGAGAATGCGGAAGTAGCAGCAGGGAGAGCAGGAGGCCAGAAGCCGTAGAGGCCTCTTCACCATCCTCAGAGCCTACCTGTGGTGATGGCTTTGCAGGGCAGGGAGAGGCTTTTAGACAGGTGTGAATGGGACAGATCTGTTTTAGGAAACCCATCTAGCAGAAAGCAGAGGACAGGGTGGAACCCAACCCAGCTGTAAGCAGGGAACTCACAAGGGGCTGGGCTGTGCAGTAGAGGAGCCTGCCTCCTCACAGGGAGGATTTGCCTCCAGGGTGCAGGGACAATGCACTGCCCTCTGAAAATTACTGCTTCATTGTCCTGATGGTTTGAGTCTTGACCCAGGAGAGGGTCAGACAAGTGATATATAAAGTTTTCAAAATCCAAACCTCTCCCTCCTCCCCTGCATCCCTCTCTCTCTCAGTCCCTCCCCTTTCCTAGCTACACAGGTGTCCAAGAGTGCCAGAGCAGGCATTCACATGAGGTGTGCCCAGTACAGTGCCCAGGTCCTGATGAGCAGGTGGCTTCATTACTAAAGAAAATGTCTCCCTGTCTCCCTCCCTCTCTTCATCCCTCCCTCCTCCCCTCCCTCCATCCCTCCCTCCTTCTCTCCCTCCATCCCTCCCTCCATCCCTCCCTCCATCCCTCCCTCCTTCTCTTCCTCCATCCCTCCCTCCTTCTCTCCCTCATCCCTCCCTCCTTCTCTCCCTCCATCCCTCCCTCCTCCCCTCCCTCCTCCCCTCCCTCCATCCCTCCCTCCTTCCCTCTCTTCCCCCCTTCCCTCTCTTCCCCTCCTTCCCTCTCTCCCCCCCTCCTTCCCTATCTCCCTTTCCCTTTTCTTTTATTTCAAAGCAGAGTCTTACTATGTGGCCCATGCTGGTCTCAAACTTTGAATCCTCTGCCTTGGCCCCTGGCATGCTGAGATAGCAGGTGTGTGTCACTACACCTGGCTGCAAAACTGTTTTGAGTGCAGACAGACACCTCAAGTAGAACATTCCTGGCCTTGCTTCACTTGACAGAGCCTGACGAAGATGGAAGTTCACTAAAAGTACTGTCTAAAAGTACCCTCAGGTTACGTCTAAGGAGGAGAAGAAATACAATGAATTTCATATTTAAACTGTCACCAAGGCATCTGTCTCATTATGTATATGAAAATATCTCACAACCTGAAAAAACTTTGAAATATGAAATGCTTCTTGTCCATGGCATTTTAGATAAAGACTGTTCGAGCTTGGGGGAAAAACACTGAAAAAGCAATTCAAGCATGCATACACACCTTCAGGCATCAGCATGCCTGGCAATTCACAGGGCAGCAGGGCATAGATTCAGGTGGTGGCTTGACATGTTAGGGTGTGCTTGTGTGTGTGTGTGTGTGTGTGTGTTGGCTTCTTCTTTGAGTCTGTTTTTTCTTCTTTTATTTTTGAGACAGGGTTCTATATAGCTCAAGCTGGCCTTGAACTCATTATATAGCTGAGGATGACCTTGAAGTTCTGATCCTCCTGCCTCTACCTTCCAAGTGCTGAGATTATAGCTATATACTACCACACCAGGTCTACGCAGTGCTGGGACACAAACCCAGGACTTCATGCCTGCAGGTAAGCAATCTGCCAAGTCAGCCACAACCTCAGCCCTCTCTATAGCTCTTTTGATGAACATTTTATGTGTATGCATTTTGTAAATACATATGTACAATAGACTCCTGTAGCATGTTCTGTATATGCCACACACACAGACACACACACATATAATCATACTCTTTCTTAAGAAGCCAATGTTTACTCTTCTAAAGGTTAATATAGAAACTTCCTAAAATTCATGTTTATGACTATTACTCTGTGTGTGTGTATGTGTATGTGTGTGTGTGTGTGTACGTGCCTGTGAGCAGATCAAGACTGATTTTTACAAACACACACACACTTTGGACAAGTGGGCACTGGAGGTCAGTGGCAGGGGGCATAGAGAAGCAAGCTGACTCTGAGGACAGGTGCTCACCTCTGTTTTCTTACTGAAAGCAACCTCTTCTACTTCCATTCCATAAAAATCCTTGGTAGGTAAAATGCTTGCTGAGCAAACATGAAAACCCAAATCTGAATAAACCCCCGTGTTATATGCCAGGTGGAGCAATGTATGCCCACAATGCCAGCACTGGGGAGATGTGGGAGATGGGGTGGGAAGTGAGGGTGGAGTGGGGTCTTGGAGACAGGTACATCCCAGGGCCTTGCTGATAAGCGGTCTAGCTGAACAGCAAGCTTCAGGTCCCGTGAGAAATCCTCAGAAAGCAAGGTGGGAAGCAATAGCAGAAAATACTCAAAGTTGATCTCTGTTCTGCATGTATACCCACATACAGGCATATACCCCACACACAGGCACCACACACACATGCAAGCACACACAATTTACCCAGGCTCATGTACACAATAAAACCTACCAAGAGCGGCTCAAATATTTCTGAGCTCCCAAAAGTGACCTGAAGTGGCCACCATTATCAGTGACCATCTGCACCCATGACACCAGAGTGATTTTTTTTCACAGGATTTCAATGAGACTGGTCCCAGAGTGGCCACCCCCTGGGAGAAGAAGCCAAAGGACCTTGCCCCCACTCCAGCCCAGGTGGTTCACATCCCACACCCAGCTCTTTGTAGCTAGTTGTCCATCAGCAACCTACTTCACTCTTGTGAGCCATGGCTCTCTCATCTTTAATGGGGGTAATTATAGCACAGGGCGGCTGCAGATTGTTGCAAATGTTAATCACAGGGGCATTATTATTATTCCTAATAACAGCCTTGCAGGCAGACAGGCAGGGAGCGCAGGTATTCCTGGTTTGCAAATGAAGAGACAGCTCAGCATGGCCAAGGTGACTCACCCCAGTGTCACAGCTGCCTGCAGGAAGGAACAGGCTGGGACTCAGATCCGCCCACACTCCATTCAGTGCTATTTTCCTACAGTACACCCAAGGGGAGACAAGGTAGAGAGACCTGTAACTGGCGTGGTTTCTGGTTAATAGTTTAAATGTAGCCGAGAGCCATGCGCATCAGCTCTTTCCCCCTCTTAAGCCTTTACATAAGACCTGGCTCCATACACTCAATTTGCATCCATTGTACTTTGGCCACTACAAATGTATAGAGGGGTGTTCTCTAGGCATGAATGTCCAGGCAAGACAGAGATACCAAGGCAAGTGTCCCAGCCAGCTGGCTGCCCATGTGGCTCACTGACCTGTTTCCTTTGGAGACTCCTATTCATAAAATCCTTGTGCCAAGTGATGACATAATAACATATATGTGTACATGCAGAGAGATGGATGGATAGATTTGGGTCTTGCTGTCACTCGTGCTGAGTGAAGGGGGCCTGTGGTTAATGGTGTCCTCTGGAGCTGGGTGAAGGAGAACTGTCATTCATCTGGGCACTGTCCGTGGCACATATTAGATGCTCAGAGCAATGCATTGACTCAATGGGCTCTTCAGTAGGGCTGGGTCTCACTGGTTTTAAAGGGATTAAAAGGCTATGGACATGGAGCTGGAGACAAGGCCAACCCATTTACCAGCGACGAGACCCTGGCTTTCCTGTCTAAATGTCCCAGGTTCTTCTGGGGAACGTAAGCAGTGGCCCGTTGGCTTCTTCTTAAATGACAGCTCCTGTTCGATGGTGGCAGCTGGTAAAGGAAACTTCCAGACTGTGGTCAGGCTCTGGAAAGATAGTCCAAAGCTGTCTCACTGGGTACTGGCCCCAGGGCTAGGAGACCACACCCTGAGTCTTCTTAAAACCTATCAGTTTTACACATCTATAACCAGAGAAGGTTGGATGGCCAGAAACTGAATTTTAGAATTGACTCAGTAAAGTAATTTCTGGGTTTGTGTCAGAAAGCGTTTTATCTGCAGCCCTGTAACCCACGGGGCAAGAGCAGCGTTTAAGGTGGAGGAAACTCCCCGGAAGTTCACCTGGCACCCCTGGGAAGCACAAACGGAGGTAGCTGCTTACCGCAGCATTATTTCTGCAGCTTTGAGTCACCACAGGAAGAACCACCTGCCTTAGGTTGTTTGACTGTCCTGGTGTGTCATTTAGGTCACTTAACTGATGGTCCTGGCGTGTCATTTAGGTCACTTACCTCCTTGGCGTTTTATTCCCCCATAAAAGGATCTATGGCTCACTCAGTGCGCTCATATGCTCTTACCAAGCCCAGCCTCTCCCCTGACTGAGTTTAATTGAGCCAAGAAGACTGTCAAGTCTGGCAGCCTTGAAGCAGAACAGGTCCTCGGAACTCTAGTCTGAGGTCACAACACAGAGATAGTTGACTTGAAGACAAAACGGGCTGTTAGGCCTTGTTTGACTTAGTGGGCCCCTCGGTCACTCCAGGAAGCTCACAGTGCAGTCAAGAGGTAGACAGGAGACATCTGAGGCTGCCCCTGCTCACAGTGATTCCTTCCCTTTTCTGAGGCAGTGTCTCATGAAGCCTAGGTTGGCCTGGAACTTGCTTTGTGGCCAACGATCATTGTCCCCCTTGTCTTCTTGTCTCCAAGGTCTGAGATTACAGACATGTGCCACTAGGCATGGCTTCTAGTTTTTTATGGGTAGAAATATAGTCTAAAATAAATAGAACCCATAACACAGTAATACACACACCGGTGCCACCTACCTACTCTGTAAGGAGCCCAGCTTGGTTTTACTCAAACTACCACTAGCAAACATTTCTGTGGCTCAACTTCCATGACAGGCCAAGTTTATTCCGTGTCCCCTCCTCATGACAGTCACCCCACTGAAAGTTATTTTCCTTAGGAACCCTAACTGACCAAACCTGGCACCTTCTTTCTCTCCCCACTCAGCTCCATTGCACTGCACTCAGCAGATGCCATGCTGAGGCCTCATTCCCTGCATTCTGTTTCCTTGGCCGCTTTATACCTGCAGCACTCAGAGCAAATCAAGGATGGGCCATCGCTCTACCCCAGAAGACCTCAATGCTGGCTGAGGCCAGAGCCAATGGGGGTTTAGAACTGAAGCCATATGTGCAAAGGCTGTGTGACAACATCCCCAACTGAGCTGTGGGGAGGGCACAGAGAAAGGATGCAGGCTTGGGCAGAATGGCAGCGCTGGTTTGATTCTTCATTATCCTGTGGCCTCCTCATGAGTGAAGAAGAGAGAATGATAACGTTTGTAAGGAATGAAAGGAGAATTCAGTTTCCTCCCCAGTAAGAAAAGAAAACCACTTCACAAGGCAGCTTCAAAATGGGGATATGGCCACTGGTAGAATTAATAAATGGATGTCTTCATCAAACACCTCCTTTCAGGGCTCAGCAAACTACATGGAAGAGGAGGTAGAAAGATTGTGAGAGCCAGTGGAGATGGAGGACAGCAAGGAAACTGTCTTCCAGATACAACAGGACTCAGAGATAGTGGCATCATGCACAGGGTCCGCACAGTGCCCAGGCAGATGGGTCCCAGCATTGAGAGGGCAAACTGAAAGTTATCTCCCATCCCCAACCAGCAATCTTCAGTTGATAACTGCTTGCAAAGTGCAGTCTCACTGGATATACAAACCACACAAAGGGTCAGGCTCCATGCCCAGCAGTGGATGAGCTCAATGATATTTGGAGAGGTTGTTTTGTCTCATAATGCTTTGTCTGGGCATATTTTACCTTACTGGTCATTTTCTTCTGATTTTGTGTTTTTATGGATTTTCTGTGTGCACATGAATCTCTGCTTGTGTGTGAACTTCTCATGATTTTGTTTTTCTCTGTTTTGTTTTATTCTGGTTTATTTGTTTATTTTCCTGTTTGTTTTCTTACTAGTAACGTGGGATGTCCTTCTGTATGAATAAAGCTGCTTTGGCCTATGGCAGGGCGGAATATAGCCAGGCTGAAAGAGATATAGAGAGTAGGTGGAGTCAAGGAGACACAATGTAGCTGCTGAAGGAGAAAGATGCCACCGGAAGGAACCTCACTGGTAGGCCAAAGCCTCATGGTGATACACAGATTAATAGAAATGGGTTAATTCAAGACGTAAGAGATAGCTAGAAATAAGTGAGTCATTGGCCAAACAGTGTTGTAATTAATATAGTTTCTGTGTGATTATTTGGGTCTAGGTGGCCAAGAAACAAACAGTCTCTCAGTCTCTGTTATACTAGAGAGAGAGAAGTAAGGTGTGGAATTAGACAAGTGGGAGGGGGGACCTGAGAGAAAATGAGGGAGAGAAAACCATGATCAGAATATATTATATGGAAAAAAAACTATTTTCAATTAAAAAAATACATAAGCCAGAGCTGAAGAGATGCCTCAGAGGTTAAGAACACTGGCTGCTCTTCCAGAGGACATGGGTTTGATTCCCAGCACCCATGTGGTGGTTCACAACCACCTATATTCCAGTTATAGGTGCTCCAACACCTTCTTCCAGTCCCCTGAGGCAGCATGCACATGTGTAATACACAGACATACATGTAGGAAAGATACCTCACACACATAAAATAAAATAACAAAAAATTTAAATTAGAAAGCAAAAGAATAGGCAAGCCTCAGGATAGAGTGTATTCCGAGGAAGTCGGCTTCCACTAAAATAGAAAAACACACACAAGTAAAAGGAAAGTTGTAGTTCCCACCTTCCTGAGCCAAGACTTATAATCTTATTTGCTGCAATTTAGATGCACATGTGCAGAGAGAAAACCCTCAGAACACAGCCTGGCCTGGAGCAGTTATATAGAGAGCATACATCTACAGGCTTCAAGGAAAGACTAGAAGAAAATCCCCTTTTGTGCAGTACATGTGCATGCTATAACTGTACCAGAATGTTCTTTTGTAACTGCTGGTGACAGGATTGAATCAGAGATGTTATGATTTTACTGACAAGTAACTTTAAGGAAACTTCTGGTTGGTTTCTGTGTGCATTGCTTATATAACACAATCAATTAGAAGTACTGGAACATTTTAATAAAGTTTATCTTTTCAGCAATGTGTCCATTTCCTAGACACATAGAAAATATGTGTCTGGTAAACCATTTCTTACTACTGAATATTTCTACATAGAAAAACCTGTTCGGGGTAAAGCCAAGTGCTAGAAACTTTTGCCCACTGCCCACATCAAACTTCTGATCATATTTTTTAGCAAGTACTGGAGCTAGTTGATGTCAGATGTAATGACTGACGATATCTTGGTGCCACCAAGCCTGTCTCCTTGCACTTGGGGAGTAGAGGCAGGAGGATAGAGAATTTGAGGCCAGGCTGAGCTACAAGGCAAGACCTCATTTAAAAACAACAAAACTCCCAAACAAATAAGAATGTGTGTATGTGCGTGTCCATGTCCATACAGAGAATTGGCTGGAGTTGAGAGTAAATCATGATTGTAACCTTAAGGAATAAACAGGCCTGATTCCTGCCAAACTCATTCAGCTTCATGACCAAGTTACCGCAAGCACTTGTTTGCTTCTGAACACCTGGCCCACTAGAACAGCCATCAATTTGGGAAGTTTGGGTTCCTGGCATAGCCATCCCTCAGGTATCACACTCCCCAAACATGGGCTGTAGTGTCTGTACTATTACATGTACTATGGTCCTATAGCGCCTGTGCTACGTGTACTACGGTACTACACCTGTCCAGCAAGGGCCTGGAGATTGAAATACACACACATAGACAGAGACACAGGCCATCCTTGAAACAAGAACGCCAAGAATGCTCCTTTACTGTGTTCCAGGGCAGCTTATATAGGGTCTTCTTGACTAATGGCCATGCCCTAACTCTTGGGATTTTTCAACTGTAAGCCCACTGGAAACCATTCCCCTGCCATCAGGAACTCATGAGGGTCTCATGCCCAGAGCAGCTGCAAGCACAGGAAAACAAGCTGTTTACTCTGGCAGGCAAGGGGTCATAGAAAATTCAGGGTCTGAGGGTCTGCAGTCCCCAACAATGGGCTATTTCCACCTGTTCCCCTACCATCCCACTCCTTATCTGCCGTCTGGTTTCTCACTCCCCAGCTAGTGCCAAGTGCAGTTTCCCTGCTGACTGAGCATGGCCTTGCTCAGCATTGTCCTCTTAGTCTCCCTCGTTGTGGTTGAGGCTCCTGGACCACTAGAACCCTTCGCAGGACTGCGCTGTCCTTGGCAATAAGCCTTCCGTGACTGTCAAAAGCAGATGTTTCCAAACACTACGGGCTCTGCCCACCTGCCCTCCCTGCTTCTCTACAGAGCCACTCCCTGAAGCTGCAGAAAACAGGAGAGCACAGAGGTGGCCCTCTTCGCAGGTGTGTGGCAGGCAGGTCCATCCAAACATTAACAGTGGATGATCCCTGCTTTGAAGTTGACACAGCCTGTACTCAGGAGTCCACCCTGAAGAGAACACATCTGTTTCCTTCCTTCCAGGGTGCAGGCTCTGCACTGCCCTTCTTGCCTGTTAGTGCCCAGGGATGAACACAGCATCCACTTCCCACTGATCTTCCCAGCTGGACCAACTCCCACACAACAGGAGACTCCCAGGGGACCCAAGAAAGCAGGGAACTTCAGGTTTCACTCAGGGTTCACCAGGTGGGGCTCTGAGGAGTTGCTTTCATCTCTGACTTGGCAGGACTTGCCTCCCGAACCTGGCTTTAGGATGTTTCCAAGATGCAGCACTAACATGGGACCAATATCAATATTTTCATGTTGCTATCTGGTCGTATAACAAAGGTCAATCTATAAACTTCAGAGAGACCTGCACAGCTGACACTAAGTCCTTTCTTTCTTCCTTCCTTCCTTCCTTCCTTCCTTCCTTCCTTCCTTCTTTCCTTCCTTCCATCCATCCATCCACCTTTTCTTACTCTCTCTCCCCTCCCTCCCTTCCTCCCTCCCTTCTTCCCTCTCTGCCTCTCCCTCACTCTCCTTCCCTCCCTGTCTCTTTTATAAAATGTATCCAACAGAAGCTAGAAAGCAGCTTGAAGGTGTGTCAATCACATCCTTGGGGTGGATTTTAATGTCAGATTGGCCAGGGGCAGGGCTGAGGAGAGCCAGGTTCACACACAGATCAGCCTGCCGTTTTAATTCATTCCTGTCCATATCTGGCCTGCTGTGGGTGGGTTACAAGGACAGCAGGCCCCAGCACAGGTGACAGTCTGTCAGCTGCTGAGCTTTCTCCTGCAGCAGCCAGGCAAGAAGTTAAATCTACTTGAGAGAGTCTTATGACTGGTGTCACCTAATGCCTGTCACCTGAATGGTGCCCAGACAAAATACAGCAGGACCTTTGATGGATTCCTGTATCAAAATATGATACAAGGATATCACCCAGCCACAAAAAGAAACACAGCACTGATATTGGCCACAAGTCTTGGAAATATTATGATAAGTGAAAGGATAAATAATGTATAATTACATTTACACAAACAGGTGTGGAGAAGGGAGTAGATTTGTGGCTAAGGCTAAAATAGGAAGTTATAAAAAATATATCAGCAGGGGCAATAAATAAAAGTAGACTAAATCTGCCAGTTAAAAGGCAGAGACTCCATGGGTCATCTACCCTCCAGCTATTTTCATATGTCCATCTCCAGCTCTGGTCTCAGCCCTGTGTTCCAGTTCAGGCCCCCAGACCTTAGCACAACTGACTCCATGATGGATGTACCATTCAGGCCATAAAACTCAGCACATAGGCAGCACCACCTGCCAAAGTGAACACAAAGGCCTAATCCATCAAAGTCCATAGTCCTGGGAAAGCATCTAATGTACTAACCTTGCTTTTCTGTAGTTCTGCTTCTGACTAACTCTTCTTGTTAACTGAAGTGTGTCTACCCAGGACATGGTTTTTGTGCTTAAAAGCTCACCTGAGAAAGGCTCAGGGCTACACTGGGATCCCAAACACCGAGCATAGTTGCTGGCAAATAAAGATTTTCTATTGGCTTAAACCCATGCACGAGCAGTCTTCTCTAGTGGATACCCCAAACAGCATCCTCATCTGAGACATCTCAGGCTTACTAAGGCCAAAACATGGTGAGAACTTGTGCAAACAGCTCTTTGATTTCCTTCTGGGGGCCTGAACTGGAACACAGGGCTGAGACCAGAGCTGGAAATGGACTTGTGCAAACAGCTCAACTGTTCTCGGCCTCCCGGTTTTCACTATTTCTCCAGGATCTGCTCCCAGCAAGTCCCGCCATTTTGTCTCATCTGCCCAAGTCTGTCCATCTCCATCACTGACATCCAAGTCCATGTCCCCAGGATTTCTCTAACTTGTCCCTCTATGAGTCTACCCAGAGTCTCTCTTACTCTTATTCCCTATGCAGATGAAAGGAAGTAATTATATAGTGTTCTATATTGCCCATGTAATATATACTGTATTTCATAGCTTCTGATGACAATAATAAAACCACCCTTGTGAATCTCCCTCCGGTGAATAATTATCAGAATGTTCCTACAAAAATCTTAAGTCTGGACATTTCATCTTATTTAAAGCTTTGGACTTGCTTTATGGTTGAGACACAATCCCAAGTCCTTCCTTCTCTGGGCAGTTTCTTTATTAACCATATTTTTTATAAATGTTCTTTTACATATAAAAGGGGAGATGATATAGATATAAATAATTTGGATTGATATAAATCTTGGTTTACTGATACTAATTTAAG
>LOEQ01001985.1:174665-187976 GCA_001685075.1 Bramus lutescens | reverse complement strand
CCACAGGGCAGGGAACCCTGACTGCTCTTTGGACTGGAGAGGGAGGGGAAGGGAAATGGGAGGAGGTGAAAATTTTTAATTAAAAAAAATTTAAAATAAAATGAAAAAATAAATAAGAATGCTGAAAGTACAAAAAAAAAAAAGAAAAAGAAACAAACAACAAAAACAGCCTAATCAGAAGTATTAATGAAAGTGGTTGAAGGGACAGCTCAGAAGGTAAAGGCCCACTGCACAGTCATGAGACCTACACCTGGATCATCAGCACCCATGGATAAGCCACATATGGCAGCACACATGTCACCCTATGCTAGGGGGCAGGGACAGACTTGCTGGCCAGCCAGTCTAACCAAATCCATTAGCCGTAAGTTCAATAAATGACCTTGTACCAGAAAATAAAGTAAGCAACTGAGGAAAATATTCATCATTGTCTTACCTCTCTCCATACATAAACTTATATACAACACACAGAGGATTTTTTTTCTTAAATCCAACAAAACTACCTAAAATACATATTTTAGCACAAAATCTCTATATTTTTAACAGCAAATAGTTTCCACACATAAATGACAGAAATGTTTAGTGGTTAAAAATATGGAATTTGGGGCTGAAGAGACGGCTCAGCCATTAAAGGTTAGACTTACAAACTAACAAATGGAATTTGGGTCTACATAAGTCTGGGATGTACATTTAGCTCTATTTCTTCTAAGATGGAAACTTCAACTTCAGTTCTTTTATGAGGGAAAAAGCAATAATTACATTGTCCATAGTATAACAGATTAAATTGGGAAATTTAATTATCACAGTTCCTAGCATAAACTACAAAAACTGACAGTGACTATCGCTATTCTTCATTTGATCAAAAATAATTTTAGTAGTCAACATTCAAAATTGATCTCAAAAAAGTATGCCGAACACACAGTACCTGAAAAGCAAATGCTATTTTCCAAAGCAACCCAAGAGTTTTCTCTCTGTGCCTATCCACGATATCTTTAGACAAGATGGTGTTTCCTGCAAGAGAAAGGGAGTCCGTTAGCACAATGCATGCACACATTAAGGTTCAGCAAGGACACTGAGTTTTATTTCTGTTCACTCTTACCATGCTCATCAGTTAGTTGGACCCCTCGTGATTGGAGAACCTGCAGGACAATATCGACATTGTGCATCTTTTGAATGCGACTTATGGCAGGAATCCTGAGTCTCTTGGACAGATTCCAGTTCTGTGTGAGAAGTTCCATGGTTCGCCTAGCAGGAAAGAAAATTTCAGTGAAGCTTCTACATCAGTGTTCAAGAGAAAGTTCATTAAAATAGTTACTGCCCACATAAGTCACAAAACCATAAACACATGAAGGACATAATGACTCCAAGAAACTCTTCCAAGTTTTCATTGTTTCAGTTAACAAGTGGAATTATTTCTCATTTTAAGTCTGGAGGTTAGTAGTCTACAAATACACGAGAAAGAAAAACGCAAGTCATATGCATATGTGAATAAATCAGTAGAGTTCTACACGGTAAGACAGAGGAGGGGATGAGCTCAGGAGGAAAATGTGCAGCAGGTATTAAGATGTGCGTTTTCCACATACCAAGCAAGTACTTGTTTCTCTTAGTTTGCATCAAGTAAAACTCATAATTAAGCATTAACTGTTCTTAGTCTTGTTCTTTACAGAAGGTACTAAGGTTAAGCAAACTTAGTCATATAGCTAGCAAGTAAGGACAGAAGCAAGATGAAAGCTGAGATGTATTGTTTCCAAGTTAAATGAAAATATCTAAGTACCTAAAAGAGATGATCAGAATTTGAAATCTAACTCCTGATAGTATCTCTATTATTCACTCTATCATAAATAAGAATATGAATACAATTAAAACTAGCATAAAAAGATAAGGAACTCATGAAGGCATTGCTGAAACAAAATGTTATTAAGTATGCAATATTAAGTCAGTTTCATGACTACTATTCTTAAACATTGGTAGCTCCCATCCATAGATCCTAGTCCCATAACAGCAAAGATAACAAAAATGTGTACTATAACTCATATATCACTCTTCTCAAAGATAAATCTCAGGCATTTTTTAACCATGAATTTATTATATGATAGACTATCAGGACAGAATATGAAACTTTAAAAAACAAAATTAGCTGAGCACATTAAGTAAATTCATAACTTATACTTACACAAGGCGCACCCCACATTGCAGGTCCACAGCAAGATTCGTGACAGCAAAATCAAATTCATCAAGTGCTGTCTGAACATGGCTCACAGGCAATCCCAATAAGCTAAGGTGACGAGAAAGGTCACCTTCACCACTTAGGAAATCTCGTGAAAAGGCTAGCAGAAGCTCTTTACTAGCCTATAAACAGGGAGCAAGTATTACATTTCAATATTATAATTGTATTTATGATCACAAATCTTCAAATCATTCTGTGCTTACAGAAATAATATGAAGAGTAGTATAAAGAGATGCCTATGACCAAGGCAAATGCAAATTCATATTTCTAATTGAAGACCTTGTGAAAAACTATTCACAATTAACCTATGACTTGAAGATATTTCCTCCAAAGTTAATTCTGCAGCAGCATAGTCTAGTTTATTCTCAAACCAAACTTAAAAGTAAAAATGAATGGAAACTGTCATTCAACTAAATCTGGCAATTTAAGTTTGGGGGTTTGAGCTCTACAAGTAAATTATAAGAAGACAACAATGAGACACGTATATATGGATAAACTAAGCCTTACACAAGAAAAAGGAATAAAGAAAGAGTGAATACACAGATTCTCATTCCTATTCCACTTCAGAATGTGTTCACTGAACACGAACATTCTTATGACAGAAAACATACCACTGCAACAAGAAAAGATTTTATAGGGAAAATGAAAGAATGATACCTTGAATTCAGCATCTTTACAAAAGAGACAAGGGTCGTGATCAATAAGTCTGGAAATTTTAGCGTAGTCAAGGAAACAGATCAACAAGAGTAATTTTTTCAATGTGAACTTAGACAAAGCTGCTTCGTGACCTTAAAGTACAAGCAAACAAAAAATTAAGTTTATCCATGAAAGGCAATGACAAACATGTCAGGAAAAATAGTAGTAAACATAACCTAAATCTCCATGGACTTTCTCTTAGTAACTTACAGGCATGAGTCTATTAAATACTTCTATGGACAAGTACTATTTAATATGTCCAATCCATGGAAGAGACAACACACCGACAGCAAGGCCATTTAACTGGTAACAGCAAACTAAAACAAATGCAGTCCCCACAGTACATACAATCCACTGGGCTGAGACAGTGGGTGGAGATGACAAGAGTTATAAATAGTGATGGAGGAAAGGCAAGGAATGAGGGTAAAAGAGAAGTCAGTCAAACAGAAACTTATTAAAATTGAAGAAAGTAAAATGTAAACTGGGAGGGGCGATAGTAAGGCTATTTGCAAAGTGTGCGGAGATACTCACCATCTCGAAACAGGAGAGGAACAGAGGGGTGTCTATATTCGGCTGCTATATCGGGATTCCAAAGCAAGCGATTCAGAATGAACACAGCCAACCCTGTAACATCACTGTTGTCTGCCAGAGGGATCAGTTCACCATAAACTGTCTGCAAAGAGAAGAAGGCAAGGCCATGGTTACACCAACCCTGAGAAGGAAGAGGAAACAATTGGGGGAGAGCAGATTACTGGCTTCTGAGGAATATGAAAGAGCACAGAAGTGACATGGCTGCTAAGTAATGTCCTTAAGCTGTGCTTGAACCTGTGCGCATTTCTATGTGTACGATAAACTTCAACACAAACTTACTCATCAGCTGAGAAAGCCATTTACAGTTTAAACTTTCTCAACTAAAGACCTACAAAGTATAGGCACATTGCTCAAATTTAATAACTGTCTTAAGAAGCATGCCATTAAAATAAAACAAACCAAATTAAATGTTTATAATCATTAATGTGAAAAGTTATACATAATCTAATAATTGAGAAATAAAGGTATGCATATAACTAACTACAAATGTGAAATTAGTTTAACATTAAAATGCTGACTGATGATTTTCAAAACAATAAGAAAATACTAAAAATATATTGAATTGTATTTTGTAAACCTACATGGAAAAATATTGAAAGATAAAAGCAGAGAAAAGTAGTAATGCTGATCAGTCAAAAATAGAGAAATTGATCTTTATATTTTTTAATTTTTGGCATTTGAAGCTTTTGTACTATCATCAAATATCATGCCCATTTGCAGAATCCCGAGGTCTGGAAGTAAAATTAAATGTACTAGGATTCTGTTACCACTATGCTCTTTCCCTGTGAAAGGATTGCATATTCCCACTGCCCGTTGCTGGGTCAGTTCCTCCTGCCAGGCTGTGCTTGGACAGTTATTATTCTGTGATCAATTTAATATAGATGGAAGCGACACAATGTACATCTAGGCAGTTCGCCAAGGTCATTAGGTTGGAGTGAGAAGTTCTGGGCTGTGGTGGCACAGCAAGGTGACGACGGTTATTAACAGCAACAATGATGACATTTCAGTCAAAATCCACAAAGGATTCTGAAAGTTTCAACATAAAGAAATGATAAATTCTTGAAGAAATAGATATTAAAAATTAATGAGACAATATATAATGTAAACACACATCAAAACAACACAGTGCTATGTAATAGTTTTATATTTTATGTATAACCTAAGTTTAAAAATAAATAAGGTTAATTTAAAGTATCAATTTGAAAAACGCATTGCAAGATTTTATCTAGTAATTTTGTTCATGTTTCACCACAAAAGTGTAGATCCCAAATTTGGAGAAGGGGGACATCATTTACTTCAAATGAGACTCCAGAATTATTATTTGACATATGAAGCAGAGCCAGCTGATGTGTGATTTATTTAATAATGAAAGGAAAGGGTAGCAACTGGAATAAAACATTTTAGCAGTATCGTTGTCATGCAATGTTGCTATCACAGGGTGGCGCTATCGTGCAATCTGTTAGAATTAGTTCTCTTGGTATCTAATTACTAGCACAGTTACTGCTTTCTGTTCAGGACTGCTGTGTTGTGGTGCATGCCTCTAATCCCAGCACTTGGGAGGCAGAAGCAGTGATCTCTGTGAGTTCGAGGACAGCCTGGTGGTCTACAAGGCGAGTTATAGAACAGGCTCCAAAGCTACACAGAGAAACCCTGTCTTGAAAAACAAAAAACAAAAACATAAGAAGGAAAAAAAAAACCTGAAATAACAATGAATCAAGTCAATTAAATGACTTAACTTTTCTAAGCAAAAACCACATTTTATAAGAGCGTATTAGATTAAAAGCATGTAATCTTTAAAATAACTGTTTTCTAAAACTGAAAACTTACCTCCAGGCCAATTCGAAGCCACAATGGATTATAAGACAACAGCCAATTCAGGACTTTCTGGCGTTTTCCTGAAACATAGGTTAAAAGAAAAGTAGCTGCATATTACTAAACAGAGACAATAAATAAACCTCTTCAGAGACTACAGAGTGCAAAGCAGAAACAATGAGTTCAATTTCTTAAACACAGGATCACATTCATATATGTTAGATTTTAAGCAAAGAAATGTGGCATCTCATCGGCGATGTATGGGAAGGAACTGAAATCAGTATCTAGATGAGGTAATTCCATGTTTTTTGCATCAACATTGATGTTATTTAACAGATGCAATCTTAGTGTCTATAGCAGATGAATGGACAGAGGAAGCACACTTTATTCATATACAGACCTAGACATACTGATACACAGACACACACACAGAGGCATATTAATCTATTCTAAAGACAGATAAGTCCTGCCATTTTCTAATGACATGGATGATCCTGAAGGACATTAAGTAAAATAAGTCAGGGAAACACAAATTCCACACAATCTCAACTTGTATATATTTTTTAAAATCTTCACGCCCACATAAACAGAGACTAGTGATTGACAGAGACAGGAAGATGCTGGCTAAAAAATTACAAAGCTTTGTTATTTAAGGGAAGTAAAATTTGGAGATCTGTTATATAGCAGATCTGATAAAAGTATGTAAAAATCTTCACAATATTTTAAAAGAATGAATCTTGAGATGTCTATAATCTTACCAATATCTTTCCAGAGGTGTCTATCTTTCCGTACAAGTAACCGTCCAACTTCAATTTCAATTTCAAGCTTTTTGATAGCTTTAATCATGTTTTCAGAAGTAAACAAGGAGCAAGCTGTACGGCGTAATCTATTCATCCTGCAGCTGGCTGTGTAAGCTCTGAGAGAAACTTCATCTTTTGTAGGTGCTTTTGGGACACTTATTTTGTGTTGGTTCTCCATTCCCAAAACAAGGGTGGCAGCATTTACTGGATAAACACGAACACAATGCTTCTGGTTACGCATCATCTCTACTCCTTTCTAAACCCAGCAACTGGATACAAGGTAAGATAGACGCTCAAAAAGGCCTATTTGCTTCACCTTCCAAATCCTCTCCTGAGTTTCTAACAATCACCTAGTGCTCACTAAGAACCTTTCACCACGCTATGTCTACAGAGTGCCTACAAGGGCAACCTCTTAACATTAACGTTACATACAACATCAAACATCAACATTTCTAACCCAAACAAGCAAGATGACCTCCCAACAAGTTTCTGTCTCTACCTCCTTATGAATGAATAAAAAGTAAGATATGAAGGTTCTCAGCCTTCCTACTGGTACAATCTTTTAATATGGCTCAATACAGTTCCTCAAGTTGTTGTGAACTCCAATCATAAAATTATTTTCTCTGTACTTCATAACTGTAATTTTGCTACTGTTATGAATTGTAATGTAAATTTCTGATAGTCAGGATATCTGATATGCAACCCCTGTGAAAAGGTCTTTCAACCTTTCAAGGGTCGCAACCACAGGTTAAAAGCTATAGTTCTCAAGACTACGAGTTAACTGAATTATGACATAATTTGAATTTTGTGTGTGAGCTTATATGCATGTGCCTGTGCACATGTTGAAGACAAGAAGACAATCTGGGATACCACTTCTCAGGTGTCCTCTACCTTCTTAAGGACTTTGGATGGTTCCCCACTGGCCTGGAGCTGCCGAGTAGGCTAAGCTAATGGACATGTAAAGCCTATGGATTGCCTGTCTATACCATGCCAGCACGCTCCGGGCTGCTTTGGTGTGGCTTCCAGGAACTGAACTCAGGTCCTCATGCTTTGCACAGCAAACTCTTTGCCAACTGAGCTGTCTTCTCAAGTATAAGTGAAACGTTTATAAAAGATATTGTATCTTAAGAAAAACAAACATTAGAAATTTGACGTTGCTTCCTTTGGAAGAAAAAGAAGCACCATGGCAGAAAGCATGTAATTCAAAGAGCCCTTTAATGGAGAGATCCCAGGGAAGTCTCTCTGAGAGCTAAAACAGTATCTGTCTGCAAGCACAGTGAGGAAACCACCTCACAAGGCAACCTACAGTAGCCTGATCTGTTACTGTCTCTGCCTGACACCAACTCTATCATTCTGTGCCAGTGCGACACTCAAGTCAAGCTTCCGTCTCTTTCACAAGAGATTCCTCCAGCTCTTTCCCAGACCACACTCATTTCTTCCTGCAAAATAAGAACTAGAATATTTTTAAGTTCTTCATGAATTGGTGTCCAGATTCCTCAGATCTACATATCTTTTCTGTACAATCCTAAAAGTAGTACGACAGTGAGCTAGCAAATCATCATTAAGTACAATATAACACAGTATGTGTAATTCAACACCGCGTACCTTCAGGAACATGCGTTTTCACAGTGAAGTCATCAGGCGTCAATATGTAATTTAGCCACCAAGTAAAGCCCTGTTCCTGCTTTTCCTTCCAGCGTTCATCATAAAACATGTTCTTTGCAGCAAATGGCATTGGGTGCCTAGGAATAGCTAAGAATATACTCAATTACTACATAAGAAATTTTCCTTTAAAATATTTTTAAAACAGATCAAAAGGATTTTTGTACTAGTAAAATCATCTTTAAAGACTGAACAATATCTGCTTTCACTTCTTGATGCAGAGAGTTGTAAACTTCTGAAGTGTGATATATAATCAAAGCAAAGGCTAAATGTGTTATTTCCCTGTTATCTCATTTTTCAGTCTGTTAAGTACAAAACACTTGCCTGCTTTTAACGGCTTTATAAAGGTCAGATGAGACTGCGCTACAGCAACAATGGGCCGTGTCCTTTTCTTTGTTTTAGAAAGCGGTGTTTTTAATACTGAGGAATCTGAAACAAAATAGAAAACACAACAGCATTAAAAAATGATATGAATTTTAGAAAAAAGGTAACTAATTTCAAAATCAAATTTGAGTTCTTCAGAATTATATTCATTAAAGAGATACTTAATAATGACTATGTTCTAGATGCTAATGTTATAAACTTCAATAATCAAACCAACCAACCCCTAGGGGCTGGAGAGATGGTGCCACAGTTAGGAGATCTTGCTGCTCTTCCAGAGGACTTAAGTTCAAGTCTGAGAACCCACAGGGATCTACAACCATCTGTAAGTCCAACTCCAGGAGACCCACTGCCCTCTCTGGCTTCTATGGGCACTAGCATGCACATCATCCACAGACATACATGGCAAGCAAAACACCCACAGATCTTAAAGTTCCCAGACCACAAACCAGAAATGACCTGTAGAAGCTAGGCATCCTGATGCAACCATAGCCTAGTGTGTGCATACTCCCAGACTGTGCTACATGCAGGGAAATGCAGAACTGACAGGCATGGTGCCAGTCATTAGGCAGCTGTCAGCCTTAAGCGGTGTCAAAATGCCTTAGACACCCCTCTAAAGTGGAATTCAGAGGTTCACTTAAGGAACACGGCCTAGTGGCAAAGCTACAGCAAGGATGAAGCTAGGATTACAAGTGAAGAAAGGCAAAAAAAAAAAAGGGGGGGAGGTCAGCAATGTTAATAACAATGGCAACTGATATTTAAATATATTGTGTCTAGAACTATCAAATATTAAATGCAAAATCTTAGTCACATATGCAATACACTGAAGTATTATAGTCATCCATAATTTATATAATTAACATACCGGGGCTTAGAGCAATTTTGTAGTCAAAGTTACAAAAGTTAGTAAATCAAAAGTCTAATGCATGAAATTCTCTTTAATATAGCATAAAGGCCTTACTGAGACTGCTGCTTCTAACAAACAGTAGGTTTGAGCAAAAAAGTTTCTATAGTCATGAATTTATTCATGAATTCACTGCTTCTCTTTATCACTTATTGTCTATTTTGTAGGTTAAAATCAATACTAAAATCAAAGAATTTTTGTCTAGACCATATATATAAAACAGTGGGTGCTGGAAAAGTACAAAAGTGAAGGATCTGGTTCAAGAAGAAATGCTGGAATCAGAGATGGTGACCTGCACTTGAGATGCTTTTACGAAAGCAGAGCCCACTGATGACACAATTAAAAGGCCAAGTTACTAGCAGACTCTTCCACGAAGAGAAATCTTCAGATTAGTCACTGGAGAGAGTATCATGAGCTAAGTTCACTTTGAGAATAATTACTCACTGCAGCAAGGAAACATGAGTGACAGTCAGAAAGATGAGCTTTGAGCTATATTTTATTTGTTGAAGGAGAAAAGAAACAATACTTTGGAAATAGATATGAAAAGCGGATATAACAAGCGGAGACCCAAGGTCATTTGAATGCAACATTTTTGAAGTTATAATTTATGCAGAAAATTCATGAACAGATATGATATTTAAACTGAGGTAGGATTATAATGATTTCAAAGCACCACATTGCAAGTATCAGCAAACCGCTAAAAGTACAAATGAACACAAGCCCATTAATAGGAGATTTACTAATTCAGGAAACCCACTAGAACAAAAAATATGTTCTTCAAGTGCACTTACACTCAAGATATGAGGGACAACTCACCAGTTTTCTTCTTCAAGCTTGATTTCTCCCAGTTGCTAAAACGTATTGAAGTGAGTGTTTCTTTCTTTTTGGTTCTTGCAATAGTTGATTGTACAGATTCAGGAGAAAAATGGATTCGTTTGGTTTCACACAGGCCTGCATGTTCTGTAAGAGCTGGCTTTCCATTTGTGTCTTCCACGTTTCCATTGCTCTTCCTTTTACGGGAAACTAAAACTGTACTTAAGGGTGTTGTTTCATTTGTAAAGTGTTGAGGTTCACTTATTACTGCCTCTACAACTGGACTGTGAGAATGACATGCTTTCTCTTTTAGGTTATCCATTTCATCTCCACATTCACCTACCACTCCTGTGAGACATCTTTTTGCATTTGGCTTATCAATCTCCGGCAGCTTTTCTCTGGCATTGGTGGGCTTCCTTTTGGTAACAGTGGCAGAAAGAATTGGGCGTCTCTTTGGTCGCTTCAACTGGTTCTTGAGGGAAGCATCTTTAAACTCAGAAACATTGGGATATTTTGTAAAATCACGATTATGGGACTTTATTTCTACAAGGTTTTGTTTTTTGAAACTAACCTTAGGAGTTTCTGAATGCAGACACTTGAGGTTGTGTGCCAAACCTTCATTTGTTCTCTGGTCCTGGGAAGTTTTATCTGATAATGCTGATAACTTACAAGTTTGCTGACGTGTGTGCACCATGTTATCTTTTACAAACTGTGTTGGAGATAAAACGGGATTGACTGAATCTGATTCAAGAGCTTTTGGAAGTCCATAATTGTCATTTAGAAAAGACTCTGGGCTTAAGATTGTTTGGTAAACTTCACGTACAGTTTGGGATTCCAAACATAGAGACTCTGAGCTTTCTTTCCTAAATGTTTCTGATAATACATTTCTCACTAACCCTAGGCCGTTATTAGATTCATAGCTGTTGTTTACAAAAGAATCTGGACTTAGAAAATGGATTTGGCTTTGTGTAATATTCAAAGGTGAAGAACAGTTTGGGGCAGGAGGAAGTTTACTATTCCCTTCACTTTGGTCACTAATACTAATGGGATTAAGTAAAGTGTCATTTCTGACTTCTTCATTAAAACTGTTTGAACTTTTAAAATCTTCTACTTGTAAATGTGCATTTTTGGATCCGTGAAGAGATGAACAGGCAGTAGACCTGTGGCGAAACACTGGCAAGCAAGTTTCTTTCTGGCATTCCTTAACAGGGCTAGCAGATGAGTCGGGTATTTTGTTTTCTTCAAGGGATAAAGAATTGTTTTCTGTTGGAGAACAGCACTCACTCATAGCCAGATTTTCACAGGCCTGCAGGGGGCTCCTAATTCTGTCATCTTTTTGGGAAATTTCATTAAAATGTTGGCTTTTGGAAGTTCCGTTCTTGAGTTTTGAATGAGCTGGAACCTTCTTATTGGTATTCCAAAGACTTCTCTGTAAAAATAAATGAAAACCACTAAACAAGCTGGAAGCCGTTCTCTACCACTTTTAAACAAACAATGTTATACATGTCGCTGCCCGCCTTCCCTCAAAATCATCCATCCTTCCAGGAAATCACAGAATGGATAAGACACTACCTTTTTTTTCCTACGCTCTTCTGCATTTCCTAGTAATATAGCCTGGTGCTTCAGGAAATCATTTACAAGAAATGTCACAATTGCCCTTACTCGTCCTTCTTTCACTGGTGTCCAGATAACAGAAACAGTAATTTTTTCTTTAGGCTGAAAGAAGAATACATTTTAAATGATTATGATATTATAATTATATAATAATCAAATGCACTATATATAACTTAGTTTAATAACTGATAGTCACCACACCCTAATAGGGTTAAATATTTTTTTCTATACTAGCTCATTGTAAGAAAAAAAAAGCCACTAGCAATAGAAGTCCACAACAAAATAAAACTATAAGTATAACAGAAACTATAAAATTATAATAAAAGCTAATTGCACAAAAGTAAAAGAACTGACAATCTACAAGTCATTTTAATTGAGCTGTTTTAAAAACAGTTGTGGGGACTAGGAACCTAGCTCACTGGTAAAGTGTGTGCTTAGACCAACCTAAGTTGCCAGGCACGTTGACAGGAACCTTAAGTGCAAAATAGAAGCTTTTCTTGAAAAGTAGAAATCATAGGTTTTTTTTTTAACCAGCTGATTAAAAATAACAAGATTTCCTCTACAAGCCAGCACTTATCCTTAAAAAAATAAAAAAAAAACCAACCAGGAACTTTATTTTATAACAAAATAGAGTAAGTACAAGAATTGGAGAGAGAAGAGTCTTTCTATAGACAGAAATACCGACAGCTGTCCATCAAAGGGAGCAGCAATGATTTATGACGAGCAAGTGCGGGAACTCCTGATGATGCAGCCCACCGACTTCAGTTTAGCCTTCCCCTGAATGCTTTCCTTACAGTTACTGGGCAGTTTGTGCAGACCTCCTCAGCTAATTGTTATCACAGCTTTTGAAGTTCTACTCCATGAAAAGGACAGTAATCGAATGAAACGCTTTTTAACTCTACATTGGCAGCAAATAAAAAAAAAGTAAAATACTAAGGTGTGCCCACACATCACATATACACACTGAGAATAATCCTAAGTAAGGATGCTTTTAGGGTTTTGTCTGGCTATTTAAGCAAAACAGTTCATTATCTAAACAGAAGTGAAGTCCCACCCAATATAAACATACATATGAAAAATAAAATGCATATTAAAATGGCTAAAAGGAAGGAATTAGAAAACATTCATCAGTGAACAACTCCAATCTCAAAACACAGAACGCTAACCTCAAACATATTTTGCAGTGACTGCCTATTAAAAACGCGTAACAGAAAACAAAAACAAACAAAAAACCGTGTAACAGAAACTTTCTGAAAAGTTTCTAAGGATGGTATACGCGCTTTGATTCATCATCCCGAGCAAATTACTGCCCACTTTTGCCATGTATTCTCACAAATCATACAGTGCCAAAGCCCGTCCACAGTCAAGAGACAGAGTTGACTTGGTGTTGGGGTCCTGTTCTATCCCAGCCCTACCCATCAAATGGAAGAGTCCCAGAACCAAAACAGGAAGTTGACCTAGTGTCGGATTCCCGCCCCAATATCTGCAGAAGCCCCCACCGTCAAGACTGGGTGGGAGCAGACTTAGTTTTTCTTCGGGTTTCTCGCTGTATGCCAAGGGGGCCACGCCCCGCGGACATGCCCTCACACCCACCTTCAGCTCACAGCCGCTCGGCACCACGCTGAAGCCCTGGTCTGCGGCCCGCAGCAGGGACAGCTCCACCTGTAGAGGCTCCTCGTGCGGGTTTTGCAGGATCAGAGACCGTGTCCGTGTCGCGCCCACGCGAACGTCCCCAAAGCAGAGGAAAGGAGAGGGGCAGAAGTGGCTGAGCAACAGCACCGGAGGGGACGAATCCCCGGCCGCCGGATCCCGGT
>LOEQ01001985.1:144050-173500 GCA_001685075.1 Bramus lutescens | reverse complement strand
CTTTGGAGCCTGTCCTGGAGCTAGCTCTTATAGACCAGGCTGGCCTCGAACTCAAGGTATCCGCCTGCCTCTGCCTCCCGAGGGCTGGAACAAAAGGCGTGCGCCACCACTGCCCGGCTAAACCATGACTTCTTCTATGATAGGCCTGCCCAGAATTAATCAGCTTTACTCTAAGTTTACTGGGCTGAACAGAGATGTAAAGAAAACTGTTAGCATGTTGTTGGGTTGTTTTGTTTTTTAGACAAGGCCTTGGTCCATAGCCATGATCAAAGAATGATAACCTTTTGAGGGCTGTAACAGAAATGGAGATGAGTTTGTAAGGTTCTGGTAGTAGCCCGTACAGGTATTAACATTTTACAACAAGCATTTCTCCCAAAAAACAAAACAAAACAAAACAAAAAACAGAATGAATCATTGCAGGAATGAGCAAGAGAGAGGTTAAGAGTGCTCATTCTTAGTTTTATATAGGGTATCTTATTTCAGTAATAGAGTTTTGCTACACTTCAGACTTAGAAAAGCAATATGACTGCTTCAAACAAAATAGTCATCACTGTTACTTGAATTTATATAAAACACTTTTAACTTAAGATCTATTAATACATTTAATAATATACATGAATATATAAATGTTTTAAATGCTATGTAATTTATTAGAATTATAGGTTTCAAAAATGTCCCCAAGATACTTGGTGTTCCTACTTGCTCATCATTTTTGTTTTACAGAGGAATGCAGAACACTGCTCCCGTACTCTGAAAACATTATTTGAAAAGAACCTGGATATGCTTTACTAGGGCCAAAGAACTCTGTTTATTTTAAATATCAAAATAACACAACAACTGAATTCAATATGCAAGATGACAACTACTACTCACAAGGAACTGAACTTTTGCTACAAAGACATTTATACTTAAAAAACACAAGACAAAGTAGCTACTAAATTCGACATTTAACATACAATGGGAAATAATCAATTTTGATATTTTAGATTTTCCTTTGTAATTACTTTTAAAACTGTCCTTAATTAAAAAACAAAAATAATGATTTAAAACAGAAAACAAAACCATTTAATATACATCATCCATCCCTTAAACAGAACAGTTTGACACAACATGGAGCAACTAAATACCCAGCTTGTATGTTTGGCAATCACTCTCATCAACTGTAATAGAGCTTTACTTACAAGGAGAAAAGTCTGATTGTTGAATAAAGGAATTCTATAATTACAGCACAGGACATTATTCAACGTTACGCAAGCAGGAATGTCAGACAGAGAGGCATGGTGACAGTGAGATGTGCACATGCTCTTCCTTCAAGAGACAGCTCAGAGTCTCCAGCAGTAGCACAACTATTGGAATTACTTGGCTTTACTTAAGAATTTGAAACATTTTTATAAAGGTTTTCATCTCTGAATAACATCTATTCTCCAAATAACATCCTTAAATTCTCTCTAAATAAATGGCTACAGAGACTAGCTGGTTCTGGATCTTTCAAAGGACATAGACTTTAGATAAATATACAGCAAGTTAAAACATAAACACACCCCCCTACCAAATCATTCCTTCTGTCATCTTCCACACAATCTAATCCTATTGCTTTTAGTATTAGTGATCTACTTCCTCAGAGGAAGAGCAGAAAGCATGCTGATACCAAAGGGGAAAGTATTGTCAGCAGAAATTTTATAAACATGGGAGGATACCAAAAAAAGAGCTCACACAGGATACTTAAAGGGAAATGTGCGAAAGAAATGAGTAACATATAGAACTGTCTAGTTCCTATATGCTGTGTAGAAAATAATCCTCATCCATTATTCACACTAATAGCAGGTAAGATTTAACATAATTCTACTTAAAGATTTAGAAACACTACTTACTCCTTACTAAATAATGCATTTTCAATCTTTTTAAATTTGGCACTAAATCTTAAAATGTTCAAACATGACTCTGTTGAAAGGCTGTGCTTTTTCCTGATTCATCAACTCAAGTCTGTTGACTGGGATCCTGCTGCTCCCTAGGAGCAGCTCTTCTCACACCACCAATCATGTTGAGTTCAGGAAGAGTGAAGTAAGTCTTCAGTGCAGAGCTATGTGCTCACAGGAACAAGTTACTTAAGAGAGCAATCAGAGATAGAGAGCGGCATGACGGGCAAACATACTATTCCTTCTGTCAGATTAGTGACTCTAGTAACTATAAAGGCCATATCAGAAATTTGAAAATGAAAAAAAAACATGTAAATTATAAAAACCAACGTTCACACTATCACTTAATGCCAGTTTTTCTAAGTTAACATAAAACAATGTAAAATAAAAGGCTGTTGCCCAGCCAGCAGGCAACACAAACATAAGACTCAGAACCAAAAAAGTAAAACAAAACAAACAAGCCATTTATTTACCAGTACACTATAGGTAGTCAAAAAAAAAAAACACTACACAACTACACATCTCTGAAAAAGTACAAAGTATTCAATCCAAAAAAAGATGGTCTAAAAGAACACACTAAAGAATGAATGCTCAAAACGTCTCCGGTCAATAAGTTAAAGTGATATGGTAGGAAAACAGTCAAGTTCTTAAATATGCCAGGGTAAATGTGTCTAATTAGGCTGTGACTGAGTGAAAAGCAATGGATGGTATTTATTAGCCCTTAACACTTAGAGTCACTCTGTAAAGGTGTCTTTGACACTCTTTAAGTTGAGAGAAATGAGTGTACTTCGTTTATGCTACCATCACTTAAAAGGCAGTCACTTTATTAAAGCACCAGTTTAAAATGCTATTTTATTCCTCTTTTCCCCAGCAGTAGAGATCTAAATTAAAGGTCCGCAAACTGTACTGTGTTTATAGTTGCTTGAAGGTATCTTGCTGGCATAAGGAACAAACCCTACGGTTAAGTGGTATTTCAGGCTGCCAAAACTAAAGGAGTTTCTTATAAAAATAACCTCAACTTGATCTTAAAAAAAATCTAAGGCAGAAATTATTTTTATAATGTAGTGTAAAATATAAGCTTATTATTCCATAGCGTTCATTAAAAAAGTGCACCCAACTAAACTGAGAGAAATTAGTATTCTAACTTGTAACTGGTTGGTCAGTGTGACTGTTCCCAGAGTAGTTTCCCTACTTACCTTATACATATAAACACAAACATTTAATACTTAATCTCAGTATTCAAACTAACAATTTATCTTTTAATCTATTATCCAAGGACTTCAACTGTGCTTCTTTGGACAAAGATACAGTCAAACAACAAAGAATTTAAATTCTTTTAAACGATCCAATACCTACTCAAAAATCTTTGGTGCATTAAGTCAGAGACAGTAAGTTAATAAATTTCTGTACTCAATAACTTATTCAATTTACAGATTAAGTGCTAACTGTTTTCTATCAAAATTTAATTTAAAATAATAAATTATACTCACAAAATAAAATATTCACAATGAAGCTACCTTAGTTGTGAGATTCAGATTTTTAAGCTTAGTTACAAAATGATTTTACAGTCATAGAAAGGTAAACTAAGAAGATGGGGCTCATCTTATAATCTTTGTGCCAACTTTGAAATTACCCAAATCCATGTTCTTACATTTTGGAAACTGGAGAAAGCAAGGTAATTTCCCCATTATTGTGATTTTATTTAGTTCTTCCTAAGTATTAACTGCCTACCTCCAGACTACATTAAGAACAAGAGAAAGTAGTGCCTGGCACATAGTGTGCCTTCATTAATGCTCTGTCTCCTCCTTCCATTAACTGCCATATGCCACAAGAGTTAAAATGAGTCCTTTCTCTCTAACATGGAAATACATCATTCCCTTTCTATTTCAGAACTGCTTACAAGGTTCAAATGAGAAAATGTGTGAAAACGTTTTAGATAATACAGTATTCCAGCTTATCTGCAGTAATAACTAACTACAATTATACAACTGTATTTCACTTTACATAAGAACTATATTCTTGAAAAGTCCTATGTAAACCAATTTCTAAAATTAAATCATATATTTAAAGTATTAGAGCATCATTATTTAAAAGAACCTTAAATACCTTCAAAACCCAAGGTATTATTTTCACTGTGAAATGTTGTATCCTCCTTTTCTGCCAAAATATACAATATATCATGCACATAACACACATATATATCATTTGCCTTTTTTGATAAACCCAAATTTTTCTACATTAGCTTATCTCTAAGGCAAAGTATATTTATAGGTATGATCTTTTAATTTCAGTAAGATATTTAGTTAGAAATCTTTATCTCCTTTAGGATAAAAATCATAAATCCATATTCTTGACATTTGAAAGTCTAGGACTCATAGTACTTCAGAGCCCAGTTCCATTATTAGTCCCCATAAACATTTCCACATTAATAAGAATGCTTTAACAATAAGAAATAATATAAAATCAAGTTTACTGGTTCAAAGACAATTACAACCAAACTTTTATGAGTGAGGCAAAACTCGGGTCACCTTTATTATTTATATCAGCTACTTTGGTTAATGCCTCAATTTGCAACATGCTCTTTGAACATTAATATGGCAACTGTTCCTACAAAGTACCTTCATTTCTTAAGTGCTTAAACAATTTCCTCATTATTGATTATGTTTTATTCACTAAAGGTCATTACTTTATGCGTGATATGTTTTCAAAACCCACAAGGGCTAGGCAAGACTTAACAGTTTACACACAAAAAAGTGCTAAAAGCAATTAGGAGTGTAAACAAATTGAAATAGAAAAATTTAAAACCTGCTAATTTCCCAGTAGTTTACATACAAATTGAATGTTAACAGCAAGCCAACCCTGCCTAGTCTAACTAAAGTTCAAACAAGCTCACCAGGAAAACCTCATTCTAGGTTAAGTGGAAACCCAGCTGAAAAAAAAGAAAAAAAAAAAAACAAAGAAAAAAGCAAAGTGCACATCTTTATAATTCTGGCAGGCTTTTTCTTCAATTAAATTTAGTTAGTGAGGTGTTTCTGTGATTGCTATTTCCTTTCACCAAGCTGTCAACTATTGTCTCATCCAAACACATGAATGAAAAATAGAGACAGATCTCAGAAGGAAGCAAAATTAAAGATCTGGCTTGAGTATATACAAATAGGAGTGTACTTGGCTAAAAAACTAATCATGCTAAATTGAGCAAATTTGAGAATGGGTTTGGCACCTTTTCTGACAATTGTATATGAAATATCTAGGTTCTGTTTCCCTGTTTCAGCCAGCCAAATTTTGTAAATAAAACACTAAATACATTATTTAATTACACTTTCATTTAGTTATAGCTGTCCCTCCTTTACTCATCTAGATGCTGAGGCATACTATGAATGTAGAATGACCAAATACAAATGTCTTAAAGGTAGCTAGGTAAAACTGTCATATTTTTCATTAAAATATATTTAATTAGATAACTTAATGCCTAGATCTGTTGGTATTTATTACCCATCATAGTTGAATATAGGTCCAATTATCTGGATTAAAATAATCTTATATTTTATTTAGCATCCTAATCTTATACTTGTTAGCTTTTAGCTTTCAGCTTGTGAAAACCCCAAATATGAAGACAAAATGGATAGATGACAGCATAGATGTATTAAGACTTTCTTACATAAATATGTAAGAAATTTCAAATCTCAATTTCGAAAATCTGAATGAAATGATATTTAATTATTATTAAAATTTGCAATGTTGACATATGCTTACATTCCTTTCTATAGGCTACATGGTTCTTAAAACTCCATAGCAATGTGGGTAAGGGAGAAAAGAGATACTAAAAGTAAACTTTGGCTTGGGGCTCACATCTGGTTGGCTAAGGCAGAAAGATTGCCACAAATTGAGGCCACCCTGGGCTACAGTCTAAGACCCTGTCTCAAAAAAAAGGGGGAAAGAAATAGAAAAATTCCATTGGTGATTTAAAAAAATACTTCCACCATTGTCTGCCGCTAATAATCTGAAATTTTAAAATCCACTCAAAATTAGTACTAATCTTTAAAAAAAAATCATACTTCAAATATTATGTCAAAATGTGTCCAAGTATTCAGTCAATAGAAATAAATTTTTCTTGATTTGAAGCTGTTCTGAAGACTTGAGAAATTAGGAAAAAAATGGAAAAAAATATAGCAGCCCTACTAATTGAAAAGCCAGTAAGTAGCTTCTGGCTGTCAGCATATAAGCATCAAAAGGTCTATGGAATGTTTTCTCATGAGCAATGCTCACTACTGGACATATTCTGGACAGTAGTTGTGCTATCAAGGCCCAATAATGTTCCAAGGTAAGATGGTTCTCTAGGATCTAGCATCTGGTCAGGTCGGACTGGGTGCACTATGTTTGCAGGCTGAGGAGTAAGAGTGTATTTTTCCAGAAAAGCTAGATCTGCTGCCCGTGGATAATCAGTTGGCTGCGGCTGTGGTGGCAGCATCTCGTGAGATGGTGGGGGAATTGTAGTGGTATGAGGCACCAGGTCACTGGATGTGTCAGGCATTTGAACAGGAACCAACGTTACGGGAACACATACTTCTGCAGACACATTCTGCAGCATAGTCTTGGCTTCTGGCTGATAAACTTTGGGCTGGTCCAGATACTGTTTTGTTTCTGCTTGAAAGATCTTATCATCAGATGAGTACTCTATTGTTGGCAAAGACACAAGTTTCTCCTCAGAAGTACTGAGAGAATCCTCAGGAGACTTTATACCATGAACATGGTCAATGTGGTATTTCAGCTTGTCTTTCCGCTTAAATGTTGCATTACAGTGTTGACAGTTGAAAGGTCGGGCATCAGAGTGAATAACCAGGTGTTTTGTTAAAGTTTTCTTAATTCTAAAAGACTGATTGCAAATTTGACACTTGTATGGTTTTTCACCTGTATGAACAAAAATAAAATTAATGTATAATTAATTTGATAAGATGGTAATTTAAATAGCAAATTTATCACATGCATACCTGTAAGAACAGTAGTATTTTATGCTATTATAAATGAAGACAGCCTATCAAGCTCATAAAGATAATGAATTAAACATCAAAATGATCTGGGCTTAAGTCCTGGGTAAACCATTTGGTAGCCAAACTTTTAAGCCCGGTTCCCTGTAATGTAGAACAACAAAAAGTACCTATTCTCAGTATGCTGTTAAGTGCTTAATAAATCTTGTTGCTCACTATTACTTTATTACTACTAAAAATTAAAATTAACTTTGGTTAAACTAAAAACATTTGATTTACTTCTATTTACAAATTATATAAAAACCAAAAGATCAACTCTAAATAACTTTTTTTTGGGGGGGGGGTGCTGAACAAAAAGTATTAACATTGGTTTCTTCCAAGAGATCAAAACTTTTAAATTTCACTGGGGAAAATAATTAAGAATGTCAATCCAGTTCTTAATTCTTCTGCAGTCAGGTTCTTACACTATAGTTTTATTTTGCTTTTTTATTTAAAAAAAAAATCCTATTAAAGCCAAAGAGCTAGGCAGAATAATAACCCCTCTAAGGTATGTGTGTTCTAATCCACAGAAACTATGAATATATTATTTTACACAGAAAAATAGGCTTTGCAGGGTGCTTAAGACTTTGAAATGGGTAGATTGAGTTGATTATCAAAGGAGCCAAGTAAGTACAGAAGACCTTAAAAAGTGGCTGCTAACTAATGAAGGGTAAGTCGGATATGAGAGAACTCACCTCCAAATTGCTGACTTTGAAAATGAAAGGGAGCAAGGGGCCAAGGAAGGTGAAAGCCACAAGTGATAACTGTTTACCAGGCAGAAGGTAGAGAGCAGGAGTAACACAGGAAGGGACAGCAGATGCTAGGAGTGCTGAAGCTTGTGCTGGGGATGCAGCAGTGACAGAGTACTTGCATCAAAAACATAAGGCCCAGGATTTGGCTTGAAGAGACCCCTCCACTCCCCCCAAAGCCCTTATATGTCCCATGTACTATTAAAATTGCTATAAAATCAAAATCTATACAACACATGTAAGAAATAGGACATTAAAAGGCACTTGAGCACCCTGAAAAGTTATGATCTTATTTCTCCTAGAAAGCTGACATTAATCTAGGAAAAAATCCACCCATAAAACAAGAAAAAAAGGTAGACCCACTCACCACAAAAATAAAAATGAAAAGGGAATAAACATAGTAAGATTACACTATATAAAATTCAAGCAGGAAAAATTAATTTCTAGTAATGTAAACCAAAATAGCCATGTCTTTCAAGGATGTTACCTCTTAAGAGCAGTCATGAAGGATGCTTTTAACAGCCTACTACTGTTCTATACTTTGATCTGAGTAGTGACAACATTGATTAATTTATCATAAAAAGTATACTGGGCTTTTCAGTAAGATTTGTGCACTTTATGAGCTATCTTCAACAAAAATAGTTTATAAGAAAATATATGTTGAACTTCAAAAAAAAAAGAAAGAAAAAGAAACCAAAACAGAAAATCAAGCCCTAAGCATCTTGTCATCCTTATGCCAATTCTAACTAATCCACTACATTCCAACAAGGCCACTGTGAGGATGTATGTATGCATGCATGCATGGATGTATCCTGAGGACTGCAAAAGCCAAAGAAATGGGAGAGAATTATTTCTCAACTAACTTCCCTCATTTTTATAGTTGAAAGTAAGATTAGACATTAGTCATAGGAAAGCATGATAAATTCAAGCTGAAAATGACCTATTATTGTACCTTGTCTGTAGAAATAATGTACTCAAAGATCACAAAAACTAAATAAGGAGATTCTGAAACCCAGCAACATGTAATGCCCTAATGATTTAAAGACTTAAAAATAATCTAGAGAACAAAACTGTTAATTGTCTGTCTGTATATGCATAGATATTCATGTGGGTACAGGTGTGTTTTATACATATGTGAAAGTCAGAAGTCAACCTTGGTCCAGTCTGTTTTGGGGACAGAGTGTTTCACTGGCCTGAAGTTCTCCAGGTAACCAAAACTGGACTTGGGACATGCTTGTCTTCATTTCCCTAACACCACTTCCCCTGGTAAAATTATAAGTGGATGCCACAGCACCAGCTTTCATATACGGGTTCTAGGAATCAAAATTGGGTCCTTTTGTTTGCAAGGGAAGGCCATAATCAACTAATTGATCTCCCCAACCAGGACAACAAAAACTTTTTGGTCATCAAAGGGGCACTGCCGGTCACTTCAATGAGGGTGGTTCAATATTCTTCACCATCCTCTAGTTAAAACAAACCTATAAAATTACTATATAATTGGTAATTCCTCCCCCTCATAAATTTAGGAATTTATTTTCTGAATAAGCGGTCTCTACCCAGTAAACATTAAGAGCTCATTTCTGGAATGTGTGTTGATAAGCTGACACTTGGGATAACGGCTTCTCAATGATCATCATGTGATGTGGGATTTCCCTCTACACAAAATATTAACTCTCATACACAGGTAACAAGGGGTTGTGGATTTAGGAAACTATGTGATTAATTTTTGGAAGAGTTATTTTTGTCAAGTCCTGTCTGGGTCTCAGTAAGTCAAATCTAGAATGATGGCTGTTTTTATGGTTTTACTGAACACAGATGCAGCCACTTGTAATAATACCTACAGCTACTCTTGTGCTACAGCAACATAGGCCAAACAGTGAGCAAACTATGACCAAAACAGTCTGGAGTAACTACTTACTATCTGGCTCTTTACATATACTTGCTGGCCTTTGCTTTAGATTATTTCTTCCCCTTATATTCCACCAGGGCTACAACAGTTGTTTCACTTTACGGTAGGGTTTATTCCTCAACTTTCAAAGAATATAAGGATATCTTAAATTCACACTACGTATAAAATAGCCAGATATAATTCAGTTGCTATGGATTAAACTATAAATAAGCTCAATTTAATTTTCTGTGGGTTCACCATCTATTTCACGAGTTCTATATGCTTTTTACTTATAATCGAGGTGAAAAACAGCATTAACAAAGTTTCTTCAGTTTATACTCCTGAGTGTGCACTCCTGAAACTTGTTCATTGGAAGTATATAATTTTGCTTTTAGCAACATCACTGCAAAAGTAATAAATCTTTACTGGACACTATTTAATATTTAAAATTATCCAAATTAACTTACTTCCATTCTAACATTCATAAGATAATTTGTCTCTTTCAGAATAGCAGCTTAAAATATACAAAGTGAGTATAAAGCAAAGCAGTTTTAAGTACATAAACATATTGATTTAAGAAAAAAATAAACCTTCAATTTTTGTATGTGATGGAAAATGAAACCTATACTTCATTCTATGTGGGTTAGTGGAATGCATCAAAAGCAAAGAATACTACTAGAGCTGCCTGAGGGCCACAAGCAGCTCTCTGAGGAAAGAAACCTGTACATTACAACCTTACGTGAGTGAGTCATGAATGTACGCATAAACTCTTTCAAAAGAAGAAGCTACCAGCAACAGAGGCCTAAGAATCCTGACAAAGCTCACACAGGAGAACCACAGGGCAAAGAAAAGGAGAAAAGAGCACTAAAGCTTGGGCTATTCACTACAGAAAATAATTTCCCAAATTCTTCAAATTGAGAAGAAAGCAAATATGCTGCTTATTCATGACATGAACGTTAATAAAAATATTGTATGTAAAAATTTCAGACAAGAATAACACATATCGACATGTTGTACTATTAAATAACTACACAAAGATCTGCATTGATTACCCTTAACTTTTACCTGAATGTGTCCGAAAATGCATTTCCAGACTCGATTTTCCTTTAAAAATCTTCTTACAAACATCACACTGATGAAATGTTGCTTTATATCTAAGAAAGTAAATGGTTCATCTATTTAATCAATAATAAAAAGTAGCTGACAACTCTAAAATTATACAGACAAATGTTGCATCAATAAAGCATGCAAGCCTGAAGGAATAGGGTACTTTTTAAATCCAGAGCTAGCCTCAAGGGTCTTTCTCCATTTATATTTAACAGAACTTTTTAAAAGACACTTGTAAGAATAAAACTTCAAAATGTCTTAAATCAGCCCAACTTTTAATTAGTTATTAAATACACAAAGGACAGAATACAGAGAAAAGAATTAAAAAATACATCACTACTGGGCAAAATGGGAAAGAGATTTAGAGCATAGAATTTGTGGTAAACAGACTATTCTACACTCTGATGGCAATGATGATTACCAGACTGTAGGGAATACACACTAAAAAGATTTTCACCTTAAGTAAATTTAAGTCAGTTAATTGAAGAGATGGAAACTGAGCCTGACTAAAAGAAACTGAAATAATCTCAAAAGCTGCATTCATTGAAGTTGGCATGGCTCTCATTAGTTCAAGCCTAAAGAAATAAAATGCGAGTCTTTGGTTTTTATTACACACAGATATAAGTAATCTATAATTGGTCCCAAAACTACATAGTTAGCATAGTGGAATGTCTACCAAATATTGTTAAGGTCAAAATCAAATTTTAATTGTCAGGACTATGACATCTGTAGAATGAGTAGCATTTAAATGTAAGTCAATGCCTATCACTCCCTAGCCTTTGAGTCAAGTAACAACAGTGATCGTGTGTGTGTGTGTGTATCTTTTGAGACTTTAGAGGAATATAGAAACCAAAGAGAGAAAATTAACATACTGCAAATTAAATAGAATAACCGAAAAGTGTGAGTTGTTCTCTACCCATGATGCTGCCAGCAGTAGTAAAGGGGAAAGCTGCATCCACTCACTTTTGCCACACCTTCTCCCCTAGATGCACACTCTTGTAGTGAACCGTGAGATGGTCCCTCCGACCAAAGCACTTCCCACACTCTTCACACTGATGAGCCTTCTCACCTGAGAACAAAGGCCCACATATTTCTTTTAACATAACAGGCATTTAAGTTTTCTCTTTTTTTTTCTCCAGAAATAATGACCAAACAGTAAGTTCTTTTAATGGGACACCAGGAAAGCAAAGCCACCCTTTAATCTGGGTTATTTCCTTTATAACATTTATTCAATTATCTTTCCCAATGAACTCAAGCCTAATTAAATGAAAGTGGATATTTTGCTCCCATGGAAAAATTAGTAACCTTACATGGTAGACATCTAATGTTACCTTTCAGTGTAGCAAAACAAGATAAATAACTTCAAACCCAGGATATTGATTAGAAATACATAACTAGATATGAAATGCCTCAAATAAACATACATTAAATTTAGATGAACTATTTCACTATTTAGAAAAAAGACCTGAACATTTTCAGATCTTTGTATTTTAAAAATATTTTTTTCATCTATAGGGATTTCTAACATTTGCAATGAGCCAAAATATAAATACCATGAAAAGTCCAACTGATTACCTATTATTACACTGTTATGCAAAGGTTGATCACTGTCTCAATTAATTGCACAATTAATACATGTGACTTCTAGAATTACAAACTTAGAATTCCCTTACTAGAAATGAAAAATGCATAATCTCAATTAAAATGTCATCAGATCTTTAATCTCTTAGAAGTAAGGATAGCTGCAATTTGCCTGGCTATGATCATTAAGAAAGCCATCTGTCACATTTCATACTTCAGGACTGTCTATAATACTGATGATAATCACCTGTTCTACTGTGTGTATAGAGATGGCTCTTTTCATTATTGTGCTCACAGAGCTGGCTCTCTTAGCATTTCCTGAACATCAATCTGAGACGAAAACATGAAAGAAATCCCCAGAGTACAAAAATTAAAATGAAAATATCTGAAAAACTGGTCAGGACTATAAAGGTATTCTTTTCCAAATATAAAGCTTCAAAATCCACTACAACATAAACTTTAACACTCAGTTATAATAATGTCACTTTAAAACCAAACTTTCATTAACTTCTCAAATATAATCACAGTGAGAAATACGGTTCTCTCTTCAGGGATCTACCAATAGTATTGATGCATATATCAGCATAATATGCAAATTATAAACTTTGAGTATTTATTCAAAACTAAATTTTAAAATTTCAGTAAACATGTTATGATTATTTACCTATTTCCAGATGCTTTTACATAACAGGTTTTAAAACCATCATTATAAAGGGGTAATCAGGCAAATGCCAACTATTAAAACCACAGCTAGCAAAAATAGAAAGCGGTATTATGTTCTCTACAGTGTTTTTAAATAGTTTCGGAAAAAGAAATACAAAATAAAAATTACCTGAATGTATTTTCTTGTGCTTTGTTAGGTGGTCGTGGCGAATAAATGTCTTTCCACACTCATCACACTCATATCTCTTATCATCGTGATGTACTCTTAAGTGCAGCCTATAAAGATAGAAGAACGCAGACTGCTGAAACTGGGGTGGAATGAAAATGCTTGATAATGATTTAGTGATAAAAAAAGAATGAAAACAGGCTGGATGCTCAAGCACCCTCATATATCATTTGCTCTGCATGTAGGACTTTCAGAGTCCTTCTGTCTTTTAAATAAGATCCTGAGGTTCCTATTCACTTCTCCCAAAAGGGCACTTCGAAATATGCATATCTCATATAATTCTAAATACTTTCTAAGTTCTTAGATATTAAATCTACATCACAGACTCTTCCAAATATTTGCGGATGTTATTGATCTGAATCTCAAGGATATATTTAAGGAATTAGAATTATTCAAATGGATAAGTATACAAATAACTACAAGATAATGACAGCTACTGATTGATAGTAACAACTGATGATTATATTACTCTGGAAAACTGATACTATATACATATTGATAGCTGGCAAATCGTAATATTTTAAAAGACTTCAGGCTTATAAAAATAATACTTCACACTAAAAAATGGTGCTTTAAATTCAAAGATAAACAATAAAAGGTTTAGATTATTGAAATTTACCTAGTTTGAATCACTTTTACTCCTACAATGTTTTGTGTATACCAAAGTGAAATGAACAGTCTTTCCACTCAAGTTTCTAAAATAAGTGTTGACTTTATATTAACTAAAACAGCCAAGTGGCTGACAAAATAATCTCTTTACAGTTAAAGAGATAATAAATGAAACTATGACTACTAAAGCCATAAGATTATAATTCTAGAATTGACTAAGAAAAACTAAAATCATACATACTTCTTAGTAAGTACCTACATATTTAGGGAGAAATTCAGAACCTTCAGTTACAGTCATTCAGACATAAGACAAACAAATAACAATGCACAGAAGTCCATCTAAAACTGAGAATTTCAGAATCCTTAATGTTATTTCCATACTAAATATATTCTTCTACAATGAAGGATGAAGAAATAAAAAAAGAAAACTTGGAATACCAGAGTTTTAATACTATTTTTACCCAAAGGCAAAATAATTTAATATTTAAATAATGAACATTTAGTAAAGACTCTGGTAAAGTTGATAATGAGGAAATATTCAATGTTTTACACAAAGAATAGAAATAATGAAAGAAAAATCAGTAAAAATTTTTCCCAGAATCATATAATGAGTCTAAGAAAGGATTTAATTGAACAAACCACTTATAATAGAATTAAAACAGACCTGTAATTTTATCTCATTTAATACAAGGGAAGATAACTTACCTGTATGAGCTTCCATGACGAAAACTTTGCCCACAGATACTACAAAGATGAGGTTTTTCTCCACTATGTATTCTTAAATGTTCTTTCAAGGTCGTCCTATGTTTAAAAATTTAAAACCACATATATAATATATATATAATNATATATATATATTATATATATATTCCAGAGTTCTTAGTCTTATATTTTCTGATATAGATAACACATTATATTCCTTTTGCCAATATACATAGTAAATGCTGAGTTCGAACTCCTTATTAAAACAGAGGACTACAGTTTAACCATTCCTTCAGCAAGCACTTTGCTAGAACACCTAAAGGTCTGAATCAGGATGGACAAAGTTATTTAGGGAGAGAGTAGTAAAAGGAAGTGTTCCTGACTTCTGGTGGCTTTTCCAAACGTTTTGGTTTGGTTTTCATGTCAATCTATCAGGTGACTTCAAAAGGCAGAACATGAGTTGGAGCTCTTCCAGCAGATGGTGCTCATCTACAAGAACCACCAAGCCTGACAAGTGTAAAGGAGAGGATAGGATGCCCAGGTCAGTGGGGGAAAACCCTGCAGATATTTCTAAACTTATGTATAAAAACAATTAGAGTAAACAGAGAAGTGTTATCTTTGTTTTGTTCTGTTTTTCCTTCTTGGCTCATTTGATTATTTTGTTTTAATGGAAAATAAATACATAACCCACCTAATAAATTTATAATTTTCTAACCTATAAATATGATTTCATATTAAGTGGCATGATTTTCCAACTCTCCTACCACATTCATAATTTATATTATGAAATTAGCATTTCTAAGTTGAAGAACATAAAGCTTAAATACACTGAAGGTTTTAATTTCTGCATAGTGTTTCACAATGTAATCCGAGCTGATGACAAACATAAGCATCCTGTTTTGCCTTCCTAGTAATGGGATTAAAGACATGTGTCACTAAACTTGGCCTCAAAAATATATAAAACTTACACCTGTTTTTCAAGAACAGTATTAAACATATGCTCAGGTTAGGAACTGAAACATTACTGTACTGTCAGGTCCCTCACTTATTATATTCCCCTTTCTCTCCTCAGAAATAACCACTCCTATTTACCATGCTTTCTGCTTCCTTCTCATACACACACCCAAGTATACAAGATAGCACATGCCTTTGAAAATCTGAATTGTGAGCACAGTCCTAACAACATTGGGACTACAGTTAGCTCACTAAAGGCTCCAAAAGGCAGTACAAACAGGGTCTGTGGATGGAAACCATCTGCAGATTTTACAAGAGTTCACAAGACCACCCTGACAGGCCAGCAAAAGCGACAAACAAGCAGGATGCAGCAAACCAACCATCTGAACCTGCAAACCCTGGCTTCTGTGATGTCTTTGTCATTTACATTTTAAACTAAAGTATAATCAGAGTACTTCGTGTCTTGAGTTATCTACCTCCTATAACACTTATTAATAATTTATAACACATGTAAGTACTTCAACGTTTCTGAGTGTGCAGATAACTTTACCTTTCTCTTACTGACTTCCCACAAATGAAGCAAGTCCATTTTCTCTTTCCACCATGAGTACATTCTATATGGCGTTTCAAATTTCCAGTGTCATTGAATTGACGACCACATATATCACATGGAAAGGGACCTAAAAAACAGCATGTATTTGAAGTTTAAAGATAGAGATAGATACTACGCTAAATTCAATAGAGCTAACACAAATTTATTGCTACCACCAACAGGAGCATATGCAATATCTGTAATATTCTGAAATTATTTGTTTATATTCTCTTCCCTCCTAGGTTGTTTATTCCCAAAAGGCATTTCTAGCACTTAGGCCTATATATGACATGGCACATTTCTGCCCACTCTAACAAAATTAAACCCACACTTGCCACAGTGACATACTGACCTTTCCTAGTTCTGACTTTACCATTTTACCAAGTAAGTAACTTGAGACAGTTAAGTTCTACTGAACATCAAGCTAAAAGAAAAACATGGTGATGGATGCACAGCAGATACAGTTCAAGGAAACCATCCACTTGTAAGACGGTGTCTCAGAATTTGCAAGAATAAATTGAAGGAGGAATTAAGAGGAATTGATCATAACAGCACAAGAAAAAGAGAGAATGTGGACATGGACTCAGAGACTATTTAAAGCAAAACTGATCCAAAAATATAGGAAATTTCCACATTAGAAATGAGGCAAGGCTTGAAAAGTTGTATCACTACCATGCATGCTTAACATATTTAAATCTGTATTTCTTTGAGAATGGAATTTTAATGTATTACTCATGTATTAACTAATTCAACAAATATTTGTTGATTCATTTTAAGTACCACTGAAACTCCCTCCTCAATCCCTGCACTGAGAAAAGAAAAGGTCTCCAAATAGCTGGAAAAAGGCAGTACTTGCGAAGTTGAAAATAAACCGATGAGCTATAGAGCAAGAGGAACCTGTCATGACAAGCATGAGTTGAGGGCAGCATAACCATCTATTCTTAACATCTCCTAGCCTGTTAACTCTCTGTACACTTGATGTACCCAGCAAGGAGAGGAAGAAACAGAGCATCCACCTGCATGTTCAGTTACTTGTTAGGGTTCCTTGACAACTTTTCATTTTTTCCAACACTCAATATTCAGTTTTGCATGTCGTCAAGCTTCTCTCAACTCTCTATTTCATGAAGCTAAGCTAAAATCTTACCATTAAGCAGAACTTCAAAATAACTGTACACAGGATAGAATAAGATATGACTTTTAAAAGTTAGTTTATCTGAGTATAAATTTCACACTTACAAATGCAGATATATTAAAAGTTCTATAACTCTTCCAATCATATTACTTAGATCTCTCTCTAACTCAACAGAACATACAATCCTAACACAGGCAGCATGGATTTNATTTTTTTTTTTTTTTGAGACAGGGTTTCTCTGTAGACGAATGTATTTTTTAATACAATAAGAGTTCTTCAAAATGTGATAGCAACATTGGCATCACTAGCAGCACCAAACAAGTAAAGCAGACCTGTAAAAGCAAACACCCCGGAGCATGATCGAGCTGCTTCAACAACCTCTTCAGGTGATGGGACTTGCACTGCTTCTGAGAATCGCTCATCTGAAGTTTACAGCAGTTCACAGCAATGAAAGTATAGAGGTGAGATTCAACACTGCCTACTACACAAGTCATTAAACATTCCCTTTGTTGCCCATCTATTGTCTTGACGGTGCTAAGGATGGACCTGTCCCTTCCCATGTCATGCATCCACTTTGGTACTGAGCCACGTCACCATTCACCATTTGTTAGCATCGTTATATAAAGGGGGGAAGGGGACCAGAAATACTCAAGCCAATCACCTACAAGGTTTATTATGTTTGCTCTTTTTCTTAAATATGAAAAATGTAAGCTCATTGTTTTATTTCAAAAATATATTTTTCAGAGTTCTTGAAAATAATACCTATAATACTGGAAATAACACATATTCAGAGAAAGAGAATGTAAACTTAAAACCTATTGCATGCTACCTTTTTGATTGGTTGTCAACTTGACTATAAATGGAATCAACTAAAATCCAAAAATGAAGGGCACAGCTGTGATGGATTTTTACTTAATTTGAAATAGGAAGATTCACCTTTAACCCAGATCTTGACACACCTTTAATCTGGGCCAACCCTTCTGCTAGAAGCCTATATAAGACATGGAAGAAGGAAGCTTTTGGCCTTTGCCTGCTTGCTCTCAACTTGCTACCACCAAGTCTATTCCTTCACTGGCATAAAGACTATTTATCTGAGATTCCAGTATATGTCAAAGATCAGCTGAGATACCCAGCCATGTGGACTGAGCAACTTCTCGATTTTTCAACTTTCCATTCACAGCCAGTCACTGTTGGATTAGCTGGACCACAGCTTTTAAGTCATTCTAATAAATCCGCTTTATATAGAGAGACTCTCTCTCTCTCTCTCTCTCTCTCTCTCTCTCTCTCTCTCTCTCTCAGACAGAAAGGATAGATACATCTTATGCTTCATTTACATGATATCACACCTACATTGATTCCTAGTAAATGTCACCTTTTACAGAAATTATGCACAGTAACTCAGCATGTGTGTAGAGAACTGTGATTTACTGGCCTGCTAGATTACACGCTGCACTATAATTTAACATGGAGCCACAATCTCCCTAGATACTAAGACAGAACTCATTACCTAGCTAGCATCTGTTTGATAAGTGTGTACTAATTTGAATGACCAGTGTCTTTTCCTAGAGTAATTTTTCATTGATTTTTATAACTAAAGTTTAACACATTAATTAAACTTGACTATCTACCATTTTTGGTAGATAGTGAAATATACTTTTTAAAAAACAAGTAATCTTTCAACAAACAACAATAACAAAAATTCCATTTAAACCACTTTTAGAAATAGCCTCGTCATGAGCTCTAAGAGTTAGCCAGCTCAGCATATGCTGACAGTAAAAAAACTAGTACATAAAACTGGTTACATTAACTCTTAAGCTATAAAAATAAGAATACACAATGGACTAGATTTTTAACTTAGAACTTCTATCTGATACTTTTCAAACATTGATTACAAAATGATATGTTTAATAGAAGTTGAAATAGAAAACTAAAAACAGAAATGGAAGTAGAATCAATATACTAGTCATAAAAATATCTTTGCCACGATATTTTTCAGAAAAAAAATCAACTATAGTTTTCAATTTAAAAAGAAGCCACTAATTGTCCAATAACAAGTAGGCAGATACTGAGGTGATGAGTAAGAACATGTCCTGAGTAAGAATGAAGACCTAAATTTGAATCCCCAGAACCTAGGTCAAAGGCCAAGTGAGGACAGAGCATCTGTAACCCCAGAGCTGTGGGACAGGCAAAGACAGAAGACTTGCTGGTGCTTACCGGTCACCAGCCTAGGTCCAGACTCAGTCAAACATACTGTCTAAAGGGAACAAGGTGGAGAATAATAATACGGGACATAAGCCATCTTCTTCTGGCTTCTGCATGCACAATCAGGTGCACCTGCAAACACACACGAACATACACCACACAGTCTAAAATGTACAAACACATTCATAAAGTTGTTATTCCTGGAATAAAGTATAAAAATAATTTTCTCACATGTAACATGTAATCATGATGTCTCCAACTGGAACTTTTAATATATTTAATAGTTATTTCTATGTTGGCTTTTTAGAATTGCAAATACTGAACTTAGTCAAAAACCACTTGGAAAGGGGTAAGCTAAAAATACTGTATTTTCTAGCAATAAGCAGCTTTCATATTATAAACACAAAAATCAGATATGCCTTGAAACAAGATATAGCCTTGAAGTTATCATAACAACAGACATACTCTTCTATTGGGGTACAATAGTTCAAGGTCCTTTAACATTTTGTAACTGACATAATTTTAAAAACCTGTTTTATCAAAAAACAATTAAAACAAACTAAGCTACTCACTTCTATATGGGTCTATATTCGTTTTAAATATATTACTCAGGAATTAATTCAATTTTCCAGATCGATTCAAAACTAGAATACTGCTTTAATACGCTATTAATAAAGTTTAAATCTACATTGGTTTTGTCAGCTCATCACTGGCTCATGTCATGCCACTGTCTAAAAAACCCGTGCTTTAAGCCCATCCACAAGAAAAGGAGTTTGGATCATGAACTGCTTCATACACAAACAGTCCAAGAACTAAAGTCTATCACTCTGCATTTATATGTAATTTAAAATTTGTCTTGAACTACTGGATGACCTATACTTCTTAAAAAATATATATACATATTATATACATACACATACATACATACATACATGTACACACTCTCTGGTATATGAAATTCTCTCGCTAGCTACATGTCATCTATAAAGCTACTTTACCCACATTATTCTTACTTCCTATAAATTATTATTCAAGCTGTCAATAAAAGAAATAAGACTGAAAAAAGACTTCCGTGTGGGATGACAATATATCATTATGAGGATTAACTTGCATAAAATTACCAAGCCATACCTTCAAATTTAAAATCCGACTCTCCATCTGACTCTCCATCTAGGCCACATAAGATTTAGGTAAGAAACTCAGACATAACATTTTATTCCAAGTATACTAAGTATTCAGCAAATGCCCTGTTTCAAGCTCTTAATCAGATCAAATCAATGATCAACTGTGAATTGTTTATACCCTCTGATATTGTTGCTATTGAAAAAAAAAAGACCAAGCCATATTTGCTGATCTACAGAAACTGTAAGTATAACTCCCTTTGCCCTAATTCAATACCCACAGTTCATCAAGAGTGTTTCAATAGTCCTCCAGAAAAAACAGCTTAGAAAGCCTTACAGTATTAGGAAAGATATAAAGATGAGTAAAACAAAAAACATCAAATGACAAAACTTTAATGAAAATAAACAACTGATATCCCATGTTCATAAGCAGGAAGACTCAAGAACATCAGGACGTCTAATTTAATAGACAGGATTAATGACATCCCGATCATTCCTGACAAATTATTTGAAGGGTATCAATAAATTGAATTTGTTTCTTTCTTTAACATGGTCTCTCCATGTAGACAAGATTAGTTTAGAGTCATTATGTGGCACAAATTTTGCAAAATTATGTGGATCCTCTTGTCTCAGCTGCTAAGTGCTGGGACTTGGGCATGAGTCACCAAGCCCAGCCTGAAAAGCTGATATTCATCTTTATGGAGAGACAAGAAATCCAGACTGGACAACATAATACTGAAGTCAAAAACAAAGTTAGAAGGCCAATACTACCAGACTTCAATGCTTACTATAAAGCTTAATAATACAGACAGTATGCAGAACAGCAGATAGACTCACACAACGATGAATTGAACTAACAAAGGAGCAAAGGCCATACAATGGTCTTTTAAAAAAAGAAATGGCGTTAAAACAGTTTGACAACCATGTATAAGAAACTAGAGAACCTCACAAATCTAGACAGTATACAATTTGTGTCCTTTGCAAAATGAACTCAAAATAGTTCACCAACCTAAATAGAAAATTATAAAACTTATACAAATAATATACACAAAAGTCTAGGTGATACTGGGTTTGACAATGTTTAGAATGACACTCTTGAAAGTTGAGTTTTGTTCGATGGCAGAACCTTGTCAATGCAATGAGTGACAAGCCAGATTTGAAAGGAATAACTAATAAAGTAGCATAACACAAAATACATAAAGCACTCTCTAAAGGGACTGAAGAGACGGCTAGGCGGTTAAGAGCACATACTGTTCTTCCAGAGGATCCACTGGGTTCCCAACAGGCATGTTGGATAGTTTACAACCACTTGTAAATTCAACATCCCACCCTCTTATGGGCACATACAGTATGAAAACACAAGCACAATTAAAATAATAAAAATAAATTCTTAAAAAATTAAATACTTTCAAGTCAGAGAGATATAAAAACGCACACACAAACACAATTAAAATAATAAAAATAAGTCTTTAAAAAATAAAAGAATTTCCAAGCCAGATGATTCAGCAGGTAAAGAAAGGTGTTTGCCACTAAATTTGATAACCTGAGTTCCATCCCTGAGAACCACATGGTGGAAAGAGAAACCAACTCCTACAAGTTGCCCCAATACTTCATCATAGACATATACAGTGACATATGACACACACACGAAAATACCTAAGTATTTTTTAAAAGAAGTCTCAAAACTCAACAATAAAAAACAAAACAGCCACACTAAAACATAGAGTTAAAGACTTAACACAGATCATAAAAGACAAATAACAAACACATGAACAGATGTTCAATACCACATCTCCAGTAAAATGCAAATGAATTACTGATATAGTAAACAATTATTACGGTGGCTGAAACACAAAATTCTGACAATACTAAATGTTAAATGCTAAAGTCACAGGAGTTCTAATACATTTGGCATAATCATTTTGGAAGACAAGATGACAATTTCTCTTTTTTTTAAAATTTTAATGAACAAATTTATTTGAAGAAAACTGAATTAAGGGACATGCTAAGCTTATTAAAAGATGGCAATTTCTAACAAACAATGTATTCTAAAAATACGATAGACCTTTTCTTTCTGTTCTTAGGTTTTTATCCAAGCAAACTGAAAATTTATATACACAAGACTTGTAAACAGATAACTACAGTCATTTTATAATCAATCAACAAAACTTGAACATTCATTGCTTTTTAAAATGTACCATGAGGTGCGGGTGCTGATGTGTGCACAGAGGTGGACAGCTATGTGGTTGGGATGCTATGTGTGTACAGAGGCGGAGAGCCATGAGGTGCGGATGCTGATGTGTGTACAGAGGTGGACAGCCATGTGGTGAGGATGCTATGTGTGTACAGAGGCGGAGAGCCATGAGGTGGGGATGCTGTGTGTGTACAAAGGCAGACAGCCATGTGGTGGGGATGCTATGTGTGTACAGAGGCTGACAGCCATGAGGTAGGGATGCTATATGTGTACAGAGGCTGACAGCCATGAGGTGGGGGTGTTATGTGTGTACAGAGGCGGATAGCCATGTGGTGGGGATGCTATGTGTGTACAGAGGCTGACAGCCATGAGGTGGAGATGCTATGTGTGTACAGAGGCGGACAGCCATGAGGTGGGGATGCTATGTGTGTACAGAGGCGGAGAGCCATGAGGTGGGGATGCTGATGCTAGATAACCCTTTATATACAGAGGTTAGTAATACAATAACTACCTGCACCTTCTCAATTTTGTCATTTACTTAAAATTACTCTTTTAAAAGAGACTTTTTTTTTAAGATCATAATATAATTACTTCATTTCTCCCTTCTCTTTACAATCTCCAAACAATGGAGATGTTTTTTAGAGGAAAAAGTACAGTTTAACAGTGGTAAGCTCTTCTAGATTCAGATAATCAGAAACTAGATGACTGCTTTATGAAAATACAACTTACCCAGATGGAACTTCTCTTGATGCTTTAACCGTGCAAATCGGGATTTGAAATGTTCTTCACAATAGGTACATTTAAAAGGTTTATCTTGTGAATGCAGAATCATGTGTTCCTCCAAGTGTGGTCTCCGAGTAAAAGATTTCTTACAAATCTAAATGAGAGTGTATATAAAAAGTAGTTACCTTAATTTGAGCCTGAATTAAAATACAAAGCTCATAATAAAGATAAAACATACAAGTTCAAGTAAAGATAAACATCCTCCAACAGAAAACTTACCAAAGTATTATCAATCTTCTGACTATGCTAAAAAGGGGGTGGGGGATAAGAAACACTAGAAGAATTATAGTTCAGAATTGTTAAAATAACCCTAAAGTTAAATGAACTTCCAATCATTCTATAGTTAACATGACTATAACATACTCTTAGTATCTTAATTCTAGATAACAATTTCTTTTAAAAAAAGATTTATTTTTAATTTATTCATGTCAGTGTTTTGAACACATATGTGTATGTGCCTCACATGCATGCCTGATGCCCATGGATGTCAGAAGAAGGCACTGAGTCCCTTGGAGCTGATGGTTTTCAGTGGGAACAGAATCTGGGTCCTTTGCAAGAGAACAGCCAATGTTCTTTAAACAGGTGAGCCACCTCTCCACCCATGGATATCAATTTTTTTAATCCACAAAATAAAAGCAAATTTATATCAGGAATAAAAAGATTTCTTTATCATTATTAGCATATATTTAATTAGGATTATCAATAATTATATCACAGTAAACCCATCAACTTTTATCTCAGTTTTCAGAAATAAGAAAACACTGTATATAAAAATATGATATATGGCCAAATGGTGATGGTGCACACCTTTAATCTCAGCACTTGGGAGGCAGAGGTAGGAGGTCCTCTGAGTAAGGCCAGTCTGGTCTACAGAGTGAGTTCCAGAGCAGCCAGGTCTACACAAAGAAACCCTACCTTGAAAAACAAACAAACAAAAAGCTATGTAAGTCAGGGATTTAAAATGAGTGAAGCTGCTGTAGCAACAGATAGCAGTACCAACTAGGCACAATTCTAAGATTATTTTATTTAATGCTCAAAAAATGATACAGAGCAGACATAACAATATCATTTTTAGAGTTGAGGATGATAAAACTATAAAGTAAAGAAGACATTATCTTGTGTAGAGTCAAAGAAATTAACTTCAGTATTTTGAAACTGCAGAGAAGGAACAATTCTGGAAGTGTGCAATATATATACATACATATAGACAGATAGATATGTTAATCTTTAGCAATGTAAATGATAAGCAATATTAAACATTAAACTCTATACAACTAAATACTACAAAAGAAAATCCTTGGGGCGTGACAGATTAAGCAGATTTCTTTTGCTACTACTCCCACTGAATTCTTCTCCTATCTACTTTGTTCTAGAACTGACCATTTAACCAACAGCATGTGGTAGAAGTTATGATCTGGGGCCTCTGAGGCCTTGACTAGGCTTCTTGGCATTCACAAGTATGCACACATACACACACATGCACACAAAAGCACACACACACACACACCTCCCCCATCTGTCTGTCTCTATCGGGATGTCGCTCTCTATCTCTCTGAACCTAGCTACTATACTAGAAGGGTAGCCCAAGCAGCTTCAAGAAGAGCAAGAAAAGAATCTCCTGTTCCCTGATCCATCCTTACTAACCCCAGTCATCAGGCATCACCAAATTGACTGCTATATTAGTAAGTCACTGTGAAAGTGCCCCAAAACCAGAAAAAAAATCCAGTACTTTATAACAACCCAATTACTTTGATTAACATAGCACAGAATCAAAGAAATACCTAGCAAAGCCCTGTCTTCAGTTTGGATTCCTGACCCACAAAAAGATGAGAAACAGTAAAAAGCAGTTTAAGAACCCTTGAACTTCAACATGGTTTATTATATAGCAAAGGACAACCAAAAATTGAGAGTTTAATTTTAATGTCTATATTCTGCCATAGTAATGTTAGAGATCATTATACACAACTCTCAGTACAAAGCATAGTGATTTTGCTAATTGTATTCAGGGACAAGATCAGGGAATAATAAAAACCAAAACAGAATCTCCATTTCTGAGACCTACTATCTAGAAACTATGTTTGCAGGAGAAATTAAAAAAAAATTCAAATAATTTTATTTAAAAAATTCTAAAAGTGAGGTAAGTTCCATTACTTTAAACCCAATTACCTTTGTTTCCCAAAAGACAACATTACATTTGCTTTGATTTTCTAATAGAAATTACAAATTCTTACTTCACATTTCCAACTTTCACTTTTAGTCTTCTTGATGGAAATAAATTCTTGTGCATTTTCAGGATGAAATCTATGAAAAAGAGAAAATATTAGGAAAGTATGCTAATTAAGTCTATATTTCATATGAATCTGTCAACAGTGATCTCAAGAATCAGATGCTAGCCCAGTGTGATACATGCCTCCCGGAACCTTACACTCAGGGAGCTGAGGCAGGCGGAGCTAGTACTGGTGGCCAGCATAGGCTACAAATCAAAACTCTGCTTCAAAACACAAAGAATGAGCATGATTTGTTCATTTTTGGTGTTGTTATTACTGGTCTCATTCTATAGCCCAAACTGGCCTTAAATTTACAGCACTCTATCGGCCTCAGCCCCACAGGTGCTGGGATTGCAGTCATCAGCAACCTTACCCACCTTAGGTCTCAATTTTTCTTATAATCACAGGTACATTTAGTAAGAATATAGGTTCCACCATTTTAAAGATTTTATGCATATATCTAAGTTACAAAGAAATTAAGAAAAGTATATGTAAATGTATTCTTAAATAAAATCTGCATGTGTGCAGACTTCAGTTTTTAGAGTTAATATTCAACACTGTATGACTCACAAACTTCCACACTAAAGGTGAATGTGAAAAATAAATTTCTAAGAGTTTCAACACCACATATTTCTGAAAACTTATCAAAACCAAATTTGAAAGAAAAAAAAGATACTCAAATTGCATCATAAATTGTACATTAGAGGCCATATTCTTGTTGCACGGTCAAAAGGCTTCAACTCAACAATAGAACAAACTGTGAACTATATCAACAAACTAACCCTGGCTGTTGTTTTGTTGATCTGTAAACTCCGCAAAACCATAAAGCAGTGACAGCATTGGAAATAAGCACCTTGTAGACATTTCCAGTGTACTTGGGTTTCCATTAGAAGGCACAATGACATACACAATGGAAGCAAGACAATACTTGCCTCTTGACGTGCTTGGCTAGTGTCTTCTTGCTCGCATGAAGCTTATTACAGTAAGGGCATTTGTGCTCCTTCTTGTGAAACTCTACTTCATTACTGTGCTTCTTTCTGTGAACAGTTAAGTTAGACTTTGTCGAATAACGCTGGTGACAAATATCACACTCAAAAGGCTTCTCACCTGTGTGCACACGGGTATGACTCTCGTATTTCCCTACAATGAAGAAGAAAATTAAGTTTAACAAATCTGCTGTGTTGTGACTAAAATTTCAGAGTGGAATAAAAACACACGGTTTAATAATATATACACCCAAATTTGTATAGGAAACAAAAAAAATTTTTTTACCTAAATTTCTAACTCAAATGAACCTCAAGACTCGGTGCTTCAAGCTTACTGCTTTAAAGTACACTTTCCCTCAAAAGCTTCAGTAATAAAATATTTACTTGTTTACATATTTTAAAAATCTTAATGCTCCAGGCTGTGGTGGTGCACGACTTTAATCCCAGCACTCAAGAGGCAAAGACAGGCAATCTCTAAATTCAAGGCAGCCTGGTCTACAAAGTGAGTTCCAGGGCAGCCAGGGATACACAGAGAAATCCTATTTTGAAAAAACAAAAATAATGAAATAGATCTTAATGTCTGAAATTTTCCTGAAAAATTGTTGACAATTTCTGAATATTGAATGTACTTTTTAAATGTAAAACTAACATTTAGAAAAATATCTACTCATTTAACATTTATTATATCCACAATTTAATTTTCCTATGCACACTCACAAACTCAGTATTCAAAATTGGGAGATCTTATTCAAATATTACAAAAAATGTTTACTTATTTTGTTATTTTTCATTTCACAGGAGGCATTCTGGAAAGAATGCAACAAAGCTAGAAGAGTTAACAAATAATTAACAATACAACCCATTTATATAGGAACTCCTTAAGATACAAGAAAATAAAGTATGGCTGTGTTAATGAAATGCTAAATCCAGCACATGGAGGTAAAATCTGAGCAAGCAGGAAAAGATGAACAGGCATAAAAGGCAACCAGTCATACATGTGGAACACGTGCCTAAGATCTTCATCTACTCAGAATGGACAATACAGGTATCCTAATAGAAATAACCAAGAAGCTGTAATACAGACTGCTCAACAAGAAAAGTACAGTGAAAAAGAAAACAAATAGATGCATAAAATTGGTTTAATTTATTTCCATTCTTATTTAGCATAAAGTTCTTTATATCATTTTGTAAAATATAAATGTCTATGTTTCTGAGGCAGAAAAAAAAATCACAGGTAAATACAGGCCACCTTGGATCTTTGTACCGAGACACAAATCCCTCTCCTTAAATTGTACAATGTATGACTTGGGACAAACAACTTCTCTGCTTCAACTCTTCCTCATCCAAACAACAAAATATGCATAAAATTTTCTGCACAAACAGTCTGTATCCTCTTTTTACATACATTTGTCCAGAAAACTAAGAGTGTTATCTGCCACCTCCTCAGTTAGCTGTGTCCCAATTAAGCTAAAAATTTAGCTTCTCAGGACCTGAGTTAGTAAAACTTTATGTATGGGTTTGTATATAATAAATGAATTAATATATAAATGATACTTAAGGCATTCGAGTACCTAGTAAACACTAATAAATGTTAGTCATTATTATCATCAGCATCTTTAGTACAGAGTCTCAGTACTGGAAACAACGTATCAACTCTCTAATGCACAAATTTCAGTTTTGGTTCCAAATGGAACCTAAAAATATAAGGTATAAGAAAAATTTTGGACCAATTGCTTACTTTCTATAAACATATTACAGTAGTAAAGATCTTATACTAGTATTTAGTAGCTTTTTTACTACATTTGCAATCAAGCCTTTTTTCTACTTGGAATAAAATTTAAGATATATACTGAATATTAAAATCATAGAATAGACAGTTAATTTTAAAAAATTAACTATTAAACCTCACCTTCTTAGATCAGTAGTCTTAAAAAGATTAATAGAAAAAAATTAAACAGCTCAAAGCACTTGTGTGTGCATGCATACATACCTACATACATGCATGCATACTGCGTACATGCATGCGTGTGTGTGTGTGTGTGTGTGTGTGTGTGTGTGCACGTGTGTTAGTGGGTGCTGCCCATGCACATAGAGCCAGAGACCAGAGCAAAGCACTAGGTGACTGGGTGTTCTCCTCAAGGCCCTCCACCTTATAGTCTTGAGACAGGTGGCTCAATGTACAGTAAGCTTGCCCATCAGCTTATCTTCTAGTAAACCAACTCCAGGAATCCACCTGTCTCCACTTCTCAATCTGAGACATATAGGCACATGCAGCCATTCTCAACTTTTTATGTGGAACTCAACTGAGGTCCTCAGGGCTTCGTATCTGTAGAGCTACTTCCCCAATCCCCAAACATAAAGGTTTTTTAAAAACATCTTTTGAAGTAAATATAGTAAATGTGATTTTTTTAATTTGCAAGATTTTTATAATAAAATTTAAATAATTTACAAAAGAAAAATAATAAAATAAATATAATAATGCCAAAAGACTGAGGTAAATCCCTATAGCATAATGAATCACAGAAATGAAAAACCTTAAGTTACAAACTCAAAAGTTTATGCACATCCGTACTGCATAGCCCATTGTCTCCAGGAACTTGAAATTCTGAACAAGAACAACAGACAAGCTTGAGGGAAAGCTTGACTCAGAAGATCCAAGTGCATCTCCAGAGATTTATGAAGAAAAACAAAATGCAATCCCCCAATTGTTGCGGGAGCTCCTTCCGCTCCTTCAGCCAATAGCCGCTGAGATAC